>CAUYUJ010017172.1:0-367500 GCA_963575745.1 Prorocentrum cordatum | reverse complement strand
GGTACAGGTAGACATAGGAATATAAGAGACATGGGCAGATCATTGTAGTAGTGCCCAGCGTTTCAGTAGAAACCTCCGCGATAAATATGAGGAGATGTGTGATACCAGCGAATCCGCAGCCAATCTATGCTCAGAAGACATGGCCGGGTACGTCGACCTAGACGCCTTCACGGGCTCGGAGTAGCTCTACTTCATTTTCGTTCACACCCGATACGCTTGCGGCGCAACTGGGCAGTACCTCTGTGATGCGTGCGGCGAGGCACGGAGATGCGGCATGGAAGTTGATTTCCAGGAGTGCGACGACGATTCTTTGGATGACCCTGGCGCCGAGCTGTGGGATGTCGAGACGATGCCAGCCTCGGCCAAGGAACCGCAGCACCATCTTGACCACAAGAGGGATCTCCAGTCGCCACCACCTCCAACTATGACTCCATCTGACGATCCCTGCCGGATACCACCAGCGCCAGCACTGGCGCTTAGAGGTAAGCTCCCAGCCAACATTTGGCCTTCGCGACGACGACGCCGTTCAGGACATGACAGAGTTCACTGCGTTCATGTTGGACGCACACGGCGGAGCATTCGACGACAGATGCCAAGCAGTTGGCCCACAACGACTGCCACGTCAGCCACCGTCGCGTGCTAGCCACAACCCCGACTGCAACGATTCGCGACGGATTCGGGAGAGCATTCGGCTCCAGGTGGCGGCCACCCAGCCAATCTGCGTGGCGTGGCGACGCGCTGGCGCAATGCGCCGAGGGCTGCTGACGGCATGGGGCCGAGGGTGTGGCAGCGCGAGATCGCCGCCGCTCGGCTGACCTTCAGGCGCTGTGTGCGAGGTGCTCAGGGCTGGTAGGACCACCCGGCCGGATGCCCAGCACCATTCAGTCAGAAACCTTGCGGCGCCGGTTGGAGCCCGAGTCGCGGACGGACAAACTCTGCGCTGGGGCCGTAGTCGGATCTCCTTTATGGGCTGGCACAGCAGCAGCACGGGCAGCAGCAGCAGCAGCAGCAGCAGCCTGTCGTCAAATTATGCGTCCGCAGATCATGCGCTTGTCTCGTCAGCAGATTATGCGCCTGTCTCGTCAGGTTGTCCGCAACACCAAAGCTTTAGATAGCTAGAAGGTTTCTACTGATTGGCAATGTCACGAAGGCGAATACACAAGGATTTCTCGCCCACTAGTCACTGGAACGTGGTATGCGTACCCCCTAACAAACGTGGGGAATTGGCTTCCTGTACTACGGCAGGCAGACTCAGTCTCGCAAAGCGCGTCGAAAACGTATGTGGCTCGACTTCAGATGAACTGCCGTCTTGACGCGGGTGACGTGACGCAACGCGCTTTTGTTAACGTTGTTTTGGTTTCTCCGCGCACAGAGCCTCTGCCTGTCGCTGCTGCTGCTGCTGCTGCTCTGCCTGCCGCCGTGTTTGGGGAGGTGTGCCCTGTCGCGGACGCCCAGGTGGTACTTGGCCTTCCACCCAGGTGCCAACGAAAACCTCTTGGATGGGCGCACCTCTTGGTTTTTCCTCGCGCATTGGTTGTGGACGCTTGACTTCTTCCTCGCCCCGTCGCTTCTTGTCCGCTTGTTCTTCCCTTGCTCGCTTCTTGTCCGCTTTCCCTTTCTTCTCTTCAGTGTGCAGCAGCAGCAGCAGCAGCTGGCAGCAGCAGCAGCAGCAGCATCGGCGACAGCAGCCGGCCAGAATCAGCAGCGCTGGCGGCATGGCAACAGCAGCGGCGGCAGGCACGCGGCAGCAGCAGCGGCGGGAGTGGGAGGAGGAGGAGGAGGAGGAGGAGGAGGAGGAGGAGGAGGAGGAGGAGGAGGAGGGAGGAGGTGAGGGCAACAACATAATTCAAACTCACGAGGTCTCGCGCTTGCGCACAGTTGCGGTGGAGCAGCGGAACGTGAGGGAAGGGTGGGTGGGTGGAGAAGCCAGAGCGCGGGCCTGGCCGCGGCGCTTAGCTTCCGCTGGCTTCCCGGGCCACGGGGAGGGGACGGGAGCGAGGGGGGGAGGAGGAGGAGGAAGAAGAAGAGGAGGAGGCGGAGGATGAGCAGGAGGAGGATGAGGAGGAGGAAGAGGAGGCAGGCGGAGAGGAGACGGCGGCCCAACCCAGCTCCACGGGAGGGTTGGGAGCGAGTTCGCGGGCTCTTTTGCCCAGGTCGGGCCTTTCGGCCTTCGCAGATCGGTCTTGCTCTGGAAGTAGACCAAAAGGTGCGAGAGCTCTTGTCGTGACTTGTTCGCCACGGCGTGGGCCTTGCTGGACGTTGGATGTCGTGGTCGTCGTCCTTTGGATTATCCCGGCATGTGTGTTTCAATGCCACGCTACGAAGCTCGGCTCGATTAGGTCAGCGAATTGCCTCGCGCATCTTAGGAATTGTGTGCACCTGAACGGGCGTTCATTTCAGGATGTTTGAGCATGGATTCATACGGGGATCATGGAGGATGCCGTAAACTGACAGTCGTCATCAGTCTTTGATCCGCGCTCTTCTGCGGAGGGGCAGTAGTATCAGGCGCCGCCATGTACATTCGGCGCACGAAAGGAATCTGCAGCACGTCCCGATCACACCTCGAATGACCTGTATGTTCTCTGGTCCTCCCACTTGCTGGGCGCGAGAAGTTGCGCTGTTTATAGCACCCAGGCGCTATTTTTGAGAGCGTCGCAGTCGAGTCGGTTCACTCGGACAGCGCACCAGAGTCTTCGCTCGTCCGTTCTCTGAGACTCGAAGCTAGCGCTGTTTTTCTTGTTGTTTCTTGGGCGTTTCATCTTCCGTCCTCCGTAAAGTTCTGCTCAGTATGAAACGCCGGCTCCGAGGAAGGGGTCGATAGCTCTGGCGCTGGCGACTCTAAACGAACGTGTAGTTGCAGTTCGGCCCCCATGGTCGTAACCATTCCAGCTCAGGGTATAGCTTCGTCTTTTGTTTGATCACGGCGCCCACATGTACGATGCGATGTCGCTAAGAGTCGGATATCTCCAATAGCCCAAGATGCTCTTCCCAGTTCCAGGGGCAAGAACAAGATCCCAGCGTCAACACCTGAGGGTTCTTCGTGGGAAGCGCAGCTCCGCACTACTCGCTCAGCCATGAGTGCAGAGCTGCTCGATCTTCTCGCAGAAGACGGCGGTCACATACGACAGGCTATGCGGAGTGAGCTGGACGCAGCTTTGCAGAAATGGAGCAGGCAGCCTTGCAGGCAGCCTTTCAGGTCAGCCAACAAGACTGGCAATGCTGACGAACCAGACCCGCAACCGACGCGTATGGATGTTCCAAGTGATGGCTCACATGTGGGCTCTGAGGGAAAAAACCCATTCGACGAGGCTCAGGACGCAGCGCGCAGCAGCACGCAGATCAGTCAATGCACTCATTCCGCACCACCATCCTCTTGCCCATCCTGCTCCTTAACCTTGCATGCGGTGTCTTCTGTACTGACTGCTTCTTTCCTGCAGCTACGCTTTGGCTCTAGGGAAATGGAAAAGGAGCGAGCCTGCGGCGCGCGCGTGCGTCGGCCGGCGGGCCGGCTTCCTCCCTTCAGTGTTTTTTTCTTGAGTATGCTTGACGTCATTATCCTTCCTTCCCCATGTCATCGGCGAAGCACACTGACCATGAAATATCAACGGAACATCTTGCAGGGATTATGGATATCCTTGCAAAGAGTGGTTATCAGCCGCAACGACGGCACAGCCGTTGGCTTCGTAGGGCATGGGATCACAGGAAGGAACGCTCGGGCGAACAGAAGATATATACCTTCCCGAGCGCAGCGAAGGTGTGGCCGCCTCTACGAGACGACCAAACTCTCTTGATATTCCCAGGAGACAAGCATCTGAGACTGTGTTTGAGTTGACAGAATGGGGATTCATCGGTTGATTCGGCGACCAGGTCTAGAGCACAAATCTCAAGCGGAAGGTGTGGCACAGCCATAACTTCCGCCGAAGGGAACGTCTGGGTTGGCGTCGGTGCATCCGGGTTCCCAGCCGTCGATTGACCTAGATCTCGAGATGGAGAAATTGTTGGATCAAGTCCCCAATAGGAATGTCAGGTGTTGAGAACCCTGGCCTAGAACGCGCAGCTCAGCTTGAGTTACATGGACAGAGCGAGGATGTGAGTGACTTGCAGTCGGAAAAGGACAGTTCGCACTCAATTGAAAAGAACAAAGAAGATGCCCAAATCCATACCTCGCCCGGTCCATCGCAGCATCTCGATCCTTTCCCCGATGGGTGTATCGGGCTCGCCTCAGGCGCAGACCCGTTAGTGAACATGACAGTTGATCATGTCACGGTTGAGGCAATCCAGAGGGCCATTCTTGCTTCGGACGGTGATCTCGAAGACGGAGGAAGCCCCGAGAGAGGCAGATGCTCGTCGGCGCAGCCGATATCGAGCTTTTTCCGATGTTGTGCGTACAATCGGGAACACCCGGTAATCTACAGGCATGGCTCCCCATCCGATGACAAAGAAGCCGAAGGGTCAGAATGATGATTTAATTTCTGCACCTTTATTGCAAGGTTTTCACCGCCCAGACTTCGCATTGCCCCGGACTAATAGGGACAGGGTACCAGAACCTGGCGAGCCCGCGATGCAGGGCGAACGAGACGAAACAGCACAGAGTCGAGACGTTGATTTTAGTAACAGGGGTCTAAGAACAAAGGGGCAACGCACGCCTACCTCCAGCAGTGCGCGAGGTCGTTCCAGCAAGGCCCCCAGGGCCGGACGTTCCAGTTCCAGGGGATTCGACTCCCTTGCACCGCCACGATTGTCGCGAATAGAACCGCCAGCAGCTTCTGAATACGGGAAAGTTGCTGGAATGCCGGACCTACGTGTCCGACTCGGGCGTAAACCCGGTGCCCGGAGGAACCTACATCATGAATGGACCAACGGATTGGGGGAAGAAGTATCAGGGACCGTCAGACATAATTGCCTAAGTATCCAAGAAGCCATTGTTTTCATGCATACGTCTACGGAACCTCACTTTAGCGTTAAGGTCTCTCTAGCCAACAACCGTTTTGGATTTTTCAGCGCAGACGATGCCATTGGAATTGCCAGTCCTGAAGAAGAAAAAGGAGGAGAGCGGCCCAGCCGACTCTCCCACGCAGACACCGCCGCTTCGGGGTTGCGAGCTCAGCGGCGTTCTCGCCCAGCATCGGGACCGAGGTATCGCGAAGGGAGGCAATCCCATAGGACCGCTCCCTGTGCTCCCGTGCCCGCTGGCCCAGCCGCGTCGAGCACAACTTCTGGCTGGGTTAATTATGATAGGGTCCAGTCTTGGGCAGATGAGTCCATTGTAGAGTCGGGCGGCCGCGCGAGCGATGGCGGCGGCCCTTGGCCGGCCATGGGCGGCGGCTGCGACGCGACGACCGACCGTGCGGACAAAAATGAGAATGGAGAAGTTCAAGGGTACTACGCACATGTATCTCGCCACTCGAATATCAGTGGTCATGCCAAAACCTGGCGTTGGTTTAGTTTGAACGACTACAACGACAAGTTCAAACGTGATTCTGGGATGCCGAGCACCTTGCAAGAGCTTCCGCCGCCGCCTACGCCGAAGGCGAGGCCGCCTGAGAAGGGCCAGGGCAATAATCTGCCAAACAGCTGGAGCTCGACCAGACGTGAAGAGAGATATGACAATTATGCAAGAGATCTGTACCAGTGGAACTGGAGCAACAGAGACACGTGGGATGATTCTCGAGAATGGAGAAACGAATGGTAGAGGTGATGCGATACAAAAGGACCAGTACGACTTCGTCGATGCCGGTCCACAGTTCATCATGAAGCGGGTGCACCAGGTGTGCATGAGCATTGAGGCCTGAGCTGGGAAATGTTAGCTCAGGCGGGGTACGTCGGGTTTCTTCGGTATTCCGCCCCGTGGCATCCACCGCTGAGCGGTAAAATGCTTTTGGGCTTCGCTCCGGTGGCTGTAAATATGTACAAGCCAGGTGGGTTGGGGGTCGGGGCGACTCTACGGACCCCGCCGCGGGGGGAGTCAATGCTCTCCTTCCGCACCACCATCCTCTTGCCCATCTTGCTCCTTAACCTTGCATGCACTGTCTGCTGTGCTGACTGCTTCTCTCCTGCAGGTACACTTTGGTTCTAAACGGAAGCGAGCCTGCGGCGCGTGCGTGCGTCGGCCGGCGGGCCGGCCCCCTCCGTTCAGTGCTACTCTAGTGTATGCTTCACGGCGTTCCCCCTTTGTCCCCATGCCATCGGCGAAGCCCACTGACCGTGATATCTCATCGGAACATCTTGCAGGGATCTATGAATATCCAGGCAAAAGACTAGATCGCAGTAGACGCAGCACGTGGGATGCACTTTTCCAAGTTTGCAACTTTCGAGGCGGGTGCACACCCATCTAGCGGAGCGTGCGAGCACTCTGGCGACGAGTTCAATTTCACGGAAAAGTGCATGCTGAGCGTGATGAGCCTCGAGGAACCACTTCGCTCGGGGTTTCTTGCTGGCGTCGTCTCCAGCAGAACGTTCGAAAGAGTTAGTTTGCATCTTTTATCGCATACGCCTACGGCGAATCACCGCCGCACCGTCTTGGGCGATCTTGGTGCCATCTTCGGCCGTCTTGGTGGGCCCCTGGCCCGTCCGACGCCGTCGGACGCCGTTTGGGGGGCCTCTCTGAGCCGACTTGGGGCCCTTTGGAATGCTCCTGGGCCGTCTTGGAGGCCAGATTGGCCTTCTTAAAAGCCTCCTGGGCCGTCTTGTGGGCCTCTTGGGGCCGTCTTGGGGGCCTCTTGGGCCGTTTTGGGGCCATCTTGGAGGCCTCTTGGGCGACCATTGGGCGATCTTTGGGTGCTTTTGGGCCGTATCGGGCCGTCGGAAGGCCGAAACGAAGCAAGTGTGAACATCCTTCAACAATTTATGGAACATCATTGTTTGTGGTCTTTTCGGGCTTTCCTGGAGGCCCTCTTGCAGGCCTCTTGAGCCGTCTTGGGCCAGCTTCGGGCCAACTTCGGCCATCTTGGTGGGCTCCTGGCCCGTCTGACGCCGTCGGAAGCCGTTTGGGGGCCTTTCTGGGCCGATTTGGGGCCCTCTTGGGGTGCTCCAGGGCCGTCTTGGAGGTAATCTTGGGGGTCTTGGAGACCTCTTGGGTCGATTTTGTGCCCTCTTGGGGCCGTCTTTGGGGCCTCTTGGGCAATCCCGACGACGACCACGACCACGACGACGACGGCGGCGGCAGTGGCGGCGGCGGCGGTGGCGACGACCGCGACGACGACGACGACGACGACGGCGACCGCGACGGCAACGACGACGACGACGACGACGACGACGACGATGACGACGACGACGACGAGGACGAGGACGACGGCGAGGACGCCAAAGGCGCCGGGGCGGCCGCCTTGCGCGGCGGCGGCCCCGCGCTCGCACGCGCGACTCAGGGGCGAGGCCCCGGCGGCGGCAGCCGCGGCCCCGCGCCGGCGGGGCGGCTCGCTGGACGCCCCGAAGTTGTTGGAGGTGGAGGCATTTGCCGCCGCCGCCGCTTTTCAGGGGAGGAAAATGCACCCATACTGCTAACCTTCCCTCTTTTCCCCCTTTTTAGGCCTCCTGGGAGGCCCTCGTCGCCACCGTTTGATGCGCCTCTAAATCCTAGTCAGAATGCACCTCTGGAGAGGTCTGGGGAGCCGCGGTTTCGGTACCTTTTGGTTTCCCCAGCTTCGTTCCGTCTCTCACGAGCGGCGAACACATCCGTATCCGCGCCCTCGCGGTTTGGACTCCGGGGCGCGACCCCGCGGATGCGCGGTCGCGCGGAGCCGTTCCGCGCGGGTCATCAGCGACAGAAAGCGCCCCGTAGCCGCGGGGTCGCGGCCCAGGGGCCCGGCCCGCGAGGCCGCGGATACGGATATGTGCTCCGGCCGCGAGTCTCGTCACTGAGGGGGCGTCTGCCCAGACAAGTCGACGGAGGAAATCCACACTGGTTCACTCGGCATTGGCATTCGAGTGTGCCCATGCAGTCCTCAGACGGTTTCGCTAATCGACGTGCGTCTCGCCGGATACATTCGGTTGATTTTGGACGTCGGTTAGCTACCCCTGCGGGGGTTACTCGGAATGTGGTGCCGTTTTCACGTGGAGTGCCCCTGACAGCTTTCACTGAGGGCGGTTTGCTCAATGGGTGTTTGTACACCTCCGATTCTGGCCCCCTTGGGGGAAGAAGGCACGCCACCGCTGCCTGGCCCCCCTCCCCCCATTTCGGGCTGAGCAAAGAGTTTCGGCTCTCAATTGTATGGATTCCTTGCGGCCCTGGCTCCCGCGCCCTGAGGAGCGCTGCCCAGGCGGGGGTGGGAGTGGGGGTGCTGTTTTGCGTCCCTACCCCCGCCTCCCTGTCCGAGGCCGCCTGGCGGGGTCGATCTTCGGGGATCTCAGTAGGCGGTGGATATGGATGTACAGTCGGGCCGCTGAAGAAGGAACCCTTTTCATTGGGGAGGGGCTCAGTGTTCCTTGATTGTTTTACAGCTTCTCTTCGGTTATCCTCAGGTTTTTCTATGGGAATTCGAAGTTGAACTTGTGGAGTCAAGGAGCCTCGTTCCTTATTTAGGGTTCCTTATGCCACCGTTTCGATTGTGTTAGGGCCCTTGGTGGGCCGAGTATATCTACATCCGCCGCCTGCCGAGGCCCTGAAGATCAATCCCCCAGGCGGCGGTTATGCAGAAGTCCCCGACTCGCACCCTCGTCGTCGTTATAGCCGTCGCTGGCGTCGAAGTGTTTCGATGTGGCGGATTCCGGAAACCCTAAACCCAAGCATGTTGTCATCTCTTGGGAGCGCATCTGCTATTTCCGCCGCCTTTCGCCAACCTTCCGCCGCCTCGTTTTACTTCGTCGGCCTTCCGCCAGCCTTCCGCAGTCTTCCGCCGAGGGAGGGATGGCAACTCTTTCGATCTTCGAAGGCAGGGCCCTTTTTGGAACGCCGCACATAGCTTCGCACACATCGGTTTTGCTTCCACGTTGTTGGTTGTTGCAGCCGTCGCTGGCGTCGAAGTGTTTCGACATAGCTTCGCAAGCATCAGTTTTGCTTCCACGCTGCCGGCTTCCCTCGGTCTGCTGTCAGGCGGGCCCGGCCCGCCGCGGCTGGTCCGCAGGGACCGCTACGCCTGTGTGATGCGCCCTGAATGGAGGCACGCCCCCGCGCGCACCCCTGCGCGCGCGGGGGCGCACCCGGATGCACAGCAATCGATTCAGCAGCGTCGAGAGTTTTGGTCAAGAGCCTCGAGGAGCCTGATATTGGTCTGCGACTCGAGGTATGAGCGAAACACTATTCACACTCTGGAGTTGTTTTAGCACACGCTTGGTTTACGGACGTGATCTCGAGATTTAGAGCAGCTGCAGAGCTCTCAGTCACACGAGTCGATTCAGCAGCATCGAAAGCTTCGGTCTAGATCCCCAAGGGTTCTGAGCTCGGTCTCCTATCAGAGCTATGACCAAAAACGATTCGCTCTCTGCAAAATTTGTTGGCATGCGTTGGACTTACGGACTTCGTCTCAAGATTTGCAGCAGCTGCAGAGCTCCCAGTCACAGCAATATATCCAGCAGCATCGAGAGCAGTTGGTCTAGAGCATCGAGAGGCCTGAGATCGGCCTGCTACCCGAGCTACGACCGACAAACTACTCGTACTCTGCATCTGTTTTGGCACAAGCGGCGCAAGCGCCCTGGAGGCTCCGCTTCACGGCACATGTTGTCGCTACATCACTCTAGGCCTCCTTGATGGGGTCGGAGCAGATGGGGTCGGAGGATCATGCCGTATCGCCGATGCATCAGCGATGCGGGTCGATGCGGGGCCGATGTTCTCCATGCAGGCGGGCAGATGCACCGCCGATGTCGCCGACGCATCGCCGATAATTCGCCGTGGCATCATTTCTCGCGGGTTGTCGTCCTCGTCGTCGGGCGTCGTCGCTTGGAAGATTCCTGGGGGCTCGGGGCTCTCACCCGAACGGCCAGGCGCGGCTCGGAAGATTGCCTGGGGTACACCTCGGAAAGGGTCAGGTGTCCAGGTTTGGGCGGATTTGGGTCGTTGTCGCCACCGCCGTCGTCGTCGTCGGTCGTCGTCGTCGTCGAGGAGGGGGGAAGAGGAGGAGAGGGATGGGTGGAAGGAGGAAGAGGAGGAGAAGACAAAGTATGGGGAGGAGGAGGAGGAGGAGGAGGAGGAGGAGGAGGAGGAGGAAGAGAGGAGGATGAGAAGGAGGAAGGGAGGAGAGGAGGAGGAGGAGGAGGAGGAGGAGGAGGAGGAGGAGAGTGGTGGAGAAGGAGGAGTATGAGGAGGGGGGAGGAGGAGGAGGAGGAAGAGGAGGAGGAGGAGGGGGGAGGAGGAGGAGGAGGTAGAGGAGGTGGAGGAGGAGGAGGAGGAGGAGGAGGAGGAGGAGGAGGAGGAGGAGGGGCAGGAGGAGGGGAGTAGACGTGGTGGGTCATAATTGGCAGTTCCAAGCAGGTGGTGGCACATGTGCCTTGAGGTGGAGGTACGGTTTCCTTCCCCCCCGAAGGCCGTCTTCGTTGTCCGAGGGACCGCGTGGGGGTTCCCGGCCTCCTCCAGTGCCATCGAAGGCCATCTATTGTTGGGCAGGGTTTCCACTTTTGCGATACATTCGCGAAAGTAGGAAGCCTTATCTCACAAAATCAGGTGCGTTTCCCGAGGGGCCCCCTGGGCTCCTCTAAAAAGCTTCCTGGTCCTCCAGGGGATTTCCTGGGGGAGAACCTTGAAACTGCTCAGATGCCGCCTGGGCTTCCTGAATAGCCGCCCGAGGGCCCTCGGGCTTCCTGCGAAGGCTTCCGTGAATCCTGGCAGGCCCCTGGGACTTCCCGAGGTACGACTTGGGCCTCCTGAAGGGCCTCGCTCGCCCTCCGAACTTGGTTTCCGGGAGACGTTTTCGGCGTCCTCGGAGGATTTTGGGGATTCAAGTTTGCTCCAGCGGTCATGTCGGGCCATGCTGGGTTGTGCTGGGATCCGAGAGGCTCGTCGAAAACTGTAAGGGCACGAACGCGATAGTCATGCAATGATAATTTGCCTCCCTGGGGGATGCCCAGGGGCCATCTCGTAGGCAACCCGGGGCTTCTCGGGCCCATTCTGCATTCCGTCACCGATGATCATATTGCGCAGCGTCGGCAACCACATCGGGATCCAATTGGGCAGCGTTGAACCCCGAGGCGATTCGCGGCCTGTCGGCCCAGGTTTTCTACAACATGTAAATGAATCGTTGCGTGTCGTAGCTGATGCGCCACCAAGGGCCACCGCGTCGGCGGGGCCACGCGCAGGAGCAAAGCTTGAAGTCGGCTGCGATGGGTGTCTTAGCTTGGTCCGGGGCGACTGGACGAGCACCGCCAGCACCTCTTTGCATGTGGTCGCTGGCGCTAGCCGCAGTTTTGCCGGTGTTGAATGCCCCCAAGAAGACCATGTGTAGGGGTACGGGTTCGATGCTACCCACCAAGCGGAGGCCCTACTCCTCCTTCCGTCCTTTGACCCTCTTCTCTTTCATTCCTCCTCTCATACTTCTCCTCCCTCCTCCTGCTCCTCTTGCTCCTGCTCCTCTTTCTGCTCCTGCTCCTCCTCCTCCTCCTGCTCATATTCGTCCTCCTCCCCCTCCTCTCCCTCGTCGTTGTTATCATCCTCCTCCTCCTTCTCCTCCTCCTCCGCTACATCCTTTACCTTATCATCGTCGGTCTGTCATCGTCATCATCATCAGCATCACCATCACCATCAGCATCATCACCATCATCACCACCCCATCACCATCATCATCCGCATCTGCATCAGCAGCATCAGCATCCTTTTTTCGCCACCCTCCAGAAAACTTTAGAGACGGCCAGCCCTTCGGAAGCCTCCAGACACCCCTCCCGAGACGTTCCGAGTCGGAATCTCTCAAGAGCTCCTTTCACCTCCGCGTGTGTCTCCGACGCCGACGACGACGACTACGCCGACGCTGAACGACGCCGACGCCGGACGACGACGACTACGACGACGACGACGACGACGACGACGACGACGACGACGACGACGACGGCGGCGGCGACGACGACGACGACGACGATGCCGACGATGCCGACGACGACGCCGCCGACCACGACCACGACCACGACGACGACGCCGACGCAGGCGCCGCCGACGACGACGAAGCCGACGCCGACGCCGCCGCTGACGCAGCCGACGACGTAGCCGCCGCC
Source organism: Prorocentrum cordatum (assembly GCA_963575745.1). Taxonomy (NCBI): domain Eukaryota; class Dinophyceae; order Prorocentrales; family Prorocentraceae; genus Prorocentrum; species Prorocentrum cordatum. Next base: position 355,371 of record CAUYUJ010017172.1, on the reverse strand, counting down.
GCCGCACGACGACGACGACGACGACGACGGCGGCGACGACGACGACGACGGCGACATGGAGGCGGCGGTGACGACACGATGGCGCCCTTAGGAGGAGGAGGGCGCCCACGTCTTCGAGAACATGGCGGAACAGGACCATTGTCGCGGTTGTCTTGTGGGGGTGCGAGGGTTGGGGTGGGGTGTGTGGCGGCCCACCATGTACAGCCATACCAGAATCTCCAAGGGGGAGAGGATGTCGAGTCTCACGGCTTCTGGCTGTTTCGGCATTTGGAGGCCGTTTTGGGTCTCCAGGGCTGTCAACGAAAACGGTTCAGGATGCGAAGCCCGCTCCGCTGAAGGGCTCGAGATCCTCAAGGGCCCACGTCACGTGGGAGGAGGCGGATGATCGATGTCTCTCGATGTTGTGAGCCTCCTGGAGCGCCTCGTGGCCACGGCTGGATTTCCAGCGAAAGTCTGGCCAGCACGCACCCCTGGGCAGATCCAGGGGCTGATTTTGCACCTCGGATGCAGAGCATCAGCGACTCGGACCATTCGCGCAAGCGGCCTTTCGCCCATTTTGGGGACTATGGGCTTCTCTCCGCTCGGCGGATCCTGCCTGGCGAAGGGGACGAGAGCTCGGCGGGGCGGCGACTAAAACCAATCGGGCTGTTGTTGGAGGCCGGGTAGGGCCGTCTGTCGGGACGTCTGCTGCGAAACGCCCGAGCCGTGGGCTGCTGCCTGGCGGCTCCTGTGTTTCTGTGCCGCGCTGCCCCTCCCGCGCTGACAAGCTGCCCTCTCAGCACAGGATGCCCCCTCCGCCCACGGGCCTCCTCAGCTGGTGTGACGGACGCGGGTCCCGATCAAAGCCATCGCTGGCCGTTGCACGGGCATGTATGCCTCAGCGGCGTGAGGAGCTGGCGAGTGATCGATCCGCAAGTCGCAAGGCGCGGGCCTGACCAGCGCCACCTGCAGTCGGACCGAGGTAGAAGGTCGAGGTCGGTTCGGGGAGGGTACCCAGTGCTCTTCGTGCTTGTTGGATGTTCTTGTGCACCCCAGGGAGGGTACCCTTGGATGTTCTGCGTCCGACTGTCTGGGCCACGTGATGCAATTCTCAGCAGGCGCCCTCCACGAGTCCTGGACCCGCGAGGCCCCCCTCTGCCCACGGGCCTCCTCCGCCCGCCGGGCGCGGGGCCGGACGCTCGCTGGGCTGCGGCTGGCTGCCCTCGGGGCGCGCGCTGCAGCCGTCGTCGCTCGTCTTCCCACAGGCCTCGCGAGGGATCGGGAGAAGCTATAGGACGAGGATCAACGCGTTCCGGAGCGTTCCGCTCTCGGAGCGTTCGAGAATGCCCCGAGAACGCCGCGGCGCCCGAGACATCTTCCAGAGCCGCCGGATCTCAGAGATCTCAGAGATTCTCGCTTTATCCTTTCCCGATTTTCTTCTCGTCCTGGCTTCGTTTTGAAGAGAGACAGACCACCCCGCCCCACAGCGGCCGAAGCGTGAGTTACTTCTTTTTGGAGGCCCGCGCGGGGGCGGACTCCCCGCGCCGCGCGCTCCGCGCCGCGCCGCGCGCCCGGCGCGCGGGGGGGTGGATGCGCCGGAGGCGCCGCTCGTGGGGCAGGGAGGGGTGTCCATCGCCCCGCTGGTCAGAGGAGGAGGAGAAAGATACCCTTCCCTCGTTTTCCTCTTTTTGGGTCTCCTGGGGGGCCCTCGTCGCCACCGCTGGATCCGCCTCGAACCTTGTGGTCAGAATGCACCCCGTGGAATAGTGGTATCGGTGCCTTTTTGTCTCCCCAGCTTCTCACTGCCCACCAAAGCACCCCGCCCCAACCTGTACCCCCCCCCCCAACCCACCCCCCCAACCCGAAATTCGGGACTTCGGGTTGGGCTGGGGTGGTCTGGTAGGAGTCAACTTGTCGCTGCGGCCCTGGGCCCACCCCCCCACGATGGCAGAGTCGGTGAGCGGCCCGCCTCCCCCCACGCTGCACGGATGGCGCGAGAGTCACGGGGGTTGGGTCCGCGAGCGGCGCGCACGATGCCCATGAGCCACTATCGCCCCGCCTACCACACGTCCCGGCCTGGCGCTGACCACGGACAAAAACCCGAGCACGGTGGTCCCGAAGCGAGGTGTGTCGCAGCTGTGTCGCGGCTCTGGGCCAAGGCGTGCGACCTCGTGCTTCCTTGCATTTAGAGCGTGGCTCCGCAGAGGTTTGGACCTCTTCCCGGGGACGGGTTCTTCATTCTGAGTGGCTTTTTGACGGTCTCAGGGCCGGGGGCCTCCGGAGGCCAAAAATTACGACAAATTTCCGTCGTGATTTTTCACGACGCGAGGATGTCAGGGGACAGCCATGCCCCGTCCCGATCTTTCTAGGAGTGCTGGGGGGTCTGTGAGGCCTGCCTAGGATTAGGATGAGCCGTTCCAGAGCGTTCTGGAACGCTCTTAGAGCGTCCCAGAGCGCTCTGGGACAGCCGCGGCGCCCGACTCAGACCCCGCCCGGCGCCCGACTCTCGGAGGTTCCCGATCTGTCCACATCTCGTGGGCGAAAGAACACGTCCGTACCCGAGCCCTCGCGGGCTGGGCCCCTCATGGGCCGCGACCCCGCGGTTGCGGGGCCTTTCTCCTCGGATGCCCCGCGCGGAACGTATCCGTGCGATCGCGTAGTTCTCCGCGGGATCGCGCCACGGAATCCAGACCGCGAGGGCGTGGATACGGATGTGTTCGCCGCTCGTCCTCATCCGGACTTTTTCTCGCCCTGCCCTCGTCTCAGCTCTGGGTGTAGGCCCAGAGGCCCGGAGGGCAGAGCGTGGCCAGGGCGCCCAGCGTGGCGTGGGCTGACACGCCCAAGAATCGACCGCAGGGGATAGACTCGTGGGGGGGGGGGCGCATTGACCCCCAATCGCCCACCCATCCCCGATATGGGGCTAGATAGCCCGCTCCGCCCAGGAGCGTGCGGATTCGCACTCGGGGTACTATCGCTGATCTATCAGCGATGTATCGCCGAATCCAGCTCGAGGTTTTCCCCCCGTTGCCCCTCGGGACCTGAGCCCCGAGCCCGCGGGCCCGCCACCCCGCAGGGCGCGAGCTCTTGCTCTTCCCGGCCTCGACCCCGCCTGGGGGCGGGGAGGGATAGTGGGCACCCCCAGAGGGCGGAGCCCGGTCGACCTGCTCGACAGTCTTCGGAACGCGCGCTAGTCAAATGTGTGTTGGCCCTGGTCAGCTCCGCCGAGACAGGGTTCCGAAGAAATCAGCGAACACTCATGCCACATTCATCTGTCGATGCCCCTCCAAAGATCAATGCTGGCGGTGGGTTGAATGAGTCGCACTTCGACCGCAGTCTGCCCCGTGCGTGCCATCTTTGAGTTTGGGGGAGAGGGGGGGGTCCACTAATTGTTTCCCTCTACCGTAGCACCCACTGCACCAACCGCGTCGCATTGGAGGGCCTCGGTGGACGAGTGCACGTCGGCGCCAGCACGCGCTCGGAGGATCATCGAGAACTGCCGATCTCTCTCTCCCTTAGGAGTGCCTCGGAGGCCCCCCCTTCCTCTTTCGGGTGCCTCTCCGGCTCTGCAGTTGGCTTCCCCTCCTCAGCCAGCAGCTGGGGCTCGCGCGGGGGAGCGAGCCGCGACCCTCAGAGGAGGAAAAGGCACCCATACGGCTGCCCTTGCCTCGTTTTCCCCTTTTTCTCCCTCCTGCGAGGCCCCTCGTCGCCACCGCTGGATTCGCCTCGAACTCCTGGTCAGAACGCGCCCCAGGAGAGGTCTGTGGAGTATCGGCACAGGTATCTTTGTGGTTCCCCAGAGCCACCCGCGTCAGCCCTGGGTGGCGCGGTCCGGTCGGGAGCTTTCCACCGTCAAACGACGGAAGTGGGAGGCAGGGGACCTTCTGTGGTCCTTCCTGGGGACCTGAGAGGGTCCCCTAAGTTCCTTGCGTTTTGGGGGATTCTGTGCCGATTCCGTCGGATTCGGTTGACATCTGGACGAAATCTGGACGAACTCTGGACGGAGGGGTGAAGAGGGGTGGTCGAAATCTGGACGAAATCGGGTCGACATCACGCTGACGAGAGGGCCGTTGATGTCTATAGAGGCTCCTACGATCTACGTCTCCCAGGTGGGGTCCGAGTAGATTGGGGCGGAGGATGGCGCCTTATCGCCGATGCATCGGCGATGTGGCTCGATATGGAGCCCGAAGTTTCTCCATGCCGACGGCGCCGATGCGTCGCCGACGTCGCCGGTGCATCGCACATGCATCGGCGGTGCATCGGCGATGCGGCGCGATCCGCCGACCCCAAGGCCTCTACATGGAGGCTCGACCAGGAGTGGGAGGCCGGTGACCAGCCGGGAGGGGGCCGAGCCGCCGGGCGGGGGCAGGACCGCCTCGCGCGCTGCCTGGCCATCCAGCGCACGGTGCCCGTCGACGTCGACGTCGCCTTCGGCATGGCCCCCCCCCCGTGCCCACGGGGCTGCCCGCCCCGTCGAAGGAGGAGAGAAGGCGGAGGGAGGGGGGTGGGTAGGAGTTGTTTCGTCATCATCGTCCTCACTACCATCATTACCATCATCAGCATCATCGTCATCATCATCATCATCATCATCATCATCATCATCATCATCATCATCATCATCATCATCATCATCATCATCATCATCATCATCATCATCGTCATGATGGTGTCCGTTTCGACCCACCCCTGGAATGTTTTGCTAAGGAGGCGAGAAGTACAATAAAATTGCTGCTTGGCTTGCTAACTACAGGTTTGCCGCCGAGCTCTACCGCTCGGCGGGGGACGGTGGGGGGGTCGCGATAATCTGTACCAGATTGGAGCCAAATGGTACGGTTGCGGAGCAGGCCGTGCAGCACACGCGAGGGCAGGGGGGCCTTCACGGGCAACCAAAACACAACCTACCGAGCCCACCCGTTTTGGAGGGCCGAGGGGAGCCAGGCCGGGAACTTGGCCCTCCGGCGAAAAGGCCCCCCAACACGCTGGCACGCCCCTGCGGGCTCCGAGGCTCCAAGGAAAATTCCACGATCCCACCCCAAACTGTCGGTCCACATCAACACTCATGCTCTACGATTATTATCCCATGATGGTGTCCGTTTCGACCCACCCCTGGAATGTTTTGCTAAGGAGGCGAGAAGTACAATAAAATTGCTGCTTGGCTTGCTAACTACAGGTTTGCCGCCGAGCTCTACCCACCTCCGCTTGCGAGCTGTATCTGTCTCAACAGCTTGGTCCTTCACCCGGGGCACAAAATGTGCTCGGACCGTGAATGAGTTGAGAAGGGAACTTGGAACACAATCAAAACCGAAAGCAAGCCCTCTTGGCCCGCCCTCGCAGTGTGCTCCAGAAGAATTATATCTTCGGTGACCACCCTAAACTCCGAACAAAACGAGCTGCAGGACACTCTTTACTGCCATATATACAGCACGAACGAGCCTACGGGCCATGTTGATCCAGGCGCCTGGGAGCCTAGCAGCCTGGATTTCACGATCAGTCATGGACATATAGCGGATCTCAGGGAGCGGGAGCCCGGCCAGGGTGGAGTTGATATGAGCCACGACTGTATCTCTTTCTGAACTGATGTCGCAGTCGAGGCTACTCCACACCGGGTTACTCCACTGAACGGTGAAGTTGACGATCCTCTCGACCATATGGACTCCGTAGAACCCGGAAGGCAGCAAGTCGAGCGTCATGTGCAGCTCGCGGTACTGACCGGGCCAGATCAGCATCTGCCAGCTCTCTGCCATGTGGGGTATGGTCACCGAAGCCTCAGAGATCGCGGTGGCGACCTGCTCGGCCCCAGGCGGGCGGGGCTCGCCTGACAGGAACTCGCGCTGGATCCAGTCTTGCAGGATCTCGGGGTCGTCCGCTAGCCGCTCGGCGTGGCGCTGGCGGACGTGAAGGTCGGTGATGTCCACTCCGCGCCAGGCCTCCTGCAGGAGGCTCGCCGAGCTGCGGGACGACGTCACGGCGAAGTCGGACACGCCTTGCGCAGCCGTGATGACTGCCCCGAGGCTGCTGTCGACCACCTTGCCAGCCGAGACGGATACGCTGGCCGCGACGCCCATCATGGTCCCGAGGTGGGCGAGCGGCCCGGCAACGTAGAGCCACCCGATCATCAAGGCGGCGACCGCCGCCCACGTCACTCCTCGCGAGGTTGAGCGTCCGCGCCACCTCGCGATGAGCCAGGCCGCGCGCAGCAGCGACCAGCTGCTCCAGCGCGCGCGCCCCTCTGCCCCGCGGCCGCGCCCGCTGCCAGCGGCTGCGCCACCAGCGGCTGCGGGGGCCTCAGCGCTGCCGCGCCAGGGGCCGCTGGCGCTGGCGCCTCGGCCTCGACCACGCCCGCGCCCGCCGCTGCATCCCCCGGCTGCTGCGGACCCGCCAGCAGCCCATCCGCCAGCGCGCCCAGTGCTGGCGCAGGCGGCTGGGCTGGCGCTGCCCGGGGCGCTGGTGAGGCCACCCGGCGGCCCCCCGCCAGCGGCGCCGGCGGGACTCCCTGCGCAGGCAGCACCCAGGCGCCGTCTTGGCCCTTGCGCCAGCCCGCTGGCGGCATGCTGGATGCCCTCGCCCTCGCCGAAGATGCCCTCCGGGAAGTTGTTGGGCAGCTTCTCGGCCGCCTCGCGGATGAGCGGGGCGATCCCTCGCTGCTCAGCCTGTGCCAGGACCCGGGAGGCGGTGACAACGTCCACGTAGATGCGGAGGCTGGACTCTGTGAGCCACCGTCCCGCCTCCTTGATGTCCTGGAAGGGGGCACCACGAGCCACGGAATCGCTGGCGAACCCTGCGCGCGCCGAGTGAGGCGCCCAGTGAATGTCGAGGCCCAAGGCTGCTTCAAACTGCTTGAGCCGATGCCTGTAGTCGACGAGCGAATCAGGAAAGAGGAGCCCCTCGGGCGGCGTTCCCAAGACTACTCGGTGTAAGAGGTTCTCCAGCACTCCACCCTGCTCCAAAATAATGGCGAACTGCATCCTTTTGGCCTTTGTCCCCGACTTGGCCCCCAGGTTGATAACCCAATTAGGCTGCAGATCAGGCCCCCCTCTAGACGATGGCAAGGATATGTCTTTTGCTCTAAGCTGAAGCATCTCCGATGGGCGCAAGCCGCGGTCCACCTGCAGCAGCAGGCCTACGCCCAGCCGCGGCACGCCCCAGCAGGAGAAATAGATGGCGGCCAGGTTAGCCGGCGCGCGGCCCAGCGGTGGCGCGTGCTTCACCTCAGCCGACACTCGCCATGCGTCGATCACTGAGTGGGACCACGTCAGCTTCCTCCTCAGGCGTGGGAAGACGAACTCCACCGCCGCGACGGCGTACTCAAAAGTTGCACTTGGTCATCTGCATGTCGTTCTTGTACTCGACAAGCAGGTCGCCCCACTGCTCGGGCCCGTCGGGGGCGAAGCCGTGCTCGTCCAGGTAGGTCACGAACTTCATAGCCGCCGCCCTGTAGGCCGCCAGGGTGTGCGGCTTAACCTTCTCAACAGAAGTGCTGTCCAGCTTCCTCGGCCCCGACACGAGGTAGGCCGCTGAGCTCAGCACGAGTCAGGCACCTCGATATCTTATCAGAGGGCTGCCTGAGCGTCTCCACCCATGGAATCAAAATCTTTGTGCGAGATGCCATTCCTGCTGCGGTCTTCTGACGCAACAGGTGGTTCAAAAGGTGCGCCGGGGACCTGCCCTTGCTTACCGCACCTGAGACGGGCTGGTTGTCCTCCAGGATCGGCAGCACGGTGCGGTGAAGGGCAGGAGTGGCGGCCGCCAGCCTGCTGATCTTCACGACGCAGCGCCCCTCGCCCAGCGTGATGTGGTCGGCCGACCGCCACCTGCCCGCTCCTACGATCGTCCAGTCCTCGTCGGGCTTGAAAACGCGATCGGGCAGGAGGCTGAAGGGCTTCGTCCGTCTGATGACCTGCTCGGGGCGCCGCAATCCAGTGAGCTCGCCGTCCAGCCTCGCCACGGCGTAGCCCAAGTTGCCGCCCGTGTCGATGACGTCCTTCGCGATGTCCTCGCTCATGTCGGTCGCCAGGATCCCCCAGCCGCCGTCGTCCTCCACGTTGGCGCCCATGGCGTCCGCCGCGAAATACACGGGCGCTGGCGGGGCTCCCAGGTCAGCGTACATCAACGGGACTACCCTAGCCATGGCCCGCAGCTCCCTGCGGACGGTCGCCCAGGTGCTCACCCGCTGGTGCGGGTACCTCTCCAGGAGCCTGAAGACGGCGCTGGGTATGCAGAGCAGCTCGCGCCGCAGCAGTGCGCCCCAGATCCACGCCCCCAAGAGCGAGCGCAGCTCCTCGGTGTGGAGGGTGCGGGTGGCGCCCATCGCCTCCAGCTGCTGCACCAGCTCCCGTGCCCTCTTCGGAGGCAAGCGCAGCTGCGCTGGACGCGCCTGTGGTGCGTAGCCCAGCACCTTCTGCATGTCGCTGGCCTCCGTGCGGTCGGTGACCACGAAGCCGGCCTCGGCCAAGGCGCCCGCCAGCTGGTGCATCTTCCCAGTGGCCCGTGGGCCGCAGCCGCTGCCCCCTGCCATCACCACGCCGTCGTCGACGTGCAGGTAGAAGGCCATCTGCGGCCCGTCCAGCACCAGCCCGCGGCCGCGAAGCACGTCCTCGTTCCGCACGGCCACCGCTGGTGCCGTAGTGCTCCGCGAGCCCCATGCTGTGACCGCCCTGTCGGCCTCTGGCGGCCTTCGCCACCCGGTGCCGCCCAAGCCGGTCTGCTCGAAGATGGCCAAGGTCCGGACAATCAAGATGCCCAGCGACTCGCACATCCCCTCGGGGTACTGGGCCAGCGGGCTCGTGCGGAAGGTGCCGTCGGCCAACTTGCCCTCGGCCGACTCGTGGACGTGGGACCCGTCGCGCCGCAGCTCATTCAGGTCCTCCAGCCCCTGCAGCGTGCCGCTCAGGCACGTGGGCTTCTTCGTCCGTCCGCCCAGCATGCACTGGTCCAAGCGCGCTCTCCGAGACGAGCGCCTCGTCTCGAAGTCCAGCATCTCATTCGTGTTCCAGATGGATGGGTAGGGCGCGTGCCCTGGGTCCTCCGGGTGCTCGATGAGGAAGGCGCCGCCACTCTGGCCGCGCGCCTCGCAGAGCGCCAACAAGTTTAGCGCCAGGGTGTTACTCTCCGCGACTCTCGCGGCCTCCCAGGCCTTGAGACCTGGCAGACCCCAGGGGCACAGCCGCGAGCGCACCGGCGGCGGGCCAGGTCGGCGACGATTGTAGCGCGCCCGCGACCAGGTCGAACAGGGCGGGCCGCCCAGCACGATGTCCACCCAGCCGCCCTCGCACAACTCCATCAAGGCGGAGAAAGTGGAGGGGTTGGCCAGGTCCCACCGCGGGTCGTCCAGGAGATCGGCGGAAAGGAAGAGCACCCTCAAGTTCCGCTCCTTCGCCAGCCTCTCTACCACCTCCTGAACGTCCCCACGCCGCCGACGGCCAGCGAAGAGATGCATCACCACCATCACCCGCTCGTCCGCTCTCTTCGCCCGCTTCACGGCCTCTATCCACTCTGCCACGCTGTAGCCCGCCGGGCTAGGCGGCGCGGCGCGGCAGCTGGACTGCTGCCCGAGCCAGTCGTCGTCGTAGCGGTGCTGCTGAGCGTCCTCAGGTCCGGCATCCACGCAGTCGCCATCCTCCAGCCCCCCGTCCTCGGGCGGCGAGGTGCGTGGCACACCGCTGGCAGCGCCGTCGGCGGGTGCCGCGGCGCCCGCAAGCGCCCCCAAGCGTGCGCCCACGCCCAGCAGCGCCCTGCCAATGATCGCCATGTTGACCGTCATCAGCAGGTGCACGGAGTGCGAGCCGCCCATGGCCAGGCGATGGTAGCAGGGGGCTATCCAGCCCGTCGGCCCCACCATGTCGCGCAGGCGCTGGCTGAGCTTCGCCCACACCCAGCAGGCGCGGATCGGCGGGCATGCCTGCCACTTGGCCATCCAAGCGGGGACGCGGAGGCGGGTGAAGGCGTTGTCCTCGTCGAGCGCCGCCACGCCCCGCTCGTCCGTCGGGACGCACATGGAGGCGATGGCCGCCCCGCCGTGCATCCCGTGGTCGCCGCGCTGGTGCGGGTCGGCCCACACGTAGTTGCTGGCGCACATCATCAGGACCTTCCTCTGCTTGGCGGGGTCCTTCTTGGGCACGCAGCTGAACCCGCAGTAGGCCTGGACGTCGCAGGGGGCCTCGAACGTCCACATGTCCTTCGGCAAATCGTCCCGCATCAAGTAGCGGGCGTATTCGGACGTCGAGCCCCCCACGAAAGCGAAACGTTCCTCCAGCTCCTCGAAGATGACCCCTGACTTGCCGCTGTAGTCCAGCACGTTCCGCTCGTCCGAATAATACTGGCGCTCGCCGTCGGGCAGCGCCTCCAGCAGGTCCACGACCATGTCATCAGGCGGCTCTGCCACCGCCGCTGCGCACATCGTCACGTGCCTGCTCGCACCCTTGCGCTCTCCAGTGTAGGCGTCCTGCGGTCCTCTGTCGCAGGCAAGATCCGTCCCTTGACCGCCTGTCGGGGCAAGCCCCCGGCAGTCGCGCTCGTACCGCGCCGCGTCCTGTAGCGCGTACTGCTGCACGAGCTGCCAGGCCAGCATCATCTCGTCGTCGCTCGACTCGCGCTGGCCCGCTGGTCTCGCCTCCAGGGATCCGCGGTCCATCCCATTCATGAGCTCGATGAGCCCGCAGGCCCGACGCCACACACGCATGCGTCGAGCCCAGCGCGTCCTCAACCTGCCGGAAGAGGAAGCTCCTTGTTGTGGCCGATGAGGTAGAGGAATGGGAAAGAACGACCGGGCCTCGGCCTCCTTCCACTGCAGGGCTCGCGTCAGCGAGCCAGGCAAACCCATCACTGGCATTTCAGGCTGCACCCGCGGCGGCGGGGCACCTTCTCGGACCGAGGGAGGGTCGTAAGCCCCTCAGTCCGCCAGTGACCGTCAGGCCTGGGGCTTGCCTCGGCCCGAGGGCTTACCCCCTCGGCCGCGGCCGCGCCCCCCGCCGTCGCCACCTCTGCCTCTGCCGCCACCAGCTGCCTCGGCGCCGCTGCCAGCGCCACCTCCGTGTCCCCCGCCACGGCCGCCGCCTCGGCCGTCGCGCTTGCTGGCGCCGTGGACCCTCTCGTCGCGCTGGTGCTCAGCCTTGCTGTGGGTCGTGGCCTCGGTCACCAGCCAGGTGGGGGCCAAGTCGGCGGCCGACCCGGGCGGGCGAACAGCCAACATTGCCGCCGCCCCCAGCTTGTCCTTCGTCCGCATCTCGTAGACGTAGCTCGCCAGCCGCCTCAAGTGCAGCTCCAGCGCGTCGTCGGACGCCAGGCGGGTGAGCAGCTCGGACTGAGTCTTACACCCGCCCAGCAAGTAGTCCACGTTGGTGGCGGCGGTCCACAGTTCGGTCCAGACCGGCGTGTGCCGCTGGCCCGTCACCTCCTGCGACAGCCAGTCGCGTGCGCTGGCCGCCCCCGCTCCCCGCATGGTGCGGTAGATCTCCGGCGCCGCGCGCCTCAGATCCGGCGGGAGGCTCAGGTTCCAGCGGCTGTCCTCTTGCTGCTGCTGGGTCTGCGGGGCCAAGGCCCAACCGGGGGAGGCCTGCATGCCCGCGCCGTGCGGCGCCGTGGCAGAGGAGAGCAGCGCGTCCAGCTCCTGCGGCAGCGACCCTCCTGGCGGGGACTTCGTCCCCGCGCCCACGTAGCCGTGGGTCTGCAGCACTCGTCGCAGGTCAGGGTGCAGCCCCTGGGTACCGTCCACGGCCGCGATTCTCTCCCAGAAGTGCCAGGCCCAGTAAACGTTCGTGGCAGCCTGCGCCTGGAACTCGCGGAGCGTGGCCCCCACCATCTGCACCTCTCGCCCTAGCTTCACAGCATCGGCAGGAGCGTGAGGCGCGTGGATGCTGAGCCCAGCCGCTGGCACGGCCCCCTCAGGCGGCGGCTGCGGCTGCTGCTGCTGCTGCTGCTGCTGCTGCAGGGCCGCCGTCTGGCTGAAGGGGCCTGGCACCTCGCTCCCCTGGGCGAAAGCCCGCAGCGCCGCCAGGTCCTGCGAGCCGGGCTTCGCCGTCGCGGCAACCGCGCCCGCGCCCTCGGCAGGTGGGGCCCACGGCGGAGGCGGGAGCGCCGCGAGCCCAGGCGGGAGCAGCGGGCCCGTAGGTGCCTCCGCGGTCGCCGCGCAGCTCCCCTTGGGCGTCGGGGCTCCCTGAGCGCCCCAGGCCGCGCCGTCGTCCTCGGCGGCAGCGAGGTCCAGGCCGTCCCCGCCGCTGCTGAGCGCCGCGGCGAAAGCCGAGCGCCGCCCCCAGCGCGCCCACCAGGCGGTCACACGCTCGGGCACGCGCCGCACGAGCAGGGAGGTCCCGCACAGCCCCACTGCCGCGCCCGCCAGGCGGTGCCGCCCGGAGTCGGCCCACAGCACCACCACCAGGCTGGACAGGAAGAGACCGATGCCCAGGTGCAGCACCCAGTCGACGGGCAGCGTGTCCCCGTCCTCGCCGACGGCACGGGCCCAGATCCGGTCCGCGACCTTCTCCCAGCCGTCGGTGTCGGCGGCTACTCGTCGAATCCGACTCTCCGCCTGAGTGGAGAACGTGGCGGCCTCTGTGAACCCCCAGAGGGCCTCGGCCATCTCGGAGCCCGGGACCTCAGGGTTCCCCAAAGCCAGGCGGACGGCCACCGGGTCCAGCGCTGCCTCCAGCCGTCGCGCCTCGTCCAGCTTCGAGCGGGGGGCCCGCCCCGCGTTCAACGTCGATCGCACCTTCAGGACGAGCCCCGCGACCTCGTCGTCTGAGACGTCCGCACCAGCGGCCCGCAGCGCCTCGGTCCCTGCCTTCTTGGCGCCCGCCGAGACCGCCATCCAGCTCCGCCTGGCCGCTGCCGCGCCCTCGGCGCGGGGCGCCCAGCACACCAGCTAGCCGCGGCCTGCTGCACCTGGGCAGCGCCGCCGCGGCCTCGCACGCGTCTTCGATTCCACGGGTGGAGCCCGCTGCTCCCGTCAGGGCGCCATGCCGCGCCCTGCAGCGAGGTGGGCTGGGCGCCCAAACCTCGCGATAATCTGTACCAGATTGGAGCCAAATGGTACGGTTGCGGAGCAGGCCGTGCAGCACACGCGAGGGCAGGGGGGCCTTCACGGGCAACCAAAACACAACCTACCGAGCCCACCCGTTTTGGAGGGCCGAGGGGAGCCAGGCCGGGAACTTGGCCCTCCGGCGAAAAGGCACCCCAACACGCTGGCACGCCCCTGCGGGCTCCGAGGCTCCAAGGAAAATTCCACGATCCCACCCCAAACTGTCGGTCCACATCAACACTCATGCTCTACGATTATTATCCCATCAGCATCATCATCATCATCAACATCATCACCATTATCATCATCATCGTCATTGTTATCATCGTCATCATCATCATCATCGTCATCATCATCCTCAGCATCATCGTCATCATCACCACCACAATCATCATCAGTCGCATCATCATCATCATCATCATCATCATCATCATCATCATCATCATCATCATCATCATCATCATCCTCATCCTCATCCTCATCCTCATCCTCATCCTCATCCTCATCCTCATCCTCACCATCATCATCATCATCATCATCATCATCATCATAGTTATCATCGTCATCATCGTCATCATCATCGTCATCATCGTCATCATCGTTATCATCATGACCATCCTCATCACCACCACCGTCACCATCATCATCATCACCATCGCCATCTTCGTCTTACCACCACCGTCATCAGCATCATCAACAGCAGCAGCATCATCAGCATCAGTATCAGCATTTGCCTTTGCAGCATCATCGACATCATCAGCATCATCATCAGCATCATCATCAGCATCATCAGCATCATCGTCTTCCTCCTCACGGTCGTCATCCTCGTCGTCGTCGATGTCCTCCTCCTCCTCCTCCTTCTCGCTGTCCCTCTCCTCCAGGAGCGGAGGGGTGGGGGGGCAGGAATTGTGAGGCGGGGGCGGGACGATCAATGTCGAGGGCGATCAATGTCGAGGAACAACTGCTAAACAATTATGTTTTAATAGAAAGAGTAAGCTCGGGAGCCTTGTGCGGAGCCTTGTGCGGGTTGCCTTGTGCGCGCTTGTGCGGTGTCTTGTGCTGGCTGTTGGCGCCGGCTTAGCATGTGCGATTGTTTGTTTAGAACCGAAGAATAAGAAATCACAAGAGGACGAGGAGGTGCAGGATATGCGGGAGGGGACAATGAGGGCGGGAGGAGACAATGAGGATGGTGGGAGTGTCGCCCGAGACATCCTTGCAACTCAGAGCTTCGAGGATTTGTCCTATCTGTCCTGCGTTCCTCGTCCTCCTCCTCCTGTTTCTTCCAGGGGTCATTCGAAACGATGTCCGCGGCTGCCGATTGGAACCGATTCCAGGGGCAGATGTCGATGTATTGCCCGTTCGATGCGTTAGCCGACGTCTGTCGATTTGTTCCGACCCCGCTTCGCTCTGGGGGAGCGGGACAAATCCTCGACGGCATCTCCCCTGAAGGGCTCGCAAGGGTCCCCCGACGGCCCGGACGGCCTGCCCTTCAGCCCTCCTCCGCCTCCGTCAGAGTCGCGAGGATGTCTTGGGCGAAAATGAGTTGACCAGAGACTTTTTGAGTTCAGAATTGCGAGGCTGTTTGAGGCGAAAGTCATTGTCGACCACTGTTCAGGGGTGCGTCGAGCCTAAAGTAAAGCTGTGAACATGTCTCAGGCGAAAGTGGCCTGGCCACCTCAGCTCAGGCATTTCGGAACTCAGGCAGTCTGAGGCAAAACGGGCCGCAACATTTCCGACGTGTTCGAATGTCTTTGTTGCCCCAGGGCCAACAACCAGACCTTGGCGGCACGAGAGATTCGTCTGCCGCGCTGGTCTGCCGTGCTCCTGGGAGGGAGTACGAGTGGGAGGAGCGGGGGGCCGATGGGGATGGAAAGGGACGGATGGGGATCGCCGGTTGCTGCAATGGCTCGAACCCTCGAGCGCCCCTCCGACTTCTCGCCGTGCCCGCCAGCCTTTCGTGAGAAATTCGGGATGGCCGATCTGTTGAAGGCATTCTTGGAGGCCGAGAGCCTCGAAAGCTACGGTAGGTTTGCGTCGTGTCGACCAGCGGCGACCCCAGCGCGGGCGTTCAAGGTTGAACGCCGCCGGCGACCCAGAATCGATCGATGTTGAACGATCGGACGTTGCGGCAGCGGCCGATCGTTCAAGGTTGAACGATCCCTGCGGTGTCAAAAACCAACGCTGGGGTCGGCACGACACGAACCTGCCGTACGCGCCTCAGATTGTAGAAGGTGCATGGCTGGTCGCGAGATTAGGAGCGAGGCTGACGTTTTCTTTCGCGATGGGCACCGCTACCGATGTGACCGTACTCGTGGCGCTCGCCAGAATCGTGATATGGATGCGCGACCACCCAGGCTGCGGCGCGGCAGCGTGGCTCATGAGCGGCATCGCCACAGAAGACGACTACAAGGCGGCCACCCTTGGGCACCTGGTGGAGGTTGCAAAAGCAGCCCAGCAAAACCCGGAGTGCAAGCAGATGCCACTCGAACACACTCGCTCCCAGGGGGCGTGGGCCACGAACGCCGCGTTTATGACGGGCGCGCTCGCAGCTGCGATGGGGTCGTCCCAGAGGGCCAAGGGCGGCGCAGAAGCCGACGCAACCGCGGGCAGCGCCCCCTGGGCGGCGACGGCCCACGCCGAGGCCCGCCAAGCCTGGGTCGACCAGAGGGCGGCACGGCAGGTCCCCCTGCCTCCGGAGACGGCCGCGGGCAGCGCAGCGAAGCGCTGGCCAAGTCAAAACAGGAGGCGCCAGAGCGGGCGCGCAGATGTTCGAAGAGCATGGCGGACGGATGCCACAAGGCCGAATGCGCCCAACCATCCTTTTCGGCTGAAGGAGCACGTGGGTCGCTCGATGCGAGACACGGCTCCTGAGCAGCGGCGGGCTGCTCTGCGCCATGTTTTCAGCACGCAAGTGGGGCCGCAGACCTCGGCGAAGAACAGCTCAGGCGCGAAGCTGCCCCCAGCGCTGGCGTTCCAGGCCGCCGCGCCCAGCGCCCAGCGCCTGGCCGGCGGTCGCGGCGGGCCCCAGCTCTAGCAGCCCGGCGCGCCTTCGACCACGCCGCCGTCCTTGTAGGCCCGGTGGATCGTTCAAACCCCTGCCCGCCCTTGCCCCCAGCTGGCGAGAATCGAAAGCGGTTCGGCAAAAGTCGACCTCTTAATTCTGCGCCGCGCGCAGTTTGGACATTGTCTCAACGTCGTCGGTCTCTCTCTTTTTTATATAACAAAGACCCTCCTCCGCCTCCTCCTCCTCCTTTCCCTCCTCCTTCCCCTCCGCGGCCATGAGGAAAGAGGATAGGGTGGGGTCGCCGCGGGTCGCCGATTTTGGAGGGTGCAAGGGATCGAAGCGCTGGTTCGCAAGCCTCGAGGTCGATTTCTGGGGGCGCGGCCACGGGCCTGGGCGGGCCCGAAAGCGCGCGCGAGGTCCGCGCAAGATTTGCGCGAGAGGCCGCGCGAGAGGTTCCGGCGGCGCTCCCCAGACTGCGATCGCAGGGGCTGGTCGGTGGAACCTCTTTGTGCGGCCTCTCGCGAGCCTTGTGCGGACCTTGCGCGGACCGCCTGGCCGGCCCAGGCCCAGCCGGGAAGCCCGGGAGGTCACTCTTGCAGCGGTGGCGCGCGCGGCCGGCAGGGGGAGGAGGAAAAGGGGGGGAGGAGGTCAGTAAGGAGGGGGTTCCGCGCGCGTCGTCGTCGTGGTTTGTCGTCGTCGTTGTCGTCGTCGTCGAAAACGGCGACGAAAACGGCGACGACGTCGTCGGCGATAGCGGTGACGGCGGTGGCGGCGGCCCCGGACATCAGACCTCATGTTTTTTCAATGCGGGGCCCGCGAGGGCGCGAACCCCTTCCCGCCGCATGCAGACTTTTCATCCAGGGCTGTTTCCCCCCAGCCCCAGGGCGTGAAAACGGCCTCCAGGTGCCGAGTGCCCAAAAATCTCTGCGTTCAGTCAGCGCGTGGGAAATCTGGGTCGACGGCGGAGACAAGCTCCGCGGCGCCTCCGACGACGGCGGCGGCGACGTTGACGACGACGGTAGCGGCGTCAACGGAGGCGGCCGTTGCAGCGGCCGCGCCCAGGCAGGCGGCGGCGGCAGAGCCCGTTTTTAGCGTTCGCACTTATCGTCGGCCTTTCTTTTTCCAGCGCGATCGAAGAGGCGTATGTGGGGGAGGAGGAAGGATGGGCGTCGGAAGCCAGAGTTGCACGGGCGTTTCCGGTGATCTCCGAGGTTCGAATTGCAGGGATGTTTGAAACGAAAGTAACTTGACCATTTCAGCTCAAGGCGTCTCGTAGTCAGGCATTCCCGAGGTCAGAGTATTGGGGATGTTTCAACGAACGTGGCGCGACCATTTCTGCCCAGGGCATTTCGGAACCCAGGTTTGCGAGGATGTCTCATGCCAAAGTGGCCTGACCACCGTCGTACAGGGCATCTCTGAGGTCAGAGTTGCGAGGATGTCTCAGGCGCGGCCTGACCAACGCAGTTGCGTGGGTGTCTCAGGCGAAAGAGGTCTGACCACCGCGGGGTAGAACGTTTTTGAGGTCAGAGTTGCGAGGAGGCGACAGTGGCCTGACCACCGCGGGGCAGAGCATCTCAGGCAGAAAACCTCGAGAGCGAACGCTAATCAACATGACCTTTCCGCCCGTGGAGGCCCCCGAGAGGCCCCCAGCGGCTCCCAGAGGCCCCCAAGAGACCCCGGGGAGTCCCCAGCTGGCTATCCTAGGGGGCCCCACAGAGCCCTGTGGGACATTCCTGACGATCCTCGACGCGGTCCCAAAAGGCCCCAGGAAGAACCAAAACTGCCCTTAGGAAACTCCACAGCCGCCCTCGGCCAAAACAGCTTCCAGACTCCAGACGGCACAGGTCGCCTCCAGGGAGCGCTTCGAGGGCCCCTGGAGCGTTCAGAAACGGCCCGAGACGGCCCAGGACGGTCTGCACAAGCCCTCTTGTGCGCCTTGTGCGCGCTCACTCTTCGCTAAGCTATTATACCTGGTACAAATAATACATTAAAAGAGAGTAAAAACAAGAGCAGCAACAACTACGTAGACATACATTTTCGCAACTCCGCGCGGATTTCTGGAATCGGTAATTACTGGGCCCCACCAGGCGGCGCCGCTGGCGCCGCCCCTGGTGCGTTCCGCGCGCCAGGGACGGGGGCCCCACCGCCGATTCAAGAACTCCGCGCGGAGCCAGGGGGGGGAGGGCGAGGAGCAGATAAGTTCGATAGGGCGCCGGGAGGGGCGGGAGGGGCGGCGTGTGAATTGGGGGCGCAGAGGTAGGAGGAGTGGAGGGGGTCGGGCGGACGGCAACGGGGGCACAATAAACGTAGGGGGATCGAGGAGTGCAGGAAGGTGTTTCGGAGCTCCTAATGATTAATGAACCCCTACGACTGCCACCGCGGGCCCACAAGGTGGACGAAGGGTGCACGTTTCTTCACCCCACGTTAATTGCCGCCTGTTGGCGAACGCCGGCGAGGGGGGCAGGCCGGCGACAGCGGGGCGAGGGGCGCGCCAGCGCACTGCCAGGTGGCCGGGCGCGCAAGCACGTCATCGCAGTGGCCTTCGCGCGGCGGGCGCTGCCACGCGACGATGGGGGCGCATTGGAAGCGCTGCGAGACTCGGACACGACGGGCCGGCTGCGGAGAGATCCGCGCGTCCAGCGTGCGCGACGCAGGTTTCGCGCGCGCAAGCGTGACGAACCCGCTAGGGAAGATCAACCTGGGGGCACCTCTGCGGGACTTCTGTCCCCCGCCAGCGGCAGGCCTCGTTCTCCGGACCGAGCGGCAACCCTTCTCAGCTTTTCTTCTCGGAGAGGCCAGCGGCCGGCGCAGTGCCCGCGACCCAGTGGACGTCGCCGTCCTCCCCCGTGTCCTTCCTCTCCCCCCCAGAATGCTTCCCCTACTGTCTACAACGGGCGTTACCGGAGGGGGGTAGGGGGCGAGGGTGCCGTTAACGTCACGATTCGCGCAGGCGCCGTCTGAGAATGCCTCGGGATGCCTAGGAATGGAGCTGGCGCGAATCGTGACGTTACCAGGGTGAGGGGGGGAGGGGGGGCGCGGCGCCAGTAACGGGCACTGCTGCAAACCATCAAGAAACAAGCTCTGAAAAGCCCAGATCGGGCTAAACTTTACAAGCGGCCGTACCTCCTCCTCCTCCTCCTCCTTCATCTCCTTGTGGGCAATGTTCAGTGCGACTTTACCTGACGAAGGTTGAACAACGAATGGCGGGTTTCTTTCATTCAGTGAGAACTGGATTCGATGATTGGCGTCTCAAGCTACTGTGCACCGTCAAGCGAATGGGAGGTAAGAAGCTGTTCAAACGAGGTACACGTACACGAGAGAGGCGCAGCCATCAAGCTCTACGCCGACAGCGGGAAAGAGCTCCAAGAACGCAGGGCGGAGAGCGAGAAGGTGGACCTCCCCCGTTGCCAGACCGCCGCTCGTCACCGTCTCTTTTTGTATGATCAGGATATGAAGATGTGTACGCTTGCCATCCAGGTTGAGTCAAAAGATCTCTTCGAGAAGCAGTTGATGGACGAGAGCCCTCCGCTCATGGCCTCGCTCGTTCTACAGGGGGCGATTGGCCCGAACAAGACGGAGGACTGGATCCAGTTGCAGGTCGCGCTCTGGTTGAAAGCCGAGGCTCAGGAGATCTTGGGAAGGTCGGCGGTCGTCCTCGCGGATTTCAAGGCGGTGCTACTCATGAAGTCTGCGCTGATGGGCCCGCTGGAGAGCCTGTTCTCGGGCCTGTGGGTCCGCGTGAGGAGTTGCGGGGGGCTGAGGCTTTCGCCGTGAGTGGTTTGTGCGAGTTGACTTCGCGAGGGTGTGTGCCGCAGACAGCCGGCATGGCTTTTTCTGTGGCACCCTGTGCAGAAATGGAGCGGAGGGAGTGTCGTCGTCGTCGTGATGGGGCGGGGGGGGGAGGGGACAACGAGTTCTGAGGTGCTGTTAGTGCCAGCGGGGTCGCCGCGGGGCTGCTCCCCGCCGAAGATGTTCTCCGCGGCCTAACGGACATGTGGCCGCCGCAGGGACACGTCTCGCGGGGCCTGAAAGGTTGGCAAGTTTGCCGCACAGGGTCTGCCTGTTTCGCTGTTTGAACGTGTACCTTTGTACTGTCACAGTCAGCCTCATCATATGTAGTGTGCAGTGTCTGGATTGCACCGTGTCGGGTTACTAGTGGTCAAATTGACCACAAGCGCTTTCGTATCGTATCGTATCGTATTCTTGCGGGCAACACATGGCGCGCCAGAGAGTCTCCAACGAGCCACCACAATGGACAAGCCATAACGAATTACTCCAGACGAAAGGATGGTCTCGAGGATTTTGACAAGTCTCGAGCCTCCAGGGTGGACGAGCCTGTACTCACTTCAGTCGAGTCTCTGCCATAGCTTGCCAGCCACTGGGGTTGCTGGAGCACGGCGCAGCGAGCTCGGCGAATCTAGACAAGGAAATGTAGCCACAGCGGCGGCAGCTTGCAGAACTGAGTGTGGCCTCTCACCCTTACCATCGCGTGTTCGAGAGGCGGCGATGGCCCTTGAAATCAAATCCTGGGCAGGATCTCCACGAACAGTCTGAAGCAGTGGCTGCGGCGCTCTGCTGCGCTGGAGGGCAGCAAGGTAAGTGGGCAGCAATCCTCCCCACCCAGAGCGGCCGTGCTTTCAAAACCTTAGTTCTGTTGGCAGCGGCGGCGGCAGCGGTGGCAGGCAATCGGAGGGCCTGCGCGGCCCACTTTGGGTGCCCGCTGCATCGTCGCCCCGCTCCCAGCGGTTGGGCACTCGCCCAGCACGACCAGCGGCGCGCGTGGTGCGAACAGGCAATTTGTACGAACCAAGCCGACGGACGCAACTCAGACCCATCAAAACCCCAATCATCAAGCCTGCTCCACACCTTGCGCCGTAGGAGTGTGAGGCTAGAGCGTGTGTGCAAACAATACTGCCACGAGCCATTCTCCGTGTGAGTGACAAAAGGCGGGACTACATGCTGTAGCACGTGCAACACGGCAAACACGTCAGCTTCACTAATCGTGGGGAACTCGGATCTGCTGGGCCCGCACGAAACAGCAGCGATGGAGAAAGGGGCCCCGGTCGAGCGCAACAGTGGCTCATGCTCCAGAAACGTGGGGCGTCAAGAAAAACATCTTATGAGCTGGTCAGGACACCCTTGGACTTAAAGCATCCTCCTCCTCCTCCTTTTCTTCCTTGTTCTCACCCTCTCCTCCTCTCCTTGCTGATGGTGCTGGTGATGGCTCGTTCTGGCACGCCGCTCACACACGTCGCGACCGATGGGGAACCCCACCCACGACCCCGAAGCCCGCGCGTTCGCGTTCGCGTCCGGCTCTATTAACTCGGCGGCGCGCCAGTTGAAGCGAGAGGAGGCAAGCCTTCTCAGAAGGCGACGGGGTTCTCGGGAGCACTCGCCGCCGCCAGGTCCCCGGCATCAGAGCATGTTGATGTATGATGATGATGATGATGATGATGATGATGATGATGATGATGATGATGATGATGATGATGATGATGATGATGATGATGATGATGATGATGTATTTTTCTTCTCCGCCCGGCTGCACGAGCCGGTGACAGATAAGGCACAAGCTCGGGCGGCACTCACCTACACCGCTTAGAAGCCTCGCTTGGGAAGCGCATTCAAGCTTGAGCCAAAGTTCCTACGCCGCCGCCAGGTCTCTGGCATCAACGACTACCCCAAGTGGATGCCGTTCTGCACGGACGCCCGCGTCGTGCACCAGGCGGCAGCGGCGGCGGCCCTCTGCGTCCCGCCGGCATAGCGGTCTTGGCGTCCCTTGTTGTTGATGGGTGTTGTTGATGATGATGTTGATGATGATGTTGATGATGATGATGGTGGTGGTGATGGTGGTGATGTTTGAAGTGATGATGACGGTGGTGGTGGTTTTGATGATGATGAGGACGACGACGATTATGATGACGGTGATGATAGTGGTGATGATGCTGACGATGATGATGGTGATGACGATGATGACGATGATGATGTAGGCGATGCTGGCGATTATGATGATGATGAGTATGATGATATGAAGATGGTGATGATGATAAGGATGATGCAGGCGACGATGATGATTGTGAGGAGGAGGAGGAGGAGGACAATGCTGCTGATGATTATGATGATGAGTATGATAATGATTATGATTATGATGACGATGGGTGTGATGATGATGATGGTGTTGATGGTGGTGGTGGTGCTCGTGACGGTAATGATGATGATGTTGATGATAATGATAATGGTATAGACCATGACGATGATGATGATGATGACGATGACGACGATGGTGAGAATGATGATGTTATTTGATGGTGATGGTGATGCTGATGTTGATGATGATGATGATGATGATGATGATGATGATGATGGTCATCATGATGACGATGATGATGACGATGGTGATAATGCTGGTGAAGCTGCTGATGATGCTGATGATGATGGTGGTGGAGATGATGATGCTGACGCTGATGCTCATGCTGATGCTGATGATGATGATGATGATTATGATGATGATGATACGGCTGATGACGATGATGCTCATGACGATGATGATGCTGATGCTGATGATGATGATGCTGACTATGATAATGATGCTGATGATGATGATGATGATGATGATGATGATCATGATGATGCTGATGATGATGATGATGCTGATGATGATGATGATGATGATGATGCTGATGATGATGATGATTATTATTATGATGATGTTGATTATGATGATGATGATGATGATGATGATGATGATGATGATGATGATGATGATGATGATGATGATGATGATGATGATGATGATGATGATGATGATGGTAGTCGCGATGGTAATGATGGTGGTGGTGACGATAGTGATGATGGGGGTAAAGACGACCATCACTCCTAGAGTGAGGAGTAGGAGGCATGAGGCGGAACGATTCACGAGGAGAGGGGTAGACTCATGAGGAGGAGGAGCAGGAGGAGGAGGACCCGAGGGCACCCGAACTGTGTCAACGATGCTGCAACACGATTCTAAGTTCCCTCAGACTCCCTGCAAACACGGGGGGACGTGCCCCATGGAAAGGCGTCCCTCCTCCTCCTCCTCCTCCTGCGGGCTCTTGTCTGGATTGTCGTTCAATGCGCGGTGTTGCTCAGCTTGTCTTCGGGATGGATTTCGGGATTCCTTCGACAGTGTGCTTCATGCGGGTCGGCTGCCGCCCCTCTGGCCAGCGTGCTCTTTCTCCTTGTCTTCCCCCGCAGGAAAAATGCTCGGGATCAGACGGGCCCCAGGGGTGGGCCCCAGGGTCCACGGCCCGTTTCCGTCCCCAAGCTTCCACGGACTATTCTGGGCCGAATCAGGGAGGAAGGGTTGCACAGTCAAACCGCATCATAAGGATGAGTCCTTTTCCTCAGGTGCCCTTCGGCGTCGTCGGCCTCGTCGGCTTCGTCGTCGCCACCGTCGAACATCGTCGTCGCCGCCGCCGTCGTCGTCTTCGTCTTCGTCGTCGTCGTCGCCGTCGTCGAACGCCGTCGCCGCCGTCGTCGTCGCCATCGTCGAACGTCGTCGTCGTCTTGCCTATCTGCCCACCCTGGCCCTTAGCCCTTCGCCATGGGCCATGGTCTTCCAACTTCGGCTTCCGTCTGGGCGTCCAAGGGCCTCGCATCCTTGCCGCGCATCTTTGTGATGCGCCTTCGTCAATCAAACGAAAATTCTCACCCTGTTCTTCGCCTTTCTGCTTCTGAGGATAGCTTTTCCCAACCATCCTGTGAAGTTTGGTCATCGTTTTGAAGAGACAGTCCCCGCGTCTCCTCCTCTCCCCTCCTCCTCCAGACCCTGCAATGTCTCTGTTTCGGCACACCGTTGACACGATTCGTGGCCCTATAGGGAGCTCCACCGAGGGCCTCCGCGGTGAGTTCGCATGCGTTCGCCCGCCCCATTTCGGCACACCCGTCACACGTTTCGTGGCCTCATAGGGAGCTCCGCCGAAGGCCCCACTGGCGCACTTCGCCTGCGGTTCCCTGCCAACCGCATGTCTATTTCGGCACACCTCTCGCACGGTTCGTGGCCCCATAGGGAGCTCCACCGAAGGCCTAATGACAGGGTTCACATGCGGCCCCCCGCCCACCGCGTGTCTAGTTCGGCACACCCCTCACACGTTTCGTGGACCTAGAGGGAGCTCCACCGAGGGCCTCAATGCCAGGGCTCGCATGCGGCTTCCCACCCACCACATGTCCATGTGGGCACGCACCGTTCGTGCCCCCATATGGGGAGTCCACCTGCCTCGTGGTATTCAGACCTGCATCTGGTTGGGCCCTTCGCCAGGATAATTTTGTCCTCTTGCGCGTAACGGTCGTTAAGCGGGCCGGCCACCCCGCCTCCCCCCCCTCCCCCCCCCGTAATGGCAACGACCGTACGCGGGGGGTGGGAGAGCCTGCACCCCGACGTGCTGGAGCTCGCGCGCAAACTACGGCGATCGCAGCGCACCCCACACCGCCCAAGCGTTACCGTTACCCTGGACCCCAACCCCTCCCCCCTCCCTCGGGTAACGACCGCTACCGGAAATACTTCAAACCATCTCGATCCGGACGGATGGTCAGAGTTAGGGGGTCGAACGGTAATTCACTGTCCTTGGGTGCGTAGCTAAAGTGAGGTTCCGCGGTGCGGATTGTTGCTGCGTTGTTTGTTGTTTGTTCTCGTCGTCCCACCCGCGACCCAGTCCGCGATCCACCCTCGACCCACCCATACCGCTTTAACGAAGAAGTCGGCGCCTGCGGCGGGCTCGTTGTTTAACTTGTAGAAATTGGGCCCCTGCGGCGGGCTTCTTTCAAGCCCTCGATAGAAGCCCCCACCCCCATGAGGGGTCCCACAAGCCTGGGGAGGTCCTTAGGCATGTTGTAGGAGAAGATTCAACGCTTCTGGCGGCTCAAGTTGTGCTCAACTCAAAACCTTCTCTCCTCCGCCTTCTCCATTGTTTGCTTAATAATGTCATATTCCTAATATCATCCTCCTTCTCTCCTCCCCCTCCCTCCTCCTCCGTCTCTCCTGCTGCTTGTCCTTCTCTCTCGTGTGCGTTGGTATGTGCAGGCGCGCATGTGTAGATGTACGACGCGTTTTCGTGCGCATCCTCGTATACGAGTCAGTTGTTGGTAAACGTGCGAGTCTTGGTGGCATCTATGGGAACTCGCGGGGTCGTGTTTTCTGGATCCGCCATCGAAACGTCGTCGCGCAAGATGGTTAGGATTCGCCACCGAAATAACATTGCGTCTTACTGTTGCTGGATCCGCCATCGAAATGGCCAACTTTGTCAAATAGAGTCTCCCAGTAGCGATTTGATGTCGAAACGCAATCCTGCATCAATGTTGTGGCTTCGAGTCTTTCTTGAATTTGGGCTTTTCTCCCAGAAGTTGTCGGCCCCTCCAACTCAGCCGCTTCGGAGATGGAAGCGGCCGCGGCCGCCATTCCGCTCCCTCCGCCTGGCGCGCCGCATGGCGGCGGCACTATCCTGCCGATGTCGCCAGATCACATCCGCGCGGTCGAAGACGTTGACGACAGGTCGATGATCTTGGTCAACAGGTTGACGTACCAGACCGCCAAAACGTTGGCCCCGCCAGCGAACGAGGTCTGGCAGCTCAAGTTCACAGAGGACGAGCCCGCCCTCGCGTTCTTGGCCAGCGAGACGGAATCATCTTGGGAGCCACTTTTCATATTTCTTTTTTTCTGTGCTTTCGAGGGATGGGAGAGTCAGGGGGAGGGCGCTGGAGGGTCGGGCGGAGACATGAATCACGAACGGGTCCGAGGATAAGAGAACGGGTCATGTGGGAGGGAGGCCTTACGAATGCGACATCAGGGTAGGAGTAAGAGGACTAGAACGAAAGGAATAACGAGCAGGGTCGGAGGTGAGGACTGTATAGAATAGGGGGTAGGGAGGGCAGAATTAAATAGGATGGGGGGCAGGGAGGTGAGGATTGTATAGGATAGGGGGTATCGCCTCACTACTCCAAAAGGGCTTACGCCAATCCGCCGACTCCAGGAACGAGTGAGAGCGTGCGACGCCTTTTGACGCGACGAGTCTGCCAAGGCCCCAGGGAACCGAATGAGATTTCTTGGGGTGTCTCTCGGGGTGCTCTTGGAGGGATCATAGGGATATCTCTTGGAGTCTTTTGGGGGTGGCACCGCAGGGGGCTCCACGGGGTCAGGGTGGTTCCGTTCACGCGGCGCTTTCGCGTAGGGGGCGTGTCTGTAATTGCTCGGGGTCTGCGTGCGTCGCTCCTCTTTCTCACAAGCGGAAATCCGCTCGCAATGTCTCCGGGTTGAATGCGAGCCCTCGGTCCGAGACCGATCTCTTTCCGTAGCTTTTTTCGGCTCGAGAGTCGTTTGTGTTCTTGGCTTCTTCGGTAGGCCCAGGGCTCCAAGCGCGCAGAGGCATGCCGACGTCTGCTGATGCTAGCCCGAGCCCGAAGAAGGCCAGGCGGTCTCCTCCAGCATCATCTGGCAGCAAGTCCCGTTCTTCTCCTGGGGTCAAGGGCTCTGCGACTCGGCCCGCTGTACCGTCTTGGCCAGAGATCATGAAGCGCAAGACCCAGTTCGAGCGCGACTGCGCGCGAGACTCCTTGACCTCCCAGTTGCCTGAGGACCTCCGCAAAATCGTGTGGGAGCTGATCGTGAATCCAGCGAAGATCCAGGGCGCTTGTAGCCTCATTTCGAGGTCAGTCCTTGCGGAAGCCCCAGTCGTTAAGAAGAAGCGCGGGGTCAAGGCCGTCGACGACGCCGCCGCCGAGCATTGGGACATCGACAAGAACTCGCAGATCCCGAAGTACTGGCTGTGGGAGGTAGTGCGCCTTTTGTCGGGCGACGGCACCATCACAGAGGCCTTCATCAGTAAGTACGACAAGAAGGACAGGGGCTTCGTTCGAAAGCTCGTGGAGGCCATGACTGGGCTTCGCTCGACGTACAAAGTGCTCGATCAGATGAAGCAGAAGCGTTTGGCAGGCCGCATCGTGGCCAGGCTCTTCGACATGCGCGGCAAGCGCTGGGACGCAATCAAGGACATGCTGGATGGCAACACCGTGAAGTGGGAGCAGCGTGGCGTGTTCGAGATGTGCCAGCCGAACGAGCGCGGCGTCGTCACCCACATCAGGCACATCTGTGGCAAGACCGCCAGCGTTCCCAGGAACAACATGGTCACGACTGATTGGTGGTTCGAGCAGAACTGGTCGGACAAGTACGCTCGCCTCACCGATGGCGAGTCGGGCTTCCTCTGTTACACGCGCTTCGCGGACCAGCACGACACGGACTGGTTCAAGATCGCGTCGGACCCAGCGGACATGCTCAAGGAGGTCGCGACGCAGGAGCAAGCCAAGCTTGAGTCTGATTGCAGGAAAGTCTCGGCCACTGACGTCAAGATATCGGACGCCGTCGCCTTGGCAGCAGAGGGCGCCAAGCGCCGTAAGCTGAGCACGAAGGGCCCCCCGAGTCAGAAGATGATGACCACGGCGCCCACTCCGTCAGCAGCAACTGCGAGGCGCGTTGCGCCTGAGGAGACGACGCCTGATGACGACATCGGCCAGTAATTAGGTGTTTTTTGTTAGAGCTGGCTGGTGACTGCCAGCCTGCTGCGCTCGCCTTCATCGCAGGTTGAAGGATGGATGAGACACAGAGGAGGAGTTAAGGGGAGGATGAGTCAGGGGCAGGGCGGATAAGCAGTGCAGCAGCGTCGCAGCATTGAGCTACATACGGTTTGGTTCTCTCTGCCCGTCGTAGGGCCGATCGAGGCTGAGCGCAAGGCGGCGCTGCGAGCAGCGCAACGCGAGAAGATAGTTGGAGGCTGTGGGTACCCTCGGTAGTCGTCTTCTCCAGGTAGGTGTGTCCATATGAGTGCCTGCGCCTGGTCTCGTTATTCGCATGTAGGTAGGGCTGCTCGCGATCGCTGGCAAGGTTGATATAGCATCTGCCACGTAGGTAAAACATATGCCAGTTCGCAGCATTTCGATGGAAGTTAAAACGTGAAAACCTCGCAGCGATTCCACGTGTCTGCTCGCAACCGCCGGGGGCCGATGACGTCGATGCAGCGAGTGACCTCAGCGAAAGGCTGGGGCGGGCTTAAGCGGCTCATTTGCGGAAGGGTGGCGGAGAGGGAGGAGAGGAAGGATGAAGGAGGATGAGAAGGAAGAGGAGCGTCGTGGGTATGTAGCCGACGACGTTGCATATACGAAACAAAGACGTTGTGGAGGGGGGAAGTGGTGATGATTCAAAACCGTACCAAACATGTGTTCCAGGGGCCAACGTTAAACCGCCACGGTAGAACTGCCCAACTTCTGAAATGGTGTTCTCTAAAAGTTTACCGTGCCCTTCGCACTTGGAACCCCCTCTATCTCGCGCAATGCTCCCACGTCCCACCGTGCCGTCTCCCGCGTCGTGCAGCGTGGATGGCCTTGTTTGTTTTTCGACGGTCTTCGGATCGACATTCGCCGTTCGCTCCATGGGACTTGTGCGCCCGCCATTTTCTTCGAACAGCAGGCCCCTGATATCAATCATATCTTCAGGTAGCCGAGTATTTGCATCACGTGGTGTTCGTCAATCCGTCCGATGGGATGGAGTTCGTCTCTATTACCGACGCGTTTGGCACGCACCAGGTGTGGTTGCAGAACTACTGGGGCGACAACAGGCGGACCTCCATGCCGATCCAGTTGTCAGGTGGAGACGCTACCTTCATGAGGATTGCGGTTTGGCGTCATGAACAGGACGGGTGCCATGTGTGGCGGGAAGTGCCTCAGTTGTTCGACATGCTTGGTCTCAGTCTGAAGAAAGGGGCGGCCTCGTGGATCCAGAGTAGGAAACATGCGTGGTCCCGTTATCTTGGTAGGATGTCTCTTATGTTTCCACACTTGCGCCCCAGCTCTCCATACGCTAACGTTGAGAGGAACCTCAGCAAGCAAGAGGCAGCGAACCGCCCATTGCAGCACACCAGCTTCAGTTCGGTATCGTTGGTGGTCATGCTATGGGGATGGGGCTCTGGCAATCAAGCTCACTGCGGCTTCGCGTCCGAGGATGCTTGCACGATGTCCCTCATGCTGTTGGACGGTCTGGCGGCCTCCTTGCCGCAGTTCGACATCCGCGTGAACATCGATCCAGAGTCCGAGCGCGTTGGGCGTTTCACGGTAGGCAGGAACCCGAAGTTTGTCACGATGAAGGGTGGCACGATCAACAGGCTCCAGCTCTACGCCATCATTGCCGATGCGTTCAATGCCTTTCAAGTGCCCGCCGAGTTTGAAAATACCGCCATTTGGAGTGATGCGAAGGATGAGTTGACTTTAAGCGACCTCTGTCAGATGTTCACGGCCTCGGCGGACCCTGTGAAGAATGATTGGCTTGTCAAGCAGATCTTGTGGGGCGTCGGATCTACTCTGGACGCGCAGGTCGCCAAGGCACAGGAGATGAACGTGGTCATGCCGCACTACTCTGTGTTCGAGGAGAATTTGTTCGGGACGACGGGCGTCCTGCAACCGCCTGATGGCGTGGCCTCTTCGCGGATGCTGCTGCGCTACATGACCGCTGCCAAGAGGCAGTTCGCTGACGCCGACCGCCTGAGCTTCATCATGGACGGCAGCAGGCAGGACCACAGGAAGATCATGTTGGGCGTCGTGGTGAACTCGGATGATGTGGCGGCTTGGGCTCCTCCTCAGGCCAGGGTGTTCCGAGATCCATCAGCCTAGATCCCTGGGATCTGCGCAGGGGGCATCAGGGATATCCTCACATGCCCCACCCCCTGGGGCAGGGATACCCCTGCACGATCCTCGATACATTCGCCATTCCTGGGATTAGATCTCAGATCTGATCTGAGATCTAAAAATTAGATCTGAGATCTGCTTCAGATCTCGAGCTCAGGATCCCGAGGGCCTACTTGGGCTCTTCAGCCTCCCCATCCTCCTCACAAGGAGGAGGATGGGGCGGGGTTTGGTAGTGAGGGGGCGTCGAGGGGTGGAGGAGGTTTGATGGGTCTCGGCAGACCTCGCCCATCGCAGGTCATGGAGGATTACTTCGGCGAGGCTGGGAGCATCGCAGGCACCGCGACAGCGGAGCAGCGTGAGGCGTACATGCGTCGCCACAGGAGCGCAGCGCTTGCCATCCTGAACATCAACGAGGACCTAGATGCGAAGGAGGTTGTGGAGCTGAAGCGCAAGCAGTTCAGGCAGTCGTCGTACCTCGCTCTGAAAGCGTACAACAACATGAGGTTGCAGATGACGGGCAAAGGGATCACGAACGTTATGGTTTCGAGAGATAACTACGAGGGCCTCAACAATTGCATGTCGTGGAGGTCCGACCACATTTGCTCCGACCAGGGCTCTGACATGATGGTTGTTCGCCAGTTCTTGCGGTCATCCATTGGTCTGTGCAACGTGGACGCTGACGACGACATCAGCCACGCGATCGACAATGACTTCGACCTCGCTGACAAGGAGACGAAGCAATGGGGAATGAAACGCCTACTTCGCATTGCCAGGAATGCTGTTCATGGGCCATGGGACGAGCGGAGACGCTTCCACCAGCTCAAGGACGTAATCAAGGAAATCAAAAAGTTTGTCGACCCACTTGCTTGCCCGATCTGGCTGGATGCCGTGCCGAACATCTTGGGGGAGCTGAACCAGCACAGCAGGTATTCTGAGTCAGATATCGAGACGACGTTATTCCATGAAGTTTTCAATCCAGTGGATGGGTACTTGGTAAATTCGGGATCGAAGGACGTTCCAGCACGTTGGCTTTCTGACCATTACCACTCCAGCCACGAACAGAGGTGGTGGACGGTGCGCAAAACGTTGTGGTTTTATTATACAATTGCTATTTCGGAGGACAGGGGCATGCAGTTCGCCAAGAGGATGAAAGAACTTCAGACTATGGCACCGAAGCACGGGGACACGGGAGAAAAACAATCAATGAAGGTCACGGCTAAGGAGATCGATCGTTTCAGGATGGCCACGACAGGGACTCCCCAGCTGGCGGCAGTGGTGTACTCGAATGACAACTACAAGTGGCATGCGAAGATCTCATTGGAAATTCAGCGTCCATGGGCACAGTGGTTCTCTGAGGCGAATAGGACCCTTCGCAGCGTATCCAAGACGGTCGAGTGGGAGATTGACTTTGTCTCAGGTGGCATGTTCGAAGTCATGGCGAAGTCCTTCGAGGTGCTGGATGGCGATGGGGACGTGCTTTTCGACCTCGGCTTCGAGACAGAGTTGATTCGTCGACCTGCCACTGACATCAACGCCGTCGATGTATGGGATCAGCGGGACTTGGCGAACCTTGCTGGGGTTTACTCTTGCGTTCTTAATCGTCTTCGGTATCAGCGGCACCTCAGTCTACTTCGGGGGTGGCCGAAGCGCACAGTCCTCATGCTGTCCAAGGACAAGGCCCTTGCCAAAGCCACTGCCCAGATGTTCAGGACCGATTTCCAGAACTTTAACACGCTGAAGCACTTCAAGAAGCCAGCCTGGGTCGCAGCTCTTCGCGACGATTCTCCCTTCAACACGGTGCCAGTCAGGCAGCACATTGGGTGCCTCATGGACGCAAGCTACGACGTTGATAACGCCGTCTACACGAGTTGGCTCAAGAAGAATCGGACGAGGCCGTTGCTCAGCCAGGCAGTGGAAGACGGATTTTGCCGCGGGGTGAAAGACATTGACAAAGGTATGCACCAGGATCGTTGCCGCGACAGGGCTTACGCGACGCTCGTTGATAAGAAGATCTTGGGCGAGGTTCATGACCACACGGAGGTAGACTACTCTTGGGTCCGCGACGTCCGCAACCCGCACGTCCCAGCAGAGGTGTACCATCAATCGGCTTCGGCGTTCGACGCGGAGGGCGACTTCAAGAAGATCAAGGGGGCGAAGAGGGATCCTGAATGGCCACACTTCTCCGCGACCACCGAGAATAGGCCTGTGGTTGAGATGGGTTTGCTGGAACACGCGAGGGAGCTCGGCACCACGGTGAACAACATCAAGACGACGATTTATTGTACTCTGGCGAAGGCTGGGCACGTTGTCGTCAAGAAGATTGGACAGCCGCAGTGGTACCTCTCCATGGGCGACTTGTACGGCATCTGCGCTTTGGGAGTGCCTGTCACCTCTCTCAAGTTGCCGTCCACGGGCAGGGACGTCTTCAAGCTGGAGTTGAACGGCGCATTGACTGACTTCAAGCAGTTGTTCATGACCGACGCGAGTGAGTGGGAGGCGGCCTTCGTGGAGTGGGAGTCGCCAGAGGGTGCTTTCATCGCGGAGGGGTGCGCGGACTCCATGAAGCAAGACCTCAAGCTTCGTCCGATTTCCAAGGACGGGGTCGGGCCTTTGCTGTTCGTTGCCGCGTCCAGGGCTTTTTTCGACCTAGGCATCACCGCCTTGAAGGAGATCTGGAGGTACGAGGGCTACGGCAAGATCGAGGGCTCACCCGATTTGTTCTGCATGCTGAAAATGCTCTGTAAGAGGGTCTTGGGATGCGAGGAGGAAGACCTGATCAAGGTCCTCCAGCTCCGGAGCTTCACGAGTGGTCATGAGGACGAGGCGCTCGAGAAGATGGAGGGCGCCTGGGATTGCCTCACGAAGGACGAGATGGAGGCCGCCAGCAAGAGGAAGGACACCAAAGATACCATGAAGGCGCAGAAGAAGCTGTACTACACCAGCTACAACAAGTGGATGAAGGCGACGAAGGCTGCGAAGGGCGGCGGCGGTTCCAAGTCGCAGTGGAAGCCATCAGATTGGAAGGGCCCAGCGATTCCACCTGATCGCGCCATCGAGCAGCCAGAAGCCAAGCTCTACATCCCGCCCTTCACCACGATCTGGCGCGGAAACCTGGGCTCTGGCGGTTGGCACGTGCACTGCTACGAGGAGCGCAAGAGCAGGTCCTGGCTGGAGGAGGGTTCGTGCTTGGGCGCGCTGCTCTTTGTGCTGAGGTTCGCGTGGAAGAAGCACCTCGGCAACTTGGACTTGCCGCTCTCGGCTTGCCCCATTCGGGGCTTGTTTCAGGACGGCCCGCCTGAGCTTCTCGCCGCTTCAGGCGCCGCTGCCTCGTCGGGCGCTGCTGCTGGCAGCGCTTGAGCGCCAGCTGGGGGGAATCAGGGAACACAGCAATACAACAATACACAACAAAATCATCCCGCAGCAAACGAGAGGCACATTTTGAATATCGCAGGTTGTTTGTATCCCGTTTTGCATGATTGCGCTTGCCTTGCTATGCGTGCCTTAGGCACCCGACCGCATAGGGGAAGCATCAGTTGGAGAATTGGTTCGTCTCCGAGCCAGCAGGTTAGTTTCTTAGATCTGTCGGTTTCGATGCAGAGCGGGCTCGTGATGCAATCCATGATGCGTTTTATGTTCAGACCTCCCCCCGTCCGCATTTCTTTCCAGGAGCCGCATGTCCTTGATGCGTCTTAGATTTCCCACCCAGTCATATGTTCCATTTCTTCTGTCCCTAACTCCTCTCTACTCTCGTCTTTGGCTCCTCTCCAGGGTTCGTCTCCCTCGTCCCTTCTTCTTGTGTGGCAGATGCCCGCCTCCTCTCCATCTACCTCGCCTGACTATCACTCCTACTTATCTTTATATATTTATCTGCCTGTCTCCTGCTCGTTATCTTTCTTGCTCTTGCTTTCCACCGTTCTTCTCCCCTGCCTCGAGCACCACCCGCGCCAGTCATCCTATGTTCTTCCTTTTCTTCTTATCTCAATCGCTGAGCGAGGCAGACGCCGCAGGTTCGATCGTGGGAACGATCCACGCACTTGCGGCCCCAGTGCCCCCAGCCGTAGGTTTTCAGCTCGCTCCCGTCGATTCCGAGGGCTCGAGCTTAGTCGTTGAGAATTCGAGAACGGGATCAGACAGGAGAGATAAACCGCACGTCGACATCTAGCCTTTGTCATTCGCATGCTGTCGTGGTCTCTTGCCTCTCTGAGAAAGCCTCAGCGGGCCCCGCGGGGCTCTCAACAGGGCCGCCTTGAGAGGGCGCCAAGACGACGTACGAGATCGGCGCCTCAAGCGCCGTCCTGTCGTCAGACTTTCGGCGCCCTCTCAGGGGCCCCGTTGAGACCCTCGCGAGGCGGGTCTGAGGCGCTCTCGATGTCCCGAGAGAGGGCAGTGCAGCGAGGAGGGGGCAAGTCAATGATGAACGATGAGTCTGACGAGCTAAACGGCAGGTCGAAGAGGACGCGGGCGGAGTGAGATGGAAGCTAGGGACGGGAGGAGGAGGACGGGGGCGGGAGGATTGATGATGGAGAGAGGGCTTACAAGAGCAACATTTTGGGATGAGGCGCTTCGGAGTTCCTGGCTCGGGTCGCGGAGGTTCTAGCAGCAGCCCCCCGTCGCTCTTGCGCATGGCGTTGTCCAGCGGGACCATGGCGTGGGAGGAACGGGTGGGCGTGATGCTAGGAACCCATGGCTCGAGCAGGGAACTCCTCCTCCTCCGCCTCCTGCTCCTGCTCCTGCTATCGCTCCTCCTGCTGCTGCTGCTCCTCCTCCTCCTCCCCCTCCTCCTCCCCTCTCCGTCTTCG
The DNA here is from genome assembly GCA_963575745.1 of Prorocentrum cordatum. Lineage (NCBI taxonomy): Eukaryota > Dinophyceae > Prorocentrales > Prorocentraceae > Prorocentrum > Prorocentrum cordatum. The sequence continues at coordinate 320,879 of CAUYUJ010017172.1, read as the reverse complement.
CCCTCCTCCCTCGCCCACGTATCCCTCCTCATCCCCCTCCTCCGTCGCCTTCCCTGCCTCCTCCTCGCTCCTGTCCTCCTCCCTCCTCTTCGCTGCTGTTGCTGCTGCTGCTGCTGCTCCTCCTCCCTCCTCCTCCCTCCTTCTCGCCATTGCAATCGCACCAGTATTCCTTATGATACTCAGCCTCGGGTTGTTTGGACGTCACATGGGGGTAGGGGTCAGTCTTATGGCCTCTATTCTTCAGAGCCTTGCAGACTGCCAACGTCCCCGCCGCCCCCTCACTGTAATCCGCAACTGCGGGGTGCTACGGTAATGGAGTGATTTACATGGGGGGTGAAGCATTAGCCTGGCGAAGGACCCAACCATATGCAGTTGTAAGTACCGTCGTTGTACGCACCGCATTCGGAGGAGCCCCCTGTAGGGCCATGAAACGTGAGGGGTGTGCCAAACTTTGTCCAGTGGGCGCATGAGAAAGCAGCCACTGGGGCCGTCGGTGGAGCTCTCTATGTGGCCACGAAGCGTGTGATGGGTGTGCCGAAATTGGTGTGTGTGTGTGTGTGACGCATGCGGGCGGTGGCACTGGGGCCTTCGGTGGAGCTCCCTGTGGGGCCACGAAGCGTATGAGCGGTGTGCCAAAATGGGCGTGCGTGACGCATGCGGGCGGTGGCATTGGGGCCTTCAGTGGAGCTCCCTGTGGGGCCACGTCGCGTGTGAGGGGTGTGCCAATATGGGTGTGCGTGACGCATGCGGGCGGTGGCACTGGGTCCTTCTGTGGAGCTCCCTGTGGGGCCACGAACCGTGTGAGGGGTGTGCCGAAATGGGTGTGCGTGACGCATGCGGGCGGTGGCACTGGGTCCTTCAGTGAAGCTCCATGTGGGATCACGAAACGTGTGAGGGTGTGCCGAACTGGGCGTGCGTGACGCATGCGGTCGGTGGCACTGGGGCCTTCGGTGGAGCTCCCTGTGGGACCACGAAACGTGTGAGGGGTGTGCCGAAATGGGTGTGCGTGACGCATGCTGTCGGTGGCACTGGGGCCGTCGGTTGAGCTCATGGGGCCACGTAGCGTGTGAGGGGTGTGCCGATATGGGTGTGCGCGACGCATGCGGGCGGTGGCACTGGGGCCTTCGGAGGAGCTCCCTGTGAGGCCACGTAGTGTGTGTGGGGGGTGCCGGAGTAGGTTTACGTGACGCATGCGGGCGGTGGCATTGGGACTTCCGGTGGAGCACCCTGTGGGGCCACGAAACGTGCGAGGGGTGTGCTGGTATGGGTGTGGGGCCACGAAACGTGCGAGGGGTGTGCTGGTATGGGTAAGCGTGACGCATGCGGGCGGTAGCACTGGGGCCTTCGGTGGAGCTCCTTGTAGGGCCACGAAACGTGTGAGAGATGTGCCGAAATGGGAGTGCATGACGCATGCGGGCGGTAGCACTGGGGCCTTCGGTGGAGCTCCCTATGGGGCCACGTAGCGTGTGAGGGGTGTGCCGAAATGGGTGTGCGTGACGCATGCGGGCGGTGCATGGAGGGGGGGAGGAGGGAGGACGGAAGGACGGAAGGAAGGAAGGAAGGAAGGAGGGAACGCGGGGAGCGTCTCTTCAAAAAAGGTCCCAACACCACAGGATGGTTGAGAGAAAATCCCGCAAGGGGACCTTTAGGGCTTTAGGGCCTCTTTTGCAGCCAGCGGGGGCCCTGAAGGGTCCTTTTAGGGCCCTTCAGGGCCCTGGCTGGCTCCATTTCAGCAACATTTAGGCCACCCCGTGTATCACAATCCGCCCGATCGATGCCCACCACCCTCTGGCGCCCCCCCCTGTGACTTGCTGGCTGAAGCCAGTTTTGCGCTGTTCGGCGCGCCGCCGGAGCTTCCAGGGAGGAGCTCCCCCCCCCCGAGCGGCCTTGGGCGGCGCCTCCCGGGGAGTGGGGGGCGGGGGGGGGACATCGGGAGCCTTGAGACTCGGGACGGTAGAAACAGGGCTGGATCTAAACGGTGTTTTTGCCATCGTTTTGTTTTTTCGTTTTGTTTTGCATTCAAGGTGAAGCGAAGGCAAAACGAGGAAGAACGAAAAACAGCACGAAAGCGAAAAACACCGTTTAGGTTTAGCTGGGTACGGAAAGAACGGGTACAAAGACCGCCGGCATTTCTTGATCATTCGGAGCAGGATTCGTTGTTGTGTCGGTGCCGACGTTGTCCACTTGAGACAGAAGGCCGCCTGCCCAACAGCGGCCGTTACCGGTGTTGGATAACATCTGTTTGGCATCGTGCCCATTTCTTCCGTACCCATTTCGGTCATCCAAAGAATCGGGGGCCAATGCAAACGGGGGTCAGCCAGAGCGCCGGATCTTGCGGGATCCTACAGAGTCAGGGGTGCACTGGCCCGGGCTAGCGCGCAGGACGCTGCAGGACTGCGCATGATCCTGCAGATTCCGACTGACCCGGGTATACACTGACCAGAGTGAGTGCGTCCACGAGGATAGTTGTCAAGGAGTTCCGCGCTGATTTCTCGGACTGGCGCTGGGCCCTTCTGGCGGCGCCTCCAGCGCCGATCCGAGAAATCCGCACGGAACTCCGAGTTTTTATCTTTGTGCCAATGCTTGTTCCCCTGAGCTGGGCGTGAGTGGCGCCCCCGCTCGAGCGGGAGCCCTCCTCCTCCTGAGTAATGTGACGGTCAGGGTGTGACGCATAGCGTGCATTGGCCGTGCATCGGGGTACACGCTATGCGGTGTTACGCTTAGAGCGTGCAGTCACTTAGCGTGGTTTGCCTAGGGCAAGCGAACGCTCAAACAGTACACGCTAAGTGAATGCCCTTCCATCCCCTCTGCACCTCCTCTCATGGGACTTAGCGTGGACCTCGGGTGGGCGCTTAGCATGTACCTCAGGTGCGCGCTAAAAGGTTTCGCACTTAGCGTGCTCACCCGATCCATTTTCAAAAGAGCGCTGGAGACCTTACTTTATCTCCTGGCGATAGCTGGCGTGACCTGGCGGGTCGCGTAACGATTCGCGTGGGCGCCGTCTGAGAATGCCCAGTCATGTCTAATTCCCAGACTATGCCGGCGCGAATCGTGACGTGACCAGGGGGGGTGGCGGGCTCGGTCAAGGGCGTTCTCGCGGATAACAAAAAATTGAGCTCCTGGCAGTAAGCGTTGTGCGTCATTCCCTGACCGTAGCCCCGGAATGATCGAAGACGCTTACGGATAATTACGGCCTTCCCTTGCCTTCTTGAAAGCGCCTACACGGCCGAACGTTGTGGCCAGAGATCGACCAAGCTATCGGACTGTGTCTTTCCCCAGCCGTTGTGGAAACACTTCGGCTAACACGTGGGGGAAAAAGCAGGAGAGGAGGGGAGGGAGGAACAATGAGAAGGAGGCATATTGTGAGCCTCTTGGGGCACTCTTGGGGTCTCCTGGAAGCCTCCTGAGGGCCTCTATGAGGCCTCTTGGGCCTCTTGGGAACTTGTGAGGGCTTGTTTGGGGACTCTTTGGTCCTCTTCGGCCGTTCCTGGCCCGTCGGACGCCGTCTTGGTGGCCAGTGTGGGCTGTTTGGGGGCCTTCTTTGCGCGCTGCAGGGCTTGAGCTTCTTGAAGGCCTCTTGGGTCGTCTTGGGACCCCCTTTGAGTCGTCTTGGGGGACTTTTGGGCCGTCTTGTCGCCATCTTGGAGGCCTCTTGAGCGATCTTGGGGGCCTCTTAGCCCTTTGGGGGCCTTCGGGAGACCGAAGCGAAGCAAATGCTCAAGTCCTTGGTAGACTCAAGGAACATTTATGTGTTTGGCCTCTCTGGGCCTTCCTGGAGAACCCCTTGGAGGCCTCTTGGGCCGTCTTGGAGGCCTCCTGAGGCGTCTTGGGCCGTATTGGGCCATCTTAAGGCCATCTTGGGCCGTTTGGGTGCATCTTGAACCGTCTTGGAGACATCTTAAGTCCACGTTGGGCTCTCTTGGGGCCATCTTGGCCGTCTTGGAGGCCATCTTAGTCGTCTTGGAGGCATCTTGGGGCCATCTTGGGGATTGAGGCCAATGTAGACAAATTTTTCCTGGGCTTTCCTGGTGGCCAGCGGGTTGGGCCGAAACCACATTGGGAGTTCAAACCTTTCAGAAGTTCAGCACGCCAGGCACCCCTTGGATAAATCAACAGTGGGAGGCGGATGACGGAAAGCGCGCGTTAGCGTGCGGTCCGTTAGTCGGAAGAAATTGGACTTGGGCGAGTTCGAGGGGGTTGGCATCCGCGGACCCCGGATGACGGAAAGCGCGCGTTAGCGTGCGGTCCGTTAGTCGGAAGAAATTGGACTTGGGGGAATTCGAGGGGGGTGGCATCGCCGGACCCTGGATCTAATTGCCCTCCCGCCTCGTTTTTATCGAGTAGGACGGCCTTCGGGGCTTAAAAACAGCGTTTCGCTCGAGACATCATCGGAGAACGCTTCTTGGGCGCTTCTTGGGCCGCCTTAGGCGCCTAAGACAGCCCAGGAAGCGGCCAAGACGGCGCCCAAGACAGCCAAAGACGGCGCAAGAAGCGCCCAAGACGGCCTAAGAGCGCTCCAAGAGAGCCCAAGACCGCCCAAGACGGCCCCAAGACGTCCCAAGAGGCCTCCACGACGCCCCAGGAGGCGCCCACGAGGCGTCCCAACAGGGCCCCACGAGGCCAAATTCATTGATTTTCTGAAGGAAAACGTGCGTTTTTAGCATATAATGCGGCTTTTCGCCTTTCATAGCGTTGAAGACGGTCCAAGAGGCCCCCAAGACCGCCCAAAGCCGGCCCAAGATGTTCCCAAGAGGCCCCCAAAATAACCCAAGAGGGCGCCAAGACGGGCCAAGAGGCGCCCAAGACTGTCCAAGAGGCCCCCAAGAGCGCCCCAAAGAAGGCCCAAGAGGCCCCCAAGAAGGCCCCAAAACGGCCCAAGAGGGCGCCAAGACGGCCCAAGAGGCGCCAAGACGGCCCAAGACGGCCCCAGGACGGCCCCAAGAAGGCCCCAAGAGGCCCCCAAGAGAGCCCAGAGACGGCCAAAGGCAGCCTGGTTCCTTCACCCCCGCAGCCCAGAAGCTCCCAGGAGGCCCCCGAAAAGCCCCAAAAGGTCCCCAAGAGGCACCCAAGATGCTCCCCAAGAGCCCCCCAAGAGGCCCAAAATACTCCCAAAGGCTCTTAGCACCGCGGCTCCCAAGACAGCCCAAGAAGCGGCCAAGACCAAGAGCGCTCCAAGAGAGCCCAAGACCGCCCAAGGCGGCCTCAAGACGTCCCAAGAGGCATCCACGACGCCCCAGGAGGCGCCCACGAGGCGTCCCAAGAGGGCCCCACGAGGCCAAATTCATTGACTTTCTGAAGGAAGACGTGTTTTTTTTTGTTTAGCATATACGGCTTTTCGCCTTTCATGGCGTTGAAGACTGTCCAAGAGGCCCCCAAGACCGCCCCAAGACGGCCCAAGATGTTCCCAAGAGGCCCCCAAAATAGCCCAAGAGGGCGCCAAGACGGGCCAAGAGGCGCCCAAGACTGTCCAAGAGGCCCCCAAGAGCGCCCCAAGAAGGCCCAAGAGGCCCCCAAGAAGGCCCCAAAACGGCCCAAGAGGGCGCCAAGACGGCCCAAGAGGCGCCAAGACGGCCCAAGACGGCCCCAGGACGGCCCCAAGAAGGCCCCAAGAGGCCCCCAAGAGAGCCCAGAGACGGCCAAAGGCAGCCTGGTCCCTTCACCCCCGCAGCTCAGAAGCTCCCAGGAGGCCCCAAGAGGCCCCCGAAAAGCCCAAAAGGTCCCCAAGAGGCACCCAAGAGGCTCCCCAAGAGCCCCCCAAGAGGCCCAAAATACTCCCAAAGGCTCTTAGCACCGCGGCTCCCAAGAGCGAGCGGTGACGTAATCGAGCTGATGAGACCAAAGCTCCCAACCGAGAGCTGCGACGTAATAAGTTCTTGACGCCAGGGCACAGGGACGGGCGGCAACGCGTGGACAACGAGCGTTCCACGCAAGGAAAACGCGGGGTTCTGGAAAGCTGGCAGCCCAAACGCGGAAAACGCAACGCGACCCTACCGCCCCCTCCAAAACAAGAAACGCGCTAAAAGAAAGCTCCGCGACTCTCCGAGGCTGAGATAGGACAAGAGCGGGGGGAAGGGAGTCAATAAGAGGTGTAAGAGCGGACGAGCCAGCGATCTCGTGCGCTCTGAAAGTAAGTGCGCTTTCCGTCCCCGTGCCAAGCAGGTCTAGTGGCCTTTGGCCCATCCCGCCATCATGCCTGGGTTGTAGGTCAGAGGCCTCCGGGATGCTTGTGAGGATCTCTTGGGATGCCTCTCGAATGCCGCTTGGAGGTGGTTGAAAAAAGATTCTTGGGGCGTCTTGGGGGCCTCTTTGGGCCTGATTTGGGTCTCTCGGGGCCGTCTTGAAGGCCTCTTGGGGCCTCTTGTGCGCACCTCGGGGGCTTTGGGGGGATCTTGGGGCAATCTTGGCAGAGGGCTCATCATGTCAGTTCCTGTTCCCCATCTTGGGCACCTCTTGCGGCCGCCTTGCGGGCCTGTTGGGCTCCTCTTGGGGGCTTGTGGGCCGTTTGGACTGTCTTGGACGCTCTGAAGACCGAAAAGCCGATGAGTAATGCGAAAACCATACACCAACATCGTTTAACGATTTGGGCTTCGTGGGCCTCCCTCCAGGGCCTTCAAGACGGCCCAAGAGGAGCCCAAGAGGGCTCCAGGACGCTCCCCCAGAAAGAGCGCTCTTGGCCTCTTGAAAAGTCACGCGTGGAGCCCCCGGCAGCGCGCGAGAGCGCCCAGGAGCGCCCGAGAGCGCCCCGAGCTCTGGGCTGTAGGCCCCTCACAGAATACTTGCATAACTCAGCGCAGAGAACTCGAAGGGTCCTGAGGACACTGCAACTCGTGCCTCAGGGCACGGTGGCGGATAAAGGGAAGAGCCCCCCCCGTCCTCTCTCAGGCGGGGGGTGGAACAGCACTCCCGGCGTTGAGAGATTTATCGTTCTCCCCCCGCGGCTGCGGCGGCGACGGAGCTGCGGCGTTTCAGCGTTTGCCGCCTGCTATGAGGCGCGTGCGGTCGAGAGACGTGCCCCCTTGGGTTTTTCTATGGTTCTTGTGTCTGTCCCCGAGGGCGCTCTGGTGCTTCCCGAGGGAGGAGGAAGACGACGGGGAGCAGGAGCAGGAGGAAGAGGAGGAGGAGCAGGAGGAGGAGGAGGAGGAGGAGGAGGAAAGACAAGAGGTAGCGGTGGCAGTCCAGAAGAGCATAGATGGAAAGCGGAAAGTGCAGCACGCACGTCAGAATAAGGTTGGACTCGAACTCCTTGCCGGGTTCGTCGATCCCTTAATGAGCTTGTGATTCTTGGGTCCGTCCCCGAGGGAGCTCCGGTGTATCCCTGGGGAGGCGCCCCGCGGCTCCCCGAGGCTCGCCCCGAGGCCTCTCTCGGGTGCATGCGGGCGCCGCCTCCAGCCACCCGCCCCGTACTGGAGCTTCCTCGCCGTCCCCCTGTGCCCTCGTTCACCGCTATCCTGGCGCTGTTCATGATGATGACCATGATGCTGTTGCTGATGATGATGATGATGATGATGATAGTGGTGATGATGATGATGACGCTGCTGATAGTTATACTGTAATGATGGTGATGGTGATGCTGGTGCTGGTAATGCTAGTCACATGCTGGCGATGATGGTGATGCTGATGATGGTGATGGTTGTAGTGATGATGATGACGATGATAATGGTAACGACGACGGTGCTGCTGATGATGCTGCTTATGATGACGGTGATGATGCTGATAAGGATGCTCATGCTGGTGATGATGATGCTCATGCTGGTGATGATGATGATGATGATGATGATGATGATGGTGATGATGACGATCATGTTGATGGTGCCGATGATGATGATGCTGCTGCTGCTGATGATGATGATGCTGGTGACGCTTATGCTGATGGTGATGTTTTGCTGATGGAAATATGGAAGAGGACGGTGATGATCGTGGTTGTGGCAGTGATGACGATGATGATGTTGTGGGAATGATTTTGAGAATGCAGGTGATGGCGATGCTGGTGGATGAAGATGATGTTGATGATGCTGATGATGTTGATGATGGTGACGATGCTGACGATGATGATGAGGCTGATGATGATGATGCTGTTGATGCTGATAATGGTGATGCTACTGGCGATGCTGCTGCTGAATGATGACGTTGATGCTGGTGATGATGATGATGATGCTAGCTAGTAATGTTAGTTATATGCTGGAGATGTTGGTGATGCTGACGATGGTGGTCGTGATGGTGATGGCGATACTGATGGCACAGACGAATGTGCTGCTGACGAGGATGCTGCTGCTTATGATGATCATGCTGATCATCATGATCATGAGGATGACAATGACACTGATGCTGATTATGATGATGCTGATGATGATAATGATGATGATGGTGATGATGATGCGGGTGATGATGGTGACGATGATGATGCTAATTGTGTTGCTGATGCTGATGATGACGATGCTGATACTGATGCTGTTGATGATGATGCTGATGATGACGCTGCTGATGCTGATGTTGTTGATGATGATGATGACGATGCTGATGATGGTGATGATGAGGCGGTGAGGATGCTGATGCTCATGTCGCTGCTGATGATGAGGAGGAGGAGGACGAGGAAGAGGAGAAGGAGGAGGATGAGGAGGAGGATTATAAGGAGGGAGGAGGAGGAAGCAGCTGATGATGCCCATGATGCTGATGATGCTGATGCTGATGCTGATGCTGATGCTGATGCTGCTGATGATGATGATGATGCTGATGATCATCATGATCATCATGATCATTATGATCATGATGATGATGAGGAGGAGGACGAGGAGGAGAAGGAGGAGAAGGAGGAGGAACATGTGGAGCAGGAGGAGCAGGAGGAGCAGGAGGAGGAGGAGGAGGAGGCTGTCAGAGGAGGGACATGCACTGACTCATGTCCCTGTTCTGGCCAAGTTTACGCCTTTTTGGGCTTCCTGTGAGGCCATTGTCGCCACAGCTGGATTCTCTCTGAAATTCTGGTCAGACCGCACGCGTGGAGAGGTCCGGGGAGTAGCGGTGTCGGTATCTTTCGGTTTCCCCAGGTCGGCCGCGAACGCAATTGCGCGGCGTGAAATGGTTGAACACGAATGCCACTGCGCCGTTGAGCCCGTCACCTTTCGCAGTCCCTAGACGTTGAGCGCGCTGCGATTTGAAGCGGTATCCTCTGCATTTTCTCACAGGTGGCCTTGAATGCTCTACAGCTACGGCTGCATCGTCGCTCAACGTTTGGCTCGGGGCATGGCCATGGCCCCCCCAGATTCCTCCGAGGGCCCGTTGGACGGGGGCGGGTTGGAGTTCTTCTTCAAATGAGCACACGGTTTTCCATAGTCAGTGATGCCGCTGCCTCCGTGGCCACGGCCATAGCCCATAGTGACAGCGGAGGCGGCGGCGCGTTGTTCCGAAAATCGACTCTTGGCACCTGCTTGCAGGGCTGGCAGACTGCCAGCTCCAAGCACAAGGTGCCCACGGTGACGGCACGGGCCGCAACGACGGACACCGCAATGCATTTTGAGGACGCCTGTAATTCACGAATCTGCAGCTGTCCCCCGCCGCGGAGATGCTGTGGCAGCCCAGCGGAGCACGCCCCGGAACGGTGCGGCGCCTCCTCTCGGAGGCTCCGTGCCAGGCACCGGGCGAGCGATGCAGAACAACGGGGCCTCCTGCACGGACACTGCCGCGTAAGCTGCTTGCGTAAGGTCGCGCGTGAGCGCCTTCGTTTACAATGTTGGGTGCCGCGTCAAGCCACCGCGCCAGGCGGCGATTTCATCGCTCGCAGGACGGGCTTCTTGTCGTCGCTCGGGTGGGGCTCCCGCGAGGCAGCCTCGGGAGCCGCCGGAGGGAGGTCGGATCGCATCAGCCTCTTGGAGCGCTGGCGTCTCCTCGATGCCACTGAAATGTGCCGCTGTGAGACGGCCCTGCCGGGAAGCCCGGGCAGGGATGCGTGGGTGGCCGCCAGCCTTGCAGGGGGGGGCACCTCCACGCTCGGGCAGGGCCGCACTGCCCTCCCCCCCCCTCGAGGCAACCCCTAGACAGGCACGCAGCCGCTGGAGGGAGCTGGGGGAGAGAGAGAAGGAGGAGGAGGAGGAGGAGGAGGAGGAGGAGGAGGAGGAGGAGGAGGAGGAGCAGGAGGAGGAGGAGGAGGAGGAGGAGGAGGAGAGGAGGAGGAGGAGGAGGAGGAGGAGGAGGAGGAGGAGGAGGAGGAGGAGGAGGAGGAGGAGGAGGGGAGGAGGAGGAGGAGGAGAAGGAGGAGGAGGAGGAGGAGGAGGAGGAGAGTTCGAGGGTCTAGGGTCAAAGGTCGAGGCTCGATGCGCTCTTGGGCGTCTGGCTCACTTTGGGCCTGCGCGCGGGCCTTGCGGGAGGCATGTGGCCTCCCCGGAAGCCCTGGGGCCGTTCCTCGCGAGCTTGCTTCCCAGGTGTCGAGCCTTCGCATCGCCGGCAGGGGCGCGTGCGGCGGCGCGCCCGCGGCGCCCCGCAGGAGGTGGGCGGCCACAATATCCACTGCGAGGCTCCTTGCCGGGGCTTCCGCTGCGCAGTGCTGCCTGCCATGGCTCTGGTCGGGGGAGGGCCTCGCCACACCTCAGAGGAGGACAGGGTGCCGATGCCGTTGCCCTTGCCTCGTTTTCGCCTTTCTGGGCCTCCTGGGAGGCCCTCGTCGCCACGGCTGGATTCGCCACGAAATTCTGGTAAGGACGCGCCCTGGGAGAGGTTTGGGGAGTAGCGGTATATCAGTACCTTGTGGTTTCCCCAACTCCGAGGCCTGATTGCCCACCAGTTCGTTCTGTTGCAGGAGCGTTCTTGCAGTAGGGATGCACTCTCGTCGCCGAAGCTGCACTTGACTCGAAAAAACTGGGACCACGGTGTCGGTAAGGGCTCTGGGGGCCGATACTAACTGCTCTTTGTTGTTGGCCGAGAGGCATGGGGGGCATCACATGTTTACACAGCCATCCCATGCACAGTGTGCCAGTGTGTTTGTGCGGTGGCCTTCTTACGTGCATTCCTTTCTTCTCTCGCAGCGGTCGGCGAGACTCTGGGCCTCCCAGATGAGGTCCGAGTAGATGAGGTCGAAGGATCGCGCCGCATCGCCGATGCATCGCCGACGCATCGCCGATACATCGGGCTCTACACATCGAGCTGCATCGGCGATGCACTGGCGATGTGGTGCGACCTCCGACCCCCTCTACCCGGTCCCCATCTAGGAGGCCTCTAGGGACGCCATCTCTGCTGGAAGCAAGGTTGTTCCGTGCTGTCCAGCGATCAGCTGTGCCTGCATGCCCACAGCTGCTGTTACGGTAGGATCGCGCCGCGTTGACGCGGAGGCGGCTCCAGCATGGGCGTTTTTTGTTTCTGAGATATTGGAAGGCTCAAACAACTTCTCACAAGGCTGCAGGCGTTCCGAGTCCTCTGAGAAGGCCCGCCCCTTCTCACCTCCCTCCAAGGCTCGCCGCCGATCTCTCATTCTCCGTCTGCGCCATTCCGCTCGCTCACGCTGTCCGTCGTGGAGGCTTGCTCACGCGACCGATCTAGCGAGCGGTTGTCCTGGATTGGGCTGCGAAGCTCGCCGTGCACAAGTGCCAGCCGTTTCCTCATCCCTCCTCTTTCCGAAAGCCGCCTGGGGAAAGAAGAGCCGTCGAAGATGATGCTGGCGCGTGGCCGTGGACCGCGATTGCTCCTTTGCTTTACAGTCTGGGACCTCACGCGCTGGCATCGCATATGAGATAAGGCTCTGGCGTTCGGGCCGTTCCTTCGATTTCAGGTCGGGGAGCCTGCTCGCAGCCGAGGCTGGCCGTGGCATGAAATGGCCCGTCGTTCTTTACTCAGCGTTCCCTGTGGTGGCGCGATGGCTGCATGCGTGCATGAGGCTGCACAGGCCAGCTCACGAAGCAACCCCACGTGGGCATAGCCAGGGCAGCCCCTGGCAGCCACCACGGATGCGCACCATCACCGGGTGCGACCGGGGCGGTGGCCGTGTGGGCCGCCGTGAAGCCCCTCACCCAGCAGCACCACTCGCTGCACTGACAGTGTGCCCTTGTTGCGCACTGTGCCTTCGACAATGTTCGATCGCAGTTAGCGCCTCCATCTGCTGCTCGCGTCTGTGGACCCTCTGCGCCGCCGACTTAAGAGGCCCTTCACCCAGGGGCGGCCCAGGTGCGCGAGATCCCTCGCGCGGGTCCAGTTCCCGGGGCCGCGGATACCAGAGCACTGCAAGCAAGGGTTTTGAATACTCCAGCGGGAGATAGCGAAGAATGGAGGACTTCTCGACCCGCGGCTGCAACCTTCTCGGGTGCGCCAGCCTACAGGTTTATCAACGTCAATCGTTACAGGGCCCTGGAGCTCCCCACAGCACGCACACACACCTGCTTAATAGACACAGGAGTACGAGCGACACCTGCTTAATAAACATCTGGCGATCTCCGAAACGCAAGGCGAAAACATGGGGCCACATGTTTCAAATCTGCGATGTTATCCGAAAGCGCCCCCCCCCAAGTTGACAGGGAACTGGAGAAACCACAAACATTACGCGGCTGGCTTTGGCGAAAGCCGACTTTACATGCGGCCAGCTGTCGTTCCAGTGCTCCGCCTTCCCATGTTGGGCACGCGGGGCTTCCGCATGTGTATCCAGCGCATGGCCTCCAGATGGCCCGCATGTGAACCCAGCCATGGCGTTTCTGGCGTTTCTGGCATATATCCGTAATCCGTTGAACTCTGGCGAAGCATCCGGCCGCGTATGAGCACACGTTGAGCTCTTCCGCGCGCGTTCCAACGCTCCGAGCATCTTCGAACACCGTCCTCCTCGTTCTGGCCTCCGCTCTCAGGGTGCTTCACTCCGCTTTTACCTCCTGGGCCTCCTGCCTGAATCCACCGTGAAGGTTCCAGTTGAAGGTGTCACTTCACGTGTTCCAAACGTTTCCAGCTGAAGGTACCACTTGTGTAACTTTGAAGGGCGGGATGCATGCTAGAAGCTGTGCACTGAAGCTCTGCCTAGCGCAGGGGATGATGAAAGTCGAAAGTCCTCCTGCTCCTCCTGAGGTCCCAGAAGTCTTCCGCGGCCTCCAAGGGCCCAAAAGAGCCTAACGCGTTCACAACCTCTGACACTCCTCCCTCCCTCCTCCTCGTCCTCCTCTTCCTTCTCCTCCTCCCCGTCCTCCTCCTCCTCCTCTTCCTCCTCCTGTCTATGCACAGTTTATCTTGTCTCTTCTCCGTCCCGCTTACTGCGGCGGTCCTTTCAGATCAGATCCCTCCCACTTCTCTGACATGGGCGCAATTCGCGTGCAGCTCAGCTCGAGTTCGCCATCGCCTCGGAGTGTCTCCGCGGCTGCCGCGGCTGCCGACCGAAACGTATATCTTTTTCCATGCCGCGGAGCGTCCCTCCTGCGGGGAGGGCTGAGACCTCTGGCGTCGAGGCTTTTTCTCATAGCGCGGAGCCTCACTCAGGGATCTCCTTCCCGTTCCCTGGGCCAATTCCTCCTCCCCAGTCGTTATTTGACGGTCCAGGGGCCCGGTAGACAATCTTCGGCGGCGGAATCCGAGCCCTACCCTCGCCGATTAACGATTCAGTCAACTCGATGGGTGGCGGGCGTAGGTTTCGGAATTCGCCGAACACTTGGCGAAATCCGAACCCTGCCCCCGCCTCCAATGGATTCGGGGGAGTCGATGATTGGTGTGGGTAGGGGTCGGATGTCGCCACCTCAGGTCCCCAAGAGTCCGAAGACGGCCAAACAACGTCCTTCGTGTCTGTTCGTGTGAAAGCGTGTATGTGTTGGTGTGTGTTGGTGTGTATGTGTGTGTGTGTCGGCCTGAGGGCTCGGGCGCTTCTAGACGCGCGCGCGGCTGCTGTTTTACGACCTCTCCGCCTTGTCGCTGCGCGCAGGGCCGCAACGCCAAAGAGTGTGCGTGTGTGTGTGTGTGTCTGTATGTACGTGTGTTTTGTGGGTTGCTGCCGGGGGGGAGCCTTGCAGGTAGGCTTCGGGCTAGAGACCGGAACGGCGCTGGGCACCGTCGGCGACACCATCAGGCGGCTGGCTGCCCCGCTCCGGCCTCCGAGGAGCCCATCGAGGAGGCGGGCGGAAGCGAGGCGCGGCTCAGTATCGTTTAACCGGTCCTTGCTCCCACCTCCATCCCTATCCTGGTCCCTCGGGACAATCGAAGTGGGTACGAAAAGATGAGTACGGTGCCCACCAGCAGTTCCTACTCATTTTGGGCAGGACTCGCTGTCGGTGTCGACGCGGACGTTGCCCATTTGAGACAGAAGGCCGCTTGCCGAACAGTGGCCGCTGTCGTTCTTGGACAACATTCGGCGGCGAGCGAGGGGGGGAGGTGAGAAAAAGAAGGCCCTCTCAGATCCCCACCATCCCGATCCCCACCATCCCACCACCACAGCTAGGGATATGCCCCTCGAAACTCGAAGGGAACAGCCTCTACCTCCACCTGGGGGGGGTAAATCGGCCAGTGGGGCCCAGGCCATGCCCGTAGGGATAGGGATCGGTTAAACGATGCTAAGAGGCAGGCAGCTGATGCGGTTGTGGACTTTTGGATAGCGTGTCGTCCCGTCGGTTCTGGCCCACCATGTGGCGCGGCGCTCTATCCATGTCACTGTCCGCAGGCGTCAAGTTTTCCTGAGCCTCGAGCCGCGCGGAGCGGAGCGACACGCTATCCGCTTGCAAGGCATATAGCAGATCTCCGGGGCCGTCGCCGCGACACTATGCAAACGTTCCTGACCGTGCACCTCCACCGATCCTGACTGGGCCCATCCTGGGCCTAGGATCGGTGTGTACGCCATCCTGGTTTTGCCAGGCAGGCATGCGCACCGATCCTAAGCTGGGAATGGGCCTGGCAAGGATTAGTTTGTGCACATATGTATACATACATACATACATATATATATATATATGTGTACGTATTCACATATGCACACATGTAAGTGCACACACATGTTATGCATGCATGGATTCATGTATGTCTGTCTGTATGTCTGTCTGTCTGTATGTATGTATGAATGTATGCATGCATGCATGCATGCATGCATGCGTGTATGTATGTATGTATGTATGTATGTATGTATGCATGTATGTATGTATGTATGTATGTATGTGTGCACGTATGTATGCGTGGATGCATGCGGGTATGCATATATGTATGTCTTTATGTGTGTGTGCAAGTAGGTATAGATGTATGTATGCATGTATGAATGTATGTTATGTGTGCATGCATGCAAGTATGCATGCATGCATGCATGCATGTATGTATGTATGGATGCATGTACGTACGTACGTACGTATGCATGTATGTATGTGTGTATGTATGTACATATGCATGTATGTATGCATGTATCTATCCATGTAATATATGTATGCGTGCATTCATGCATGTAGGTGTGTCTGCATGTACGTGTGTGTATGTGTGTATGGGTGCATGCATGCATGTATGTAGGTATGTGTGTATGTATGCGTGCATGCGTGTATGCAGGTTTACATGTATGGATACAGGTATGCATGTGTGTATGTGTGTATGTATACGGGATATATATATATATATATATATAGATATGTCTGTGGGTATATATATATGTATGTGCGTATGCATGTGGCTATGTAGTTATATGTTTATATGGATGTAAGGTATGTGGTGCGTGGTATGTTTGTAATGTATGCCATGCTTGTATGTATGTTATGCATGCAATATAGTGTAGTGTAATGTATGCATGCATGCATGCATGCAGGCGTGCAACCATTCATGCATGTACGCATGTGAATATGCAGCATGCATGTGCGCATGTAAATCTGCATATCTGCGGGTATGAATATTGCGAAGGCCTTACGGCCAGTGCCGCCGACCCTGAATGGCGACGACGACGGCGAGCGCTCTCGGGGGCCTCTTCGGGGTAGTTTGGGGATCCCTTGGGAAGCTTTGGGGCGCCGCTTGGAAGCCTCGTGGGGGCCTCTTGGGGTCTCTGGGGGTCTCTTGGGGGCTTCTTGGGGCTTCTTGCGGGGCTTCTTAGGGACCTCTGGGGGCCTCCTGAGAGCTTCTCAGGCCGAGGGCTCGAAATGTCCGTTCGGGTCTCCCGTCTGGGCTCCTCCTTGGAGCCGTCTTGGGGGCCTCTCGGCTGTCTTGGAGGCCTCTTGGTCGGTCTTGGGGCCCTCTTGGGTCGTTTTGGGGCTCTCTTGGAGGCCTCTTGGGCGATATTGGGGCGGTCTTGGGGGCTTCTTGGCCTGTCTTGGAGCGTCGGGAAGCTGACAAGGCGAGGATGCCGAAATCTTTCGAAAACGTATGGGAAATCTATGGTTTTTGCTCCTTGGAGCCCTCTTGGGAGTGCCCTTGGAGTGGGAATTTCCGAAGCTGTCTGGAGGCTATCGCGACTTGGACCGATACTTCGGCGATTCGGGTCCATCGAGGACATTCTTTGGGGCCTCTCGGGACACTTTTGCTACGTCTTGGGGATTGTCTGGCTCCCGACCGCCTGGAGGGGAGTCGTATCTGACCCGGGACCCCCCCTGGGACCTGCCGCGGGACCCCCCCTGGGACCCCCCCCGGGACCCCACCCGGGACCACCCCCCACCCCTTCGGCGGGGAAGGGATCAAAGGGAAGGGGCTTCCCTTCGACTCAACTACAGCGCTGCTCAATTTCGTTGTGGCTGGCACGCTCGAGGAGGAGGGCCCGCTGAAAGTGGAGGCAGCGGCGCCAGGCTCAGGGAAAGGGAGGGGACCGGCGACGGCGACAGCGACGACGACGACAACAACGACCACGACGACGACGAGGACGAGTCAAACGGAACAGCCTCTTCCACACGCCGACAGGGTCGGCCGATTTGCGTGTATGCATGTATACATGCATGCATGCACTTATGCGTGCATATACGTCGGCTTTTGGTTTGTACGCGTGCATGGATATATAAATGCATGCACATATTCATACTTGCATGCATGCATGAAAGCATGCATACATGCATGCATGCATCTATGCATGAATGCGTGCATGCATGCATGCATGCATGTACGTACGTACGCTCGTACGAATGTATGTATGTATGGATGGATGCCTCTCTCGGTGTAAACATAGAGTTGTTTGTCTAAGCGTGTATATATATATGTATGTGTGTGCCCGTTTCGATATGTTTACAATCCGGGCCTCTCAAAACGGGACCCAGGAGCAGTCTCCCCAGGGGCTCCCTGAACGCCTCAGCAGAAGGCCCCTGAGCTTTCAGGGCTCCTGGGAGTCCCTGCTGAGCCTGGGCAACAAGCCCAAGTTGGTCAGGAGGGCTGCCGAGCGGCCCCTCGAGGGCCCCAAGAGACCCCAGACGCCCACCAGACGCCCGAAGCCGACACAAAGAAGACCTTCAAGAGACTTTCGAAACGCAAGCAAGCCTTGAATTCTGAATTCCAATTGGTTTTTGCATGATTTGGGGAATGCTCGGGTCTTCGGACTTTCGGGCGTCCGAGACCGCCCCGGAGGCCCGAAAGTCGCCCTACAACTACCCAAGAGGGCTTCCAGGCAGTCCAAAGAAGCCTCAAGACGGCCCGACAGGGTCTCAAGAAGGCCCGAAGAGAGCCCCATGACGGCCAAAGATGGCCCCAAGACGCCCCCCGTCTCGGTCGTTCAGAGAGACCGCGGTTGGAAGCAGAGTGGCCCGAGGAAGCCCCCAAAGGCCCCCAGAAGACGCCCAGAAGGTCTGCAGAGGGCTCCAAGAAGCCATTCACAACTTTCGTGAAACCCCCAAGAGGCTCTCCAAGGAGGAGCGTCCGCAAAAAGAGCTGAGGAGGATGGCTGAATTGCATGGTAGGGCGAGAAGGAGGAGGAAAAGGAAACATGAACGAATGATAGCGAACAGCATAAGTATAACGAGCATGTCAGGAAACGGCAACAAGGATGAGTTGTTAAATGCTATGGTTTACCTTCCTATCTTTTTGTCTGCATCCCACACCAAGGTGCATGGCGCGAAGCGCCAAAGCATTCTTATATGTGTACATGTATACATATACGTGTATATATATATATATATGTTTATAATCGACGCCCTCCGAAGGGAGCGAGGAGCGAGTGGTGCAAGTTCTGACCGCAATCCGGGAGCACAGGCTGCCCAAAGTGTGTGCCAGATTGGCGGAGCCAGGAGAACCAAGTGGCCTTGAAGCAGTTATGGAGGTCTGCCAGGCAGAGCCTGGTCCAGTCGTCTCCTCAGCAGTAGCACCCAAATGTGAGTATCCTTCTGCCACCCACGGAGCGCTGACCTGGCACAGACACGTCAAATTGTTAAAGGAGGAGGGACGGGAGGAGTAGGCGGACGAGGAGAGGCCGGGGGATGTGGAGTCGCTGTGGGTTCCAGGCGAGTTTTTACGATCTTTCACGTTGCTCCTCATCATTACCCTTACCATTACCATTACCATTACCATTACCATTACCATTACCATTGCCACTACCACTACAACTGCCACTACCACTACCATTACCATTACCTTTACCATTACCATTCCCATCCCAATTCCCATTCCCACTACCATTGCCATTGCCAGTGCCAGTACAATTGCCAGTGCCAGTCCATTCCCATTCCCATTCCCAATACCATTACCATTATCTTGGCCATTGCCATTACCATAGCCATTCCAATTGCCATTGTCATGGCCATTGCCATTCCCATTGCCATTCCCAAAACCATTACCATTACCATCACCATTACCATTACCATTACCATTGCCATTATCATTACCATTACCTTTACCTTTATCTTTACCTTTACCATTACCATTACCATTACCATTACCATTACCATTACCATAGCCATTACAATTGCCATTGTCATTGCCATTCCCATTGCCATTGCCATTGCCATTGCCGTTGCCATTGCCATTGTATTGCCATTGCCAGTCGCTACCCCGTTACCATCACCATTACCGTTACCCTTACCATTACCATTACCAGTACCATTACCATTACCATTATCATTACCACTGTCATTACCATTGCCAGTGCCATTACCATTAGCCACTACCACTACCATTGCTATTACCATTAGCATTACCAAAACCATTGCCATTACCATTACCATTTCCATTACCATTACCCTTACCATTACAATTCCCATTCCCATCACCATTGCCATTACCATTACTGTTACCAGTACCATTACCATTGCCCTTACCATTGCCATTATAATTACCACTACCACTACCATTCCATTCCCGTTCCCGTTCCAATTACCATTACGATTCCCATTCCCATCCCCATCCCCATTACCATTACCATTACCATTACCATTACCATTACCATTACCATGACCGTTACCATTTCCATTGCCATGGTCATTGCCATTGCCGATGCCATTCCCATTGCCATTGCCGTTGCCATCGCCATTACCATTACGGTTGCCATTACCATTACCATTACCGTTACCGTCATCATTACCATTCCCAGTACCATTACCATTACCATTGTCGTTACCATTACCATTGCCATTGCCATTGCCATTCGCCACTACCATTACCATTGCCAGTATCATTACCATTCCCATTCCCATTCCCAGCACCATTACCATTACCATTTCCATTACCATTACCACTGCCATTGCCATTACCATTACCTTTACCTCTACCCTTACCCTTACCCTTACCCTTACCATTCCCATTGCCGTTACCACTACCACTACCATTTCCATTCCCGTTGCCGTTCCCATTGCCGTTACCACTACCATTACCATTGCCATTGCCATTGCCATTGCCATTGCTATTGCCATTGCCATTGCCATTGCCAGTACCATTACCATTACATTACCATTGCCATTACCATTACCATTACCAGTACCAGTACCAGTGCCAGTACCATTACCGCTGCCATGACCATTACCATTACCACTATCATTTCTATTCCCAGTCCCATCACCATTACCATTACCGTTACCATTTCCAGTACCATTACCATTACCAGTGCCATTACCATTACCACTACCACTATCATTTCTATTCCCGTTCCAGTTCCCTTTCCCATTCCCACTCCCATTCCCATTCCCATTACCACTAGCATTACCATTACCATTACCATTACCATTACCATTACCATTACCAATATTTTTACCATTACCATTACCATGGCCATTGCCATTGCCATTGCCATTGCCATTACCATTACCATTACCATTACCGTTGGCATTGCCATTGTCATTGCCATTGCCAGTCGCTACCCCGTTACTACTATCATTACCATTACCATTATCAGTACCATTACCATTACCACTGTCATTACCATTACCATTACCATTACCATTGCCATTGCCATTGCCATTCGAGGATTTCAGTAGGAATCATTCAGTGGAGGGTTTCAGTAGGAATCCACATGCGGAGGATTTCAGTAGGAATCGTTGAGTGGAGGGTTTCGATCGGAACCCTTCTGTTGAGGATTTCACTGTGAATTCTTCTTGTGGGGGCGTTGAATAGGAATCCTTCTAGGGGGGAGGGCAGATGTGGCCACGTCGCATTCTTTTTTGTCGTTGCCGACCCCCCCCATAAATATATATATATATATATATGTGTTTTTTTGGGGGAGGGACACCAGAAGGAAAAAAAGGCAGAGAGGGAGGAGGAGGATGAGGAGGAGAGGGAGGAGGAGGAGGAGGAGGAGGAGGCGGAGGAGGAGGAGGAGGAGGAGGACGGCACAGAGCAGATTTTGCACAGAAACAGTCGCGAACTCAGCGCGAAAGCCTCGCGCGCGCGCTTTTGAACCCCTGCGACTCCACAATGCCCCGTTCTCGAGGAGGAGGAGGAGGAGCGCTGTATTTCGTTGATGCGTGTTGCCTCCTTTACGCCTCCTGGGACCTCTCGTCGCAGCGGCTGGATTCGCTTCGGTATCATGGTCAGATCGCGCTCAACAGGTCGAGGGCCGGCTCTGGAGGAGGGCGGAAGGTGATAAGGATGAGGAGGCTTCGAGGAAGAGCAGGGGGAGTGGAGGACGAGGAGGACGATGAGGCTTCGAGGAGGAGTGGGGAGCAGGCCGACGACGAGGCTTCGAGGAATCTTTGAGCTCTTACAGTACGTCATGATTTCTCTGACACTTCTGCTGGTTCCGAACTGTCGGCTAAACATTCCCCCCAAGGATCTAGGAATCAGCGCAGACCAGAGTATCGAACAAGGGCAAGGATGAAGCCTTGAGGAGCATGAAGAGTACGACGGAGTGAGGGTGGGGGAGCGGGTTAACGAGTAAGTCTAATCAGCGCTGAGCCAAGACATCCGCCGAGTCGGAGGTGTTTGCACCTAGGGGCAGGCTGTGACTGCACCGTGTTGCTTTTGCAGAGTCTCAGAATCTGAGCAGCGCCCATCCTCCCGATCCGCAGTCATTTTGGCCAAGTCCCTGGGGCTCGTGGGTCGGAGAAGAACACGCTGCATGAACGTAAACCTGACAAGGTCCGCATGGATTTCTGGGGTCGTCGCTGGACCTCCCCGCGCCGCAGGCGCCGACAGGGGGGCCAGCGCCTGCCCAGAAGAAGAAGATGAAGAACACGAATAATAATAGTCATAGTAATAAGCACAATAATAAGGAAAGGACGAATAATCACAATAATGCTAAGAAGAAGAAATCCACGCAGGCGTTCGACAGCTTATGTTCGTGCAGTTTGTTTTTCCTCCAGCTGGCGGCGCGCCGAGGGGGGAAGTGAGAGGAGGCAGTCCATTTCAGAAGGCGGCGAGGCTGCCTTGAAGCCCTGTGGCCCCCTGAGAAGCCGTCTGTGGCTCTGGACCCAAAAAGTGGAAAGCTTTTCAGAAGGTCAAGAAGGCCCGCCTCTGGCAGATCTCAGGCCATAACTCGGGCATCCGGCGGCCGTTCGCGAAGATCCGGGCACCCCTGGACAGCTCGACGAGGCGCGGCTGCTGGAAGGCAACCCGAGGCTGAACAACCTCCAGCAACCAACCATGCACCCCGAACGCTTCCGACACCTCGCCCCCGAAACTCTAGGCTTCCCAGGGGTCCGAGAAGATGGGGCCGGAGGATCGCGCCGCATCGCTGATGCATCGCCGATGCGGCCCGATGTGGAGCCTGATTTTCTCCACGCCGACGTCGCCGATGCATCGCCGACGCCGCCGATGCATCAAGCGAGCCATCGGTGATGCATCGACGATGCGGCGCGACCCTCCGACCACATCCCTTGGCCACGCGCAGAAGGGGGTAGGGGAATGGGGAAAGGTTTCAGAGAAGCACCGCTGCTTCTCAGAAGGCGCGGGCATTCTCTGTAGATGTACGGCTGGCGCCTTCTAAGGAGCATCCTCCTCCTAACAAGCCTTCCCTCTCCCCCTACCCCCCCTCTGCGCACCGCCAAATCCATCGGATTTGTTGTTTCTTTTTGTATGAAAGAAACGAGAGTATTATCAGAACTGAGGGTCTTAAAAACAAGAAGACCGAGGGTGAACAAAAACCCGAGGGTATAACAACAAACCCGAGGGTGTAACCATACCCCCGAAGGTGTAAACATACCCGAGGGCGTAAACAAAAGCCCGAGGGCATTTTTTTTAAGCCCGAGGGTATAACATACCCCCCCGGGCGCGCCGCCGACCCAGTGGGGCGCGGCCCCCCTCGGGCGGCAGCACGCGGTGCGGCAGGCGCGCGCGTCCTGCGATGTCCCGCCCGGCGCCCCGCGGCGCGCGGCGCGCGGGGCGCCCGGCGGCGTGCCGGGCGGCGGGCGCTCGGGCGCCGCGGGCGCCGCGGCGGGGGGCGGCGCCGGCATGGAGGCGGGCGAGCGGCAGGCGCCCGGGGGCGAGGGCGGGAGGGCGGGGGATCGGGGCGTCCGGCGTCCAAGAGTGAGGTGCGAAAGAAGGCGTGACTACAGTGGAGACCCATGGTAAGAGGCACCCTGCTGGCCTCCAGGGTGCCTCGGGTTGGGTTTCCATGGTTTTGCTATGCGTGACGTTCCCACACCAGAAATCGATGGACGTCCTGGGGTGGGGTCTCAGGGTCAGGTTTCTTGGGGAAGGTTTCTCGTGGGCTGGCCTCCACTGTGCACCTAGTAAAGTGGAGGCGCGCATCAAGAAACCAGGTACTTTTCGTCAGGGTACCCTGGGTTTCTTCGCTCCGCGCGCTGCGCGGTGACTTCCCGCGGCCGTTGAAGAAGTTGCTGCGTTCAGGGTGCCCTAGGTCCCACCTCCGTGTGCATCTCGCGCGCGAAGTTTCAGGGCCGGGTTTTTGTGAGGGTTTTTTACGTGGCCGCGTCCGCACTGTACATGCATCTGCGCATTGGGAGGGGAAAACCAAAGACACAGGCACAAATGGTTAGCCGTCGGTTCCCAGGAACATACGTAGAAAAGGTGCGAATCCGGAAGATCTGGCGAGAAGGCGGACCCTGAGATCCTGGCGTCTCAATTTTTCGAGCTGGGACCCTCGCAGATCCATCCGGCGTTAAAAATTGCGCACGGGCACTATTTTTAACTATGTTGCAATTTGCTTCGCGATGTCGGATTTCAGGGAAGGATCGGGGCGTCCAAGAGCGGGGTGAGGACTTGCCCTGAGAGATCCAGGGCGCTGCATTTTGTCACACCTCGCGTGCTCGCCCAGTTTCGGTCCCCGGGCCCTCGCATCTTTTTCCAGTTCGGAGAGTGGCGTAGAAAGATGGGGTCCAGGGCTTTGGTGGTGATCATTTTGTGATGCTGCAGTTCTCGGGCCTAGGCCTTGCAAATGGGGTCCGTGTAGTTGGGGTCGGAGAAGCGCGCCGCATCGCCGATGCATCGCTGATGCGGCTCGATGTGGAGCCTGACTTTCTCCACACCGACGGCGCCGATGCACCGCCGACGTCGCCGATGCATCGGCAGTGCATCGGCGATGCGGCGAGATCCGACGACCCCATCTCCTCGCTCGACGGGACCCCTTCTGGGCAGCCTCTAGATCGGGGGCGTCTATGGGGGGTGATGACTACAGCCAAGACGCTGAAGTAAGAAGCAGTTTAGATTTTGGTTACGTCCTCTCTGCTCCGCCTGTCTGTCCTCTCGCTGCTTGGGTCTCTGCGTCGTCTCTCGAACGGGTGGGCCTGGCCACCACTTTGCACTGCTCGGGATCCGGTCCCGATCGCCTTCTCTAGGCCTACATGGTGGAGTCCTCTACCCATCAGTTGGGATGCTGGCAGTTTCCATCATCAGGTGTTTGCGCTGGAAAAAAAAGAAGCAGTTTAGATTCGGAAGGGGCTCGTTGTTCCTCAGGTTCATCCATATCTGTCGCTTCAGCGCTTCTTGTCTACGCAGGCGTTTTTGAGGGCTCAAGAGAGGTTCGGTTCCTCATTTACGCATCTAGCGCTTCTTATTTCAGCATCCCGTCTGTTCGAGTAGGGGATCGACTACATAATCGATTTACCCCAACATTGGTTCTCTTGTTTGATCCAGGAGACATGCGTAGAATGTTCGTACATCTACGTAGCATCATACGTGCGTTCTCATGCATTCGACGGGAGAAGAGAACATCTGCCGTAAATCAAGTCTGTGGCCGGGTAATGATATCTCCTCAGATTCCGTGACCTCCTGTTATCTCAGTGCCCTCCCTGGTCCCCACCCTCGTCCGCGCACACGCCTCGGGCCATGCTCTGCGCAGCCCCCTCTTGGACGCCCCCGGCAGGACAAGGACAAGAGCAAGGACAAGGACAAGGACAAGGACCGCGGCGACCGGCGCGGCAGCGAGCGCGGTGGCAAGGAGGATCGAGCCGGCGACCGCGAGCGCGAAGCTCCTCGCCGACGGGACGGCAGCGCCGACGGCCGCAGGCGGCGAGACAAGCGCTCGGAGAGCTCGAGCCGCTCCGCGGCGCTCAAGCAGCGCCGGCGCCAGGAGCTCCGAGTAGGAACAGGTGATTATTGGCACGGTCGGACCGAGGTATAAGATAGGTATAAGATGTGTTCTCCGTGTTTGTCGTATGTTCTTTTGCATTCTGGGGGATGGAACCTTCGGGTGATCTTGTGGCTTGGGGTGTTTTGGCCGGCGGAGTGTCTCATGTTCTTGAAGGATGCTCTTCTGTCCTAGGTCCAGCCGTACCGATGCCCTTGGCCTCGTTTTCGCTTTTTGGGGCCTCCTGGGAGGCCCTCGGCGCCACGGCCGGATTTGCCACGGATTAGTCGGCCGCCCGTGAGGCAAATCCTGGAGGCTTCGCGCGGCGCGCCATAGTTGTAGTTATCGTCTAGTCCATCCGTCCGCTACGCTCCGTAAGATGTTCCGACGTAAGTCCGACGAGAATCCGACGTGGATCTGGCGTACATCCGACGTAATCCGACATGGGCCCGACGTCATTTGGGTGTCAAGTTGCCGCGCGAGGCTTCTCACAAGCGGCGAGAGCAAATCCGCATCCGCGCCCTCGCGGTCTGGATTCCGAGGCGCGACCCCGCGGCTACGCGGCCGCACGGATGCGTTCCGCGCGGGGCATCTGCGAAACAGCGCCCCGCATCCGCGGGGTCGTGGCCCAGGGGCCTGGCCCGCGAGGCCGCGGATACGGACATGAGTTCTTGGCCCACGAGCTTCCAGGATCTTCCTCCGAAGGCCCCCCCAGGAGCCGCCGCGGCGCGAGGACGTGAGCAGCGCCGCCAGCCGCCACGGCCACCTGGCCGGCGACCGCGGCTCGTCCAGCCGCGCGCTGCTGCGCGACGGGGGCGGCGAGCGCGGCGCCGAGCGCGAGCGGCGCAGGACGCCACCGCGCCGCGGCGGCAGCAGGACGTCGAAGCCGAAACAGCGGCACGAGGCCGAGGCGGGGACGTGTGCACAACCGCAGCCACACAACGACATGCACAGACACTCTCACTCCAATAAGCTGCTCCTATCGGCGGCGAGCGAGGGGAGAGGGAAGTGAGAAGGAGAAGGCCTTCTCAGGAGGCGGCGGAATTTCTCAGAAGCACTCGCGCCCTCTGTGCAGTGTCCTGCGTCTCCGGGGAAGGCTAAGATACCTTCTCAGAATAGGAAGGGGACTGCCGAGCCTTCTGAGAAGGTTCGCCCCCTCTCACTCCCCCCCTTCTGGGCTGGCCGCCGATATCCACAACCGCAGCCACACAAAAATATGCACAGACACTCTCCAGTGGATTGTTCCTGGCCTGGCCTCATAGGGGAGCACTCGTCGGCGGGCGTTTGTGTATATGTCTTCGTTGCGTGATAACCGCCGCCTGCGGGATCGATCTTCGGGGTCCTCGGCAGGCGGTGGAAATTGACATAGTCGGGTCATACTCACCGCCCGTTGGGGTCCAAGGACGTTGGTTCCCCAGGCGGTGGATACGGATACGCCCCCGCCTCGCAATAACCATACATTTTCGGAGCTCCGTGCGGATTTCTTCTTGGATTGGCGCTGGGCCTCTCTTGGCGGCGCCTCTGGCACCGTCTCTGGCGCGCTCCGCGCGTGAGTCATGCCGCATGCCTCTTGTTGGTTTCAGGCGATCGCAAGCATGGATCAAGGGGGCGATAGCGACGGGTCCTGTTTCCATGAGAAATCTCAGACTTCCGCCGCCGAACGAGGCGGCACCGGCCGCATTTTGGGGAGGGCACCTCCCCCGATCCATGGATTTGGCGACCGCGCGCCAAATCCATGGATCGCTAATCCATGTTTGCGCGCCCCCGATGGTTGTGGCGCGGAGCTCCGAATGTTTATGTCTATATGTTTGCCATGCGCCTCTCAGGAGCGCGGACCGCCGCTCCCGCAGGGAGAGGAGCCCCGCCAGCCCGCCCAGCCCGTGCGCCGCGGAGCCCAGGCCCGAAGCGGTTGCGGCCACGCAGCCGCCGCCGCCCGCGGGTCCGGCGCCCTACGCCCCGGGCTCCCAGGAGCCAGCTGCCGGAAGCCTGTCCACGGTGTGGTGACCACACCGCGTGGTGAGTCAGTGGGGGATTCGGGGTCACCGCGCCGTTTTGGGACCCGGCTCATGCTCCGAGGACGTCTCGGGCGACGGGCGCCTCCGAGGATCCAAGACCGTGCGGTGACGGACCGCGCGGTGAGGTTTCCTGGGAGGATTTGGGACCCCGAGGCTGGAGGGCTGAGATGGCCCAGCTTTTGTGTCTGCCGCTGCCAGCAGAAAAGGGGTGGGAGGAAAGGGGCCCCCTAGTCGCCACGGGGCTCGACAATCTGAACAGGTTCGGCTCCGGGAGGGGTCTGGGCACCGATTCTGAGCGAATCTGCCCGCGCCCCTTCCCCGTTTGACCAATCTTCCAAGCACCCATCCAGCGCAGACCTCGTGGCCGATTCCAACCAGGAGTTAGGATGCAACTCCTGGAAGGTTGAATTCAGCATCGGCGCGGCATATCCGTTGTCGAAAACAAGCATAATCCTGCACCGTCCCTCTGGAGCCCACTTATTCCCGCCTAGTCAGGCCCACCCCCCTGCATCTTACGGCCTCACCTAGCTTGATGGCCCCTTTATCGTTCTTATTAAGACCTCCCAGAAGTTGCTCCCAACTGGGAGCTGCTTCGACTGGCGGTTGCCAGAACCGAACTGGCTCCTCGATCCCTCCCATGATCAGAGGAGGGTGAGTTGAGACAACGGTAGTCGGTAGTTCGCCTTTGCGTGGCCCCTCGTCACCACGTCTGGACGCTGCTAGGAAGACTGGGGCGTTTGGACCGGGGTCTGGGGACTCGTCTGGAGCTGCCGCTGTCTCAGCTCGCCCTGCTCTGGCAGGAGCTGCTTCGGCTGGAGGTTGCCCGTGCCGAGCTCGCCCGGCTCGCCGCCATCGGCCAGGCGGCGCCCGCGTGGCTGGTCGCCCAGGTGACGCACGGCAACGCCGCGGCCATGGAGGCGCAGGCCAGGGCCTCGGCCGTCGGCACGCCGGAGGCGAGGAGCAAGTCCGAGAGGGCCTCGGAGAAGTGGAAGGCGGAGCGCAAGGCGCAGGTGCAGGAGGCCCGGAGGAGGACATCGAATATCAACAAGCACGGCATAAACGTGAGCTCTTGGAGCTCCGCGCGGAGTCTTGGATCGGAGCTTGGACCCATTGGCGGCGCCTCTGGCGCCGCCACTGGCGCGCTCCGTGCGTCCGGGAAGGGGGCCTAGCGCTTATTTACCAGATAATCGCGGAGTTCCGAATGTGTATGTTTATGCAGTTTTTTTTTGTTTTCAGGGAAGGGTGCCGGTACCGCTGCCCTTGGCCTTGCTTTCGCCTGTTTGACCTCTTGGGAGGCCCTCGTCGCCACGGGTGGATTCGCCTCGGGATCCTGGTCAGAACGCGCCCCGGGAGCGATCTGGGAGTAGCGGTATTGGTACGGTTGGCGTGGAAAAGGTAGCGTGTGATGTGTCACCGCGGGCCCGGTTACTACACGTTATCTCCGTTGGGATAGCGCGCACCGAAGCAGTTTTGGCCGGGGGACAGCGTGCATAGAAGGGGCCCTCGCTGGGGGACCGCCTCACAGGGATAGCGTGCTTTTCGGAGATCGATGTTGCACGATATCTTTCCAACGCCAACCGAACCTTTTGAGGAGGGGAACGTCGGCACAAACATGAAGAAGGGTGATCTGCAAGAGAGCATGTTAGCTAGCGTGGGCCCCAAACAGTGTTTTCTGGCATGCAATGTTGTGCAATCTACGTGGTGCAACCCGCGTGACGCAATATATGTGGTGTAGCCGATGTGGTGCAATGTACGTGATGCAACCTAGGTGGTGCAATCTACGTGGTGCAAGTGATCTCTGTTCGCGGTGATTTGACGAGTCCACAGTTCGCGCAATCGTACCACCCGCAACTTGGGTTGCAAAACCCATGCGGCGACGATTGCGAGGAGTGCTTGGCGTTGGCTGTTACAGCTCTGCGGCCGCGCTGGCCCGCGCATGCTCGCGCGCGCAGCGGCCAGCTAGTTTGGCGCGACCGACGCGGCCGCGGTGGCGCTGACTGGCGGGTACATCTCAGCGTGCACTTCACTGCGCGTCGGCGACTTGGTCGGGCGCGGTATCATGGGAACGTCGAAAACGGTAGACACGATGATGATCGTAGCGGTGCTCGCGACGATGATGACAGCGGCGACGGCACGGCCAGTGACGGCGCCGATGCTGATCACGTCGGCGACGATGACGGCGTCTTCGCGTCGGTGATGAAGGTTTTGGAAGGAATTCGACGCTCGCGTGCGGCCGACGCGCGAGAGCGGCCGCATGAAATTATTGGACTCACGCTCGCAAGGGCTTTCGAATGATTCCGGCATGCGGCGCGACAGGCCGGCAGAATTCACGGACAGCGTTGCAGGGCCAAAAACAATGGTTTCTTAAGAAATTGGCAGAACGCGCAAGTTGTTTTGTTAAAGCTGATGTTGCGAAACAATGTGTGTTTGAATGGTTTCGAGACACTCGGTTGTGAAATCCGTGCGGGAACCTCATGTGTTGACACTCTTTCGGCACGCGCGCGCGACAATGCCGACGCGCGCCCCCATTTGTCGCAAAGGAGTCTTGCGACAGCACGCGTGCCAGGGCGTTCGAGCATTTCGACATTCGTGCACGAGGCCCTTAGAGCTGCATTTTGATGGAGCTGTTGAAACTTTATGGTTGCTTTCAGAGTTCGCAAACCAAGAAAAGCGCGTGCATTTGTTGATTTGGAAACCCGCATTGCGAGACGTGTGTTTTCTTATATATATATATGTATATGTTTATACGTGTGCATGTATGTATATATATATACAAACATATATATGTATATATAGATAAGCTTGTCGCGGGCGCCCGATCTGGAAACCCTTAACACACCAACAGTTGCCGAAAGAGTTTCGCACGCGCGCGCGGCAGCGCGCGCGTGTGCGCATCATAATTTCTGACGCAACGGATTGTTGAACACTAGTGATTGCTGATCAACGAGTGTGCGCGCGTAGTTTTTGTACAGAGGATGGCGGGGGGGGCGGATATTGGCTGGGCTGGGATGGTACGAGTTCATACCTACGACGGACGATGGAGCAACATCACATGTCGATTGCACATCCCCAAGCGGGGCTGGTGAGTCTGGCCTCGGGAGGGTGGTGCAGTTTATTTATTATGCTTTTTTGTTTGAAAAAAGAGAATCTCCGCGGTTCAATTCACCAATGCCCGCAGAGATTTGACTGCTCCAATGCTCGCGCAATCATCCCACCCACCCGCCCGCACTTTGGTCTGCAAAACTCATTTGGCGGCGAGTGCGATGAGTGTTTGGCGTTGGCTGCTGCGTCTCTGCGGCCGCGCTAGCCCGCGCATGCTCGCGCGCGCAGTGGCCGGCGAGTGCGGCGCGACCGACGCTGCCGAGGTGGCGCTGACCGACGGGCAGTTCCCGGCGTGCGCTTCCGTGCGAGTCGGTGACTTGGGCGGGCGCCGTACCATGGCGGCGCCGACGACGATGGACGCGAGGACGGGTGTGGCGATGATGGTGACGATGGCGGCGATGACGACGGCAACGCCACTATAGACGAACGGTGCCAATATTGATCGCGCCCGCCGGTAACGATGACGATGTCCTCGCGTCGGCGATGATGGTTTTGGAAGGAGTCCGACGTGTGCGCGAGGCCGACGCGCGCGAGCGACCCGTGCGGTATTATTTAATCGCTTCGCTCACTCCTCCGGCCCATATTGCCTCGCCGCTGTCGTTTGTCGGGGTGTTGTTGTCACTGCGGCGCGGTTGGGCGGCTGCCATTTTTCGGAAACGGTGGGTGGCAGGTCTGAGGCCTCACGGATGTTGGTTGGGCTCTCGCGGTTGGCCTCTCAGGGGCCTTTGGGAGGCAGTTTTGACGGCTCTGGGGGGCCGTGCTGGGGCCTCTTGGGGGCCTCTTGGGGTTTTTTGGGGTGCCTCTTGGGGGCCCCTTGGGGTATCTTCGGGGCCTCTTCGGGCTTCCTGGGAGCCCCCTGGGGCTGAAGGCTGGACTCTTGGGTTCCTGGTTATCTTCTTGGGCCCTTCTTGGGTTTTTTTTGGGTACTTTCTTGGGGCCGTCTTGGGCGCCTCTTGGGTTGTTTTGGGGCCATGTTGGGCCGTTTTGGGGTTGTCTTGGGGTCCTCTTGGGCCTTTTGGGGTGATTTTTGGGGCCCCTTGGGTCATCTTGGAGCGTCGGGAAGCCGAACAAGGTGAAACCCCAAAATGTGTTGATTGTGCCTCTTGGGGCCCTTTTGGGGTGCTTGTGGAGGCCTTTCGAGCGTATGGAAGCCACGGTGGGCGTCTTGGAGCGATCTTGTGGCATCGTCGGCCGATCCTTCGAGGACTCCAAGGGCTCTTGGACCGTCTGGGCGTTCTCTTGAGGCCGTCTTGGGCGCCTCTTGGGCCGTCTGGGGGGCTTCCAACATCTCTGACGGGCGCTTGCCGTGGACTTGCCCGGACCTTGGCGGGGCATCTGTCGCGTCGGGGTCCTCGGGCCGCCTCGCGCGCCCGAACTTGTTATATTCCCCAATCGGAGCTTGCCCCTGTAGGGGTCCGAGCGGATTCCTATGGTTAGGTTTGGTTTGCCGCCGATTTTCGCTGCACGCCCGGGTGCCCGGGTGCCCGGGGGGGCCTGGGTGCCCATGCCCGGGTGCCCGGGGGTGCTCGGGGGTGCCCTATAGCCTTGTAGCCCTACAGTTCTATAGCCCTATAGCCCTAGGAGGCCTATAGCTCAGTAGCCCTATAGCCCTATAGCACCCTAGCCTTATAGGTCTGATTGGGGCTTTTCTCCGGTATCACTGTTAATTTGTTACCGGAGATTTTGGAGCGCCCGTTGGGCTGGCGAATTTGACACAAATCACGCCCCCCCGCCGCGCGGATGAGTTCGACATGCGGCGCGCCTGATTCCCCTTTTGGCAGATTTGGATGACATGTTTTAGAAGCTCGTGGCTTTCTTCAGAATTCGCAAAAGCGCGCAGCTTTTTCCTTTTAGGACAACTGCTGCTGCAAAGCCATATGTTGTTGTTGTTCATGTGTTCGGGGCGCTCTTTTTAAAGAGCGATGATCAACCCAAGGTCTTTGACAGATTCTGGTGCGCGCGCGCGACTGTGCGCGCGCGTGCACTTCGCCCCGTTGTTTGCGAAGGATCACGGCGACAGCGCGCGATCAAGGGCGTCCGAGCGATTGCGACACGCGCGCGCGCGAGGCCCGTCAGGTAGCATTTTATGAACATTTGGAAAATATGATGGCTTTCCCAAGCCTCTGCAAGAGTGCGAGCGCAAGTTGTTATTGTAAAAAACTGTGCTGCGCAACAGCTTTTTTTGATTTGTCTGCGTGGCGTTCGATTTTGAAACCCTCACGACGCCAGAGGTTTTTGGAATGATTTCGGCATGCGCGCGCGACGACGCGCGCGCGTACACTTCGTCGAGTTCTTCCGCAAGGGATCCTTGAAAACCTATGGCATCGCATGCAATAGCGCGCCTGCGTCGCATTTGTTATGCAGAGGATGAGGGGTGGGTGCCGGCGCAGCTGGGGCGGCGCGAGATCGCGCATAGGATGGCGGGGCAGAATTGCGCGCGCACTGCGCACCCCCAGGGGGGCCGATAAGTCTGGGGGCGAGGTGGGTCCGATAGCTTTTTTCGAACAGAAATATGCGGTGCGATCAATGTTGCGCAGTTCGCCAATGCTCGCAGTGAGTTGTCAACTCCACTGATCACGCAATCACTCCGCCCGCCCGCCCGCAACGTGGCTTGCAAAAGTCCACGCGACGGCGATTGCGATGGGTGCCTGGCGTTGGCTGGCGCATCTCTGCGGCCGCGTTGGCCCGCAAATGCTCGCGCGCCAAGCGGCCAGTTAGTTTGGCGCGACCGGCGCGGCCGCGGCGGCGCTGACCGGCGGGCGGCCACTTCCCGGCGGGCACTTCAGTGCGAGTCGGTGCTTTCGGCGGGCGCGGCATCGCGGCGGCGCTGGCAGCGGTGGGCGCGATGGCGGGCGCGGCGACGATGGCGGCGACGGCGGCGATGGCGACGGTAAATTTCAATGGCGGTGCCGATGTTGATCGCGCCCGCCGATGACAATGACGACGTCGTCGCGTCGGAGATGGGGGTTTTGGGGGAAGTCCAACGCGCGCGCACTGCCGGCGCGCGCCGCGCGCGCGGCCCGCGCGGTAGTTTTTCGGCGCGGATCGCGACCCCGCCCCAGCGCGAGCGCGAGGGCGTTTGGATGAGTGCGACCGCGGCGCGAGAGGCCCGCCTGGCAGAATTCGATGACAACGTTAAAGCAACTTATGGTTTCCGCAAGAATTCGCGAGGGCGCGCGCAGGTTTTCTTTAAGATTGATGTTGCAAAACAATGCGTTGTTATATGTGAGATCCTCACGAAACGCACGGTTTGCCAGAGATTTCGGCACGCGCGCGCGACGACGCGCGCGCGCGTCGCCCCGTTGTTTGCGAGCGAGTCCTGCAACTGCGCGCGCGCGAGGGTGTTCGGGCGAGTTCGACGCGCGCGCTCGAGGGGCCCGCTTGGTCGCATCTAATGAACGCGTCGAAAACAGAGGGTGGTGCCATGAATATGCAAGAGCGTGAGCGCAAGCTTGCACGTTGAAGTCCTCGCTGCGAAACCATGCGTTTCATGTGTTGCTGGAGCGCGCGGCGCGGAAGGTGTTTGAAGAACTTCGGCGCGCCCGCGCGGCGACGCGCGCGCTGCGCTTTCTAAATCGCAATGGGCGCGCGGGCGCTGAAGACTCGCAATGCGCGAGTGCGCGAGCGTAGTTTTTTTTGCAGGGGATGTGCGGGGCAACCGTTGCGGGCCTGCTTGGGGTGGTATGATTTCGCATTTATGATGGGCGATGGGGCAGAATCGCTCGCGACTTGCAATGCGAAGGCGGCGCCAGTTAAGTCCGTTCGGGGGAAGGGGGTCTTTTATTTTCTGGTAGACAGGCGAATCCATTTCCATTTGCGGTGAGTCGCCAACTCCACTGCTCGCGCAGTCGCCCCGCCCGCCCGCCCGCAACCTGGTCTGCGTGAGTCCGCGCGGCTGCGATTGCGATGAGTGCTCGGCGTTAGTCGGTGCACCCCTGCGGCCGCGCTGGCCCGCGCGCGCTCGCGCGCGCGGCGGCCAGTTAGTTTGGCGCGACCGACGCGGTCGCGGCGGCGCCGACGGCCGGGCGCTTCCCCGCGGGCACTTCAGCGCGAGTCGGCGACTTTGGCGGGCGCGGTGCCGTCGCCGCGTCGACGGCGGGGGCCGCAGTAACGACGCGGGCGACGACGGCGACAACGGCGACGGCCAGGCCAGCGACGGCGCCGATGCTGATCACACCGACGACGACAAGAACGGCGGTTTCGCGTCGGCGATGCAGTTTTGTGGAAGGAATTTGGCGCGTGCGCGCGGCCGACGCGCGAGAGTGGCCCGCGCGTTAGAATCTGAAGCGGATCGCGCCCCTCCCCCGCGCGCGCGCAAGGGTGCTCGACTGATTTCGACGCGTGGCGCGAGCGGCCCGCTTGGCATAATTTGATGACAATGTTGAAACACCGGCGGGTTTCCTGAACGTTCGAAGCAGCGTGAACCCGTGCTTCGTTGGTCTGAAAACTGGCGTTGCAAAGCCATGTGGTTTGATTTGATGTCGGGGTGCTCGATTGTGAAATCCTGGCGAAATCGATGGTTTTGGACGCGCCCGCGCAATTCTTCCAGTTTCTGTTGCAGGAGATTCTTGCGGCAGCACGCGCGCCGGGGAGCTCGAGCGATTGCGACGCGCGCGCGAGCGGCCCGTTTGGTAGCATGGCGCGAATATGTTGAACGACCTATGGTTTTCATCAGAATTCGCATGGGCGCTGTTTTTATTGTCTCGTGCAATATGAAGAAACTTCGTTGCGAAACCATGTGAATTATTTGTTTCCCAGGGCGCTCGGTGCTGATTTTTTAGCGAAACGCCGAGTTGTTCAAGGATTTAGGCGTGCGCGCGCGACGACGCGCGCGTGCACTTCGCCCCGTCTTTTGCTTGGGATTATCGCAACCTGGCGTTGTTTTGATGGACTTGTGCGCGCGCGTAGTTACATGTTTGTCAACGGGCTTTCTGAGAGCGCGCGCAGGTAGGGCCGCGAACACATGACCCCCCCCCCCTCGGGCCTCGGTGGGGCGGGGGGGGCGGGGCGGCGAGAGTGCGCTCGGAGCTGCGAGAGACAGACCATTGTTGTTTGGGCTTTAGCTTCTATCAGGATGGCGCCTCTTGACCTCCACCGCGCGGCCCCGTCCGCGCGGCACTGGTAGCCGCGAAGTTCTCGTGGGCGGCCGCGTGCGTGCTGGGCACCTCGCTGCGCAGCGAAGGCGCGGCGGGCGACTGGGTGGACTCGGTCGCCCGAGGTCTCTAGTCTTACTGCTGGTGCGACTCCATCACAGACGGCGCCGAGACCGACGACTGCTCTGACAGCGAGGGGGAGATCGACGAAACGAGCGAGGAGCAGCACATGCCGCCGCATCGACGGAGCAGAATCTACTATCAACCGCGGGCCGACGACGTGGAGGGGGTGATCATGCTGCTGGCGACTCGCTTCGCGACCCCGGGGGGGGGCGCCGGGTGGCCATCGATCCGATTGGGCGGCCCCGGGCGGTGGATCTCTCGTCCACGACCAAGGTGAAGCCCAGCAGGTTCGCAGGTGTGGACCACGGCAGCTCCACGGGCATGTCCAGCCGAGAGATGAGCATGGCCGTGGAGGCGGACGACCACATCACATCGCCGGGAGCGTCGGCGACGACGACTGGATCGGCCTGCTCGTGCGCGAAGGGGGCCATCGACGCGGCCGAGGGCTTAAAGGAGGAGTACGAGCACATCCTGGAGCTGCGCGAGTCGGGGGTGTTGGAGCCGCTGCGCATGTCAGTGGGCATCACATTCGCGGTCGGTGTGACTGGTGCGCGTTGCGGGCGGCGAGAGAGCTCGAGTCGCCCATCGCCCAGCGGGCGCTCGGAGGTGGCGGCGCCTACCTTGTGGTGGCAGCTGACGCCCTGGTCGCCTGCCGAGTCCGTCAGCTCGCCGGCTGTCTCGACGCCCCGCGACGAGGGCACCGTAATATTCGACGAGGATGGCGTGCCGAGCGAGTCCGAAGTGGCGAAGCAAGTGAGCGCGGTGGCTGACAGGCTCGCGGAGTTGGAGATCAAGAGCTCACAGCCCCCTCTACCGCCTCCAGCTCCGCCTCCTCCGACGGGGCCTGGCCCCCCTTCATCGACGGGCTGGGGCGCGAACCTGTGGAGGACTCGGGCGCGAACAACGACCTGGCGATGTCCCAGCTGCTCGAGCGACTCGACAGGCACATGTGGATCGTCCAGGCCGACAGCCTGGCAGCGACAGCAGGCGCTCCTCCTTGAGCTCAGGAGGTGGCGGTCAGGGATCCCGAAGACGAGGCGCTGGTGCGAGGTCTGGACGACTCCTTCAAGGATATGCGCGCAATTTCGAAGGAGAAGTTGGAGGCCTTCAGCCCAACCGTGAGCTGGACGATCCCAGGGGGCATCAAGACCCGCGTCGCTCCAGCCATAGCGTCTCGCCTCTACAGGAACGGGGCGACCGCCGTGTCCACGATCCGCGAGATCATCCGCCTCGAGCAGCTGGAGGGCAACCACATGGCCGAGGAGATGCTGCTCATAGGGGTGATGGTCGACTGCTCCATGATCGAGGCCCCTCCTGAGTTCATCAACTACGATAGGACGGAGCTCGCGCTTGGGATGTTGCGCGGCATCGAGAAGGCCTTCGATAATTTGAATCAGCGCAGCGATTGGAAGCCTCCGAATGGCGCGAAGCAGGGGTGGAAGTCGAGGATTAAGTACCACGTGTTGGAGGAGCTCGACGCGTCCAAGGCCGACCAGGAGGGGGTCCTGATCGACGGCGTGGAGAAGGAGCTGCGCGAGCGGTTCGCGCATCGCGCTCCGCTCGCCAAGTCCCTCGACAAGCTCCGCGACCACAAGAACGCGCCGACGAAGAAGGACGAGTAGCTGGTCGTGAGAGCGAAGTGCGCGTTCCCGTCAGACGGTCGAGTCAGAGACCCGCTGGAGGTGCTCCCGCTCCTAGCCCTTCGCGAGCCCACGTCGTCGACCTCAGGGCGATCGAGGTCGCTGGCCGCTCGGGAGAGGGCGGTGCGGGCTCGGGCGAATGCCGCTCTGAGGTCCTCGACGGCCCTCGCCGCTGGCCGCTGCGATCTGCTTCGAGACGCTGCGAGATGCTGCGCGGGGCAGCGCGATGGACCGGGCGAAAAGCCGCGAGCTGCCGCGGGGAATTTCGGAGAGGGTGTTGGAGTGCCACCCGGAGGCCCACGACCTGAAGATGTACGCTTCCGACGACGAGTCCGCTTTCGAGCGGCTGGCCTTGCGTGCCGAAGCCGGGGCCTACGGGGCCTTAGCTGTGTCGGGCGACGACGCGGGAGCGCCGCCGAGGGGCAAGGCGGTGCCCTTCGTCTGCGGCGAGGCGTCTCTGCCGCCAGCAGGGAAGGAGCCTTGCGACATCATGCTGGTCTCGCCGAAGGCCAGGTACTACTTCGAGAGGTTCCGCGAGAGGGTGGCCCCTCCGCCGAGCCAGGTGAACGAGGCCGACATGAGGCCGCGCGCTCCTACACCGAATCGGGCCTCCGCCAGCGAGCTGCGCGCTTGGATTTGCGGCGCGCCTGTGGGAGGCGGGGGTGCTCGGGTTCGCCCGCGCATGCAAGGCCGAGGTGGCCGTGTTTTTCTTGATGACGAGGACGCGCGACGACGGGGTCTACGCTCTGAGGCCCGCGTGGGACATGGGGCGCGTGAACAAGCGCTTCAGGAGCCCGCCGCACCTCAACCTAGGGTCCCCGATGGCGATGGCGGATCTCGGCTTGTCCGACGACGCGACGCAGGGCCGGGCTATGAAGTCGACGTGGGGCGACGTTCCCGACTTTCTTCACAGGTGCCGCAGCCGTGCCGAATTGTGCCCTACATGGTGTACTGAGGTGTCTCGATCGACGAGTTCGTGAAGGAGCTCAAGAGGCGGCGGATGAAGCTGCCCAGTGTGCCGTGCGGATGCCGGCATCTCTGTCGCGATGCTGATGGGGTTCAGCTGGTCGCCGGCGATCTGCCGCGGATCGCTGGGGGATGCGATATGCGACCTGCCCGGTTTTCTTCGTCACGGCCAGCTGATCCACGGTCTGATGCCCCCGAGCTTCGCCGAGGTTGCCTTCATCTACTGGGCTTCCATGGGCGACCTCGCCTCGCTGACTCTCGTGCACGAGAGCGACGAGACGACCGTGAGACGGTGAAGGCGGCTGCTCGGGCGAAGCTGAAGGAGGTGGGCCTGGACAAGCACAAGGATGGAGTTGGGGACGCATTGCTTCTCTCTCCTGGAGTGGCGATCGCCAAGCAGCCGTGCCGACTCATGGCCTCCAGGGAGATGATCCAGAACGCGATTGCGGAAACTGGAGCTGTCATGGCTCGAGGCCGAGCGACCTCTCAGGAGCTGTCCCGTCTCATTGGCTCGTGGGTCTGGCTTGCGATGCGTTGTCGACCCGCCTTTTGCCCGCTGGGCGCTTGCTACGAGTTCGCGACGAAGTTCGAGGGCGCGAGCTCTGGGAGAGCGCGCTGAACGAGCTGCGCACGCTCCGCAACCTCGCGCCCCTGGTGCACGCGCGCCTGGAGTCCCGCTGGAGCGAGGTCGCGTTCGCGACGACGCGAGCGAGGCCGGCATGGGCGCGGCGGAGACCCAGGCGACAAGGAGCGAGGTCAAGGCAGAGGTGGACCGACAGCGGAGACTCCAGCAGCTGCGCGACATGGCCAGGGACGAGGATGAGGAGCCATTGCTAAATGGCGACGGGTGCTCCAAGCGGGGAATCCCGAACGCCAGCGGCGAGAGCGACGTGCCTCCGCAGCGGCTGATGGCCGACGTCTTCGCGCTACGGCGGGTTCGGAGAGGAGGTGCGGAGCGAGTGCGAGGCCCTCTTCGTGGACAATGCTCCTCTTCTTGGTGCGCATGGCTCCTCCATGCTCGTCTTTTTTTCCAGTGTGCGGAGGCTTGCGATTCGGGCGCCTGGGCGCTAGATCCGGGGGCTCCCCGGACTGTTCCCACCTTAGGTTCAGCGCGTCCGCGAGGGCAACTCCCTGGCACTGGCAGCTATCTCCATGTGCTTCGCATGCCTGGCTGCAGGCGTTGGTTCCTCCCTCGAGATCCCTGGGGCCTCGATGATCTGGGGGCTGCCCGAGGTGGCGAAGCTGATGGAGCAACCGGGCGTCTTTGCGGTGGAGCTGGTGTCTTGTTTTTGTTCGGGGCAAGGCGGCTCAAGCCGACGCGACTGCTCGCGCGCGTGGAGAGTCTGAGGGAACTGGCGCGCCGATGCTCTCGAGACCATCCTTCCCAGGAGCTCCGAGGGCGAAACGCCGACGGGCAGCTGTGGACCAGGCTCGCCGCCGTCTACCTTCCTCTACTCTGCAGCGCCTACGCCATGCTGGTCAGAAAGGCGATCGAAGCCAAGCGGTTGGAGCTGCACGATTGGCGAGTTCGAGAAGGTCGGAGCCCCCGGGAGAAGCCCGGAGCGGTCATGGACCACTGGCGAGTTTATCGAGGTGGCACTTGTCGTGGAAGTGAGAGTGGGCATGCGAGGCCCACATCAATGTGCAGGAGATGAGGGCGGTGTCCTCAGTGGCGAGACATCTACGCAGGTTCCATGGTCACTGTCGGAGCTGTTCGAAAGATGGGGGGCGCATCCAGGCCGTTGATGACGCAGCTGCGGACGATCGCATCTATTTCGCTAGCGACGGGAGCGAGGCCTACCCTGATATGGGCCCCGACCGACACGAATCCAGCAGACGGCCCGTCGCGAGGGGAAGGGGTCGGCAGCGCGGAGATCGCGAAGGCGAGTTCCGAGCAGAAGAAGTCCATCCTTAGCGACCAGCACCCCTTCGCGAGGCTCCTGGGCAACCAGCTGGAGATCAAGGGCATGCGCGACCGGCTTGGCATCTTTGGGCGCTACGGCGATATGGCGTGACGCCCTCGCATTGAGCTCAGCCAACACCAACGGGGCCTTCTCGAGCTATGACGCCTCGGATGACCAGCCTGACAGCGACGAGGATGCAGATGATCTTGCAGCGGAGGCCAGCATGATCGCTGGCGTCGCGGAGGGTCTGGGCGCGGACAGAAAGAGCTCATCGAGAAAGAAGTCCGCGAATATCAAGAAATTATCGAGGACAAAGGCGCGAGCTCCTCCCGCTGCGCAGCGTCGACCTTTCGTGTCTATGACGAAGGAGGGGCCCTTGGCGTTCGAGAGTGCCGCGGTGGAGAAGCCCGTCAACAGGAACTCGCTAGGGGGCGAGCACCTCGAGCGCCCCTTGAGGCACTTGATCCACGCAGTGCAGGACGACACGAACAAGGAGTATCTCAAGGAGGTAAAACCGTTTCTTCGCGACGTGTTCCGCAATCGCCTGCCTTTCTCGACTCCAGGGCAGCGAGACATCACGGTGGCCGCCGAGCTGGACAACCGGTGCTTCGTGGAGCGGGCCCCCCTCAACCGAGGGGTCAAGCCCCACCGCGGCCTGATGCATATCTTTCCCGAGTGGAGGTCCGAGATGCCGATCGCGCTGCGGGCTCTTCACAGTTGGGAGAAGTATCGGCCGACGTGGGAAGGGGGCCCAGCACCCTTCGAGGCCATCTACTACATAGCACGAGAGGCAGTTCGCAGGGGCCACGTCGACGAGGGCATGGCGTTCCTGCTCGCGCACGACTGCTACCTACGAGAACAAGGCTGGCTGCAGCTGAGAGCGGAGGACGTGCACGTCAGCTACGGTGACTCCAAGGGCCCCAGGGCGATCAAGGTGGCCATCTTGCTTGGACGACGTCTTCGAGGCGAGAGCGTCAAGACTGGCCAGGAGCAAGGAGTCGCCATCGATGACCTGGGGTCGCCATCGTCATTGCTGAGCGCGTGAAGGCACTGGGCAGGCAGGTCCTCGTGTTCGACGCCGCCGCGACCCGAGCTGGGCCAGTGTGGAGACAGATTCTTTCGGATGGCGACATGAGTTAGATCGGCCCCATGCATGCTCTACGACACAGCGGACCGAGCCGCGACATTCTGCGCAAGAGGCGGCCCATCGCAGAGACCCAACGGAGAGGGCGAGGACGCAGAGCAAGAGCATGGCAAGATACAGCAAGCCTCGGTCGCTCATTGTACGCGACGCCCGACTGCCGACGAAAGCTAAACGAGAAGGGCGAGAAGTTCGACATGATCCACGAGTGCTGCTCCGCACCGTGCCCGACACCAGCCCCCGGTGCTTGGCCGCCAACGCAGCCGGCGACCTCCTCGGCGAGCGCGGCCCCCAGGCCTTCGAGCCCCTGGATGAGTCGGACTGAGACGCGACGGCTTCGCCGCATACACCTCCCGTCCAGCAGCCTGCTGCAAAACCGCCTCTTCTGTCTTCGTCCCCCCCTCTCCTCCTTATTGTGCATTGAGCGCCCTGCCCTCCCAAGTCCCATTTCTATAGTGCAAACCGAGGTCGCGGGGTGCGGGGGCGTTTTCCTGAAAACTGGTCCTCGGCAGCCTTGCCTTTCTGGTGCCCCGGTGATCCGGGGCCTCTCTCGAGGCCCAGCTGCCGCCGTCGGCGGCAAGAGGACCTTTGGAGCAGCATGCGTCCGTGCTGCGGCGAGTGTGGGACAACGATCTCTCTGGCCATCTCATCGCACCGTCTCAGAATACCTTTGCGTTAACGGGATTTCTTAGAGCGCGCGCAGGTAGGGCCGCGAATGCACGACCCCCCCCCCTCGGGCCCCGGCGGGGCGGAGGGGGGTGGGGCAGCGAGAGTGCGCTCAGAGCTGCGAGAGACAGTCAATTGCTGTTTGGGCTCTAGCTTCCCGACCCGCCCGCCCAGGGGCGTTCTCCTGAAAGCTGGCCCTCGGCAGCCTTGCCTTTTTGGTGCCCGGGTGATCCGGGGCCCCTCTCGAGACCCAGCTGCCGCCGTCGGCGGCAAGAGAACCTTCGGGGCAGCATGCGTCCGTGCTGCGGCGAGCGTGGAAAAACTATCTCTGGCCATCTCAGCGCGTCGTCTCCGAATTTCTCTTGCAGGGGATGAGGGGGGGGGGTCCTGGCCCGCTTGGGATAGCGCGCGTTTGGTTTTCGGATGGGCGAAGGGGCAGAATCGCAAGCGAATTGCAATGCGAAGTCGGGGTTCATGAAGACCGGGGCGGGGGGGGGGTCGATCCTGATTTTTTTAAACAAAGGAGAATCGATGTTGCGCATGTAATTTCTTATTGCAGTGAGTTGTCCGCTCCATTGCTCGCGCAGCCACCCCGCCCGCCCGCCCGCAGCTTGGCTTGCAATGCCCATGCGGCGGCAATTGCGATGAGTGCTGGGCGTTGGCGGTTGCATGTCTGCGCCCGCTCTATGTCGCGCATGCTCGCGCGCGCAGCGGCCAGAAAGTTTGACGCGACCGGCGCGGCTGCGGTGGCGCTGAACTCCGGGCACTTCCAGGCGGGCACTTCAGCGCGAGTCGGCGACTTGGGCGGGCGCGGCATCATGCCGACAGGCGCGATGATGGTTGTAGCGATGCGGGCGACGATGATGCACGACTGCGGCAAGGCCAGCGAAGGCGCCGATGCTGATGGCGGTGGCGACGATTACGGCGCCCTTGCTTCGACGATGAAAATTTTGGAAGGACTTCGACATGCGCTCGCGGCAGACGCGCGAGAGTGGCCCGCGCGGCATCATTTGACGCGGATCGCGCCACCCCCAGCACGCGCGCAAGGGCAGTCGATCGATTTCGACATGTGGCGCGAGAGGCCCGTTTGGTCGAACTCAATGCACACGTTGACAATCGGATCGTGTCCTCCGGAATTCGGAGGAGCGCGGGCGCAGGCGCCTTCGAAAGCTGGCGTTGCAACGTCGTGCTCGTTTGCATTTTTCGGGGCGCTCGATCAAACCCGCGCGACGCCCAATATTTCCGAAGGGTTGCCGCGTGCGCGCGCGACGACGCGCGCGCAGTTTTTTGTTGCGTGTTTGTTTTTGTTTTCCAGGTGGTTCGTGAGATCGCGCGCGCAGGGGCGTTCGAACGATTTCGCCATGCGCGCGCGAAAGGCCCGCGTTGGTCGCATGCCATGAACAGTTGGAAAAATAGAAAAAACAATGGTCTTCATGAGAAGCTGCAAGAGCGCGAGCGCAAATTGTTTCGACAGTTCCAGTTGCGAAACCGGGAGCTTGTAGATGCTTTCGGAGCGCTCGTTTTTTTGTGGCACCGGAGGTTTTTTGCAGAATTTCGGCTTGCGCGCGCGACGACGCGCGCGCGACGACTCGTCAATGAGCGAGCGCGCGCGTATTTTTTCGGCGGAGGATAAGGGGGGGGCGCCAGCCTGCCTGGGGCGCCGTGCATTTTTACATCGGATGGGCGATGGGGCAGGTCGCATGTAAAGTGCAATTCGAAAAGGGCGACCGTTGATGCCCGGGGGGGGGGGGGGAGATCCAAGTCTTTTCCTTCGAAAGGAGGCCCTGCGTGGTTCAATCTACGCGGTGCAATCTGTCGCTGGCTCAATTTGAAGTTGTTCACTCCACTGCTCGCGCAAACATTCCACCCGCCCGCCCGCGACTTGGCTTGCACTCCCCATGCGGAAGCGATTGCGAGGAGTGCTTGGCGATGGCTGGTGCATCTGCGGCCGCGCTAGCCCGCGCATGCTCGCGCGCGCAGCGGCCAGAAAGTTTGGCGCGACCGACGCGGCCGCGGTGGCGCTGACCGGCGGGCGCGTCCCAGCGTGCGCTTCTGTGCGCGTCG
This sequence comes from Prorocentrum cordatum, assembly GCA_963575745.1. Classification (NCBI taxonomy): domain Eukaryota; class Dinophyceae; order Prorocentrales; family Prorocentraceae; genus Prorocentrum; species Prorocentrum cordatum. Next base: position 277,399 of record CAUYUJ010017172.1, on the reverse strand, counting down.
GCAACTTGGTCGGGCGCGGCATCGTGCCAACGCCGACGACGGTAGACATGATGATAGTAGCGATGTTGGCGACGATGCTGGCGGCGACGACGGGGCAGCCAGTGACGGCGCCGACGCCGATCACGCCGACGACGACGACGGCTTCTTCGCGTCGGTGATGAAGGTTTGTGAAAGAATATGAAATGCGCGCGCGGCAGACGCGCGAGAGTGGCTCGCGTATTTCTTATTTGACCCCAGCACGCGCGCAAGGGCATTCGGGCGATTTCGGAATGCGCGCGCCCGCTTGGTGGCATGTTATGAAAGTGTTGAACAACTTACGGTTTTCTGAGGAAGTCGCAGGAGCACGCGCGCACGCTTTTGTTGAACATCCGCGTTGCGAAACCTCGTGTTGTTGTATGTTGTTCCGGCATTCGATTTTGAAACCCTTCCGGAACCAAGTGCGTCGGCATGCGCGCGCGACGGCGCGCGCGTGCACTTCGTCCTTTTTTTGCAAAGGTCTCTCGCGACGGCGCGCGCGCAAGGCGCTCGAACGATTTCGACATGCGCGCGCGAAGCCAGTTTGGCCATTGGCCGTATGTTGTGAAGATCTTGTAAACAAGCAGTGGTTTTCTCAAGATTTCACGAGCGCGCGCTTGTTTTTTTTTTTTTTTGGGGGGGGGAACGCCGCGTTGCGAAATCCTATGTTGTTGTGTGCTTTTGCGGGGAACTCGATTTTGAAATCCTTCCGAAGTCGAATGTTGGTGAAGGATTCCGGCATGCGCGCGCGACGACGCGCGCGCGTGCACTTCGTCCTGTTTTTTCTTGCAAGGGATACTTCGCCCTACTTCTTGTTGCAAGGGATCCTTGAAAACTTATGATTCTTCATCAACGAATGCGCGCGTACTTTTTTTACAGAGTATGGAGGGGGGGCGATGCCGGTTCCCCTGGGATAATGTAAACCCATATTCAAGATGGAAGATAGGCCAGCACCATTTGCAAATTGCAATGCGAAAAGTTGGATCGTCAAGTCTGGGGGGGGGAGGGTGGTAGAACCTATGTCTTTTAAGGGAAGGGGGATTCATCTGCCGAACTTGAAGTTGCCCACTCCACTGCTCGCGCAATCATCCCGCCCGCCCGCCCGCAACTTGATTAGCAGAACACCTGCGGGAGCGATTGCGATGAGCGCTGGGTGTTGGCTGGTGCATCTCTGCGGCCGCGGTGGCCCGCGCATGCTTGCGCGCGCAACAGGCAGCTAGTTTGGCGCGACCGACGCGAACGCGGTGGCGCTGACCGCTCGGCAAATCCCAGCGGGCACTTCACTGCGGGTCGGCGACTTGGGTGGGCGCGGTACCATGGAACAAACGACAACGGCAGACGCGGTGATGATAGTAGCGATGTTGGTGACGATGCTGATAGCGACGGCGGGGCAGCCAGTGACGGCGCCGATGCTGATCACGCCAACGACCGTGACGGCTTCTTCGCGTCGGTGATGAACGTTTTGAAAAGAATATGAAATGCGCGCGCGGCAAACGCGCGAAAGTGGCCCGCATAGTATTTTTTGGCACGGATCGTGCCACCCCAGCACGCGCGCAAGGGCGTTCGAACGATTTTGACATGCGCGCGCGCGAAGCCCGTTTGGTAGCATTCTACGAAGATCAGCCAGCGTTGACTCCAAATCGATTAGACGACTCCAGTTTAGGAATCAGAGGACTCAAGCATGCTTGAAATCCGCAATTCAGCAAACAAGCAGGCATGAAAGCAAACTCTGCGCAAGCAGGTAAGCACGCAAACGAGCAAACGAGCAAACAAGCAAACGTGGGGGGGGGGCATACACATAAGGGGGGCAACGGACCAATCACTAGGGTTCGAGGTCGAACTCATGTAGGGCGAACCTATTTGGATAACATGTTGTAAAAAGTATGCATGTTTTTTTAGAATTCGACAAGAACCCGCGTACGTTTGTGTTGAAAATCCGAGTTGCGAAACCACGTGTTATTTAACATGTGTTTGTGGGGATCTCGATTTTGAAATCTTGCCGAAACCGACAGTGTTTGAAAGATTTCGGCATGCGCGCGACGACGCGCGCGTGCGCAAGTCGTCCCATTTGTTGCCATGGATTCTTGGCAACCTATGATTGTTGAATAACGAGTGCGCGCGCGTAGTATGTTTTGCAAAGGATGGCGGGGGGGCGATACCGGCCTGTCTGGGATAGTATGAATTCACATGTAATTAGGATGGGCATTGGGTCAAACTCTTATGTGTTTTGCATAGGTTCCCAGGGAATCGATCAGTCGGGGGGGGGCTTTATAGAGAAAGGGGAATCTTTGTGGCGACGGAGGGCAAAGCAACGCAACGCAAGGCGACGCAATGCACAGCATTGCCAGTCAAATTAAGACAGTACGAGGCCACGCAAAGAGGCGACGACGAGGCGGCGACGGGGCGGCGACGGCGACCACATAGCCGGCAGACCAACGCCCAGGCCGAGTTCCATTGAAAAATAGTAGGGGTCCCGAGCTGCAAACAACGTTTGGCGAAATTGGGACAACATTGAATTTGAAGGGGATGGGATGAGGAAAATTCGAGAAGTATGGAAACGTCCTTATCTTTCGAACAGTGCTTGTACTTCGGGGTTTCTACTTTTCTGCTATGGTAACTGAGCCCGAGTACCGCCCCAGCTGGGTAGTCGCCCCCCGCCGCCGCGCCGCCGTCACCGCTGGCAACTGGGCCTGAGTGCCGATCCGGCCGGCTCGACACCACCTGTCACTGCCGCCGTCGCCGCTGGCAACTGTGCCCCAATGGCCTTCCCGACGGCTCGTCGCCGCCTGTCGCCGCCCGGCACCGCCGTCGCCGCAGGCTTGTTTGGCATTGTAATCGCATTGCTTTGCACACCGCTGCATTGCATTACATTGCATTGCTCGGTATTGCTTTGTATGTCTTTGCATCGCTTTGCATTTTTTGCAGCGCTTTGCTTGTTTTTTTTACATGGCTTTGCATTGCTTTGCATGGCGTTTCAATGCGTTGCATGGCGTTCCATTGCTTTACATTGGTTTGCGTTGATTTGCATGATTTGCATTGCTTTGTATTGCTTTGCGCTGCGTTGCAACACATAGATTGCACGACATGGACTGCGCCATCTAGATGCCACCACGCTGATTGCACCACCTAGACTGTGCCGCATGGATCGTAATACATCGTTGCTGAGCGTCCGTGCTGGCCAACACTGGAAATTCTGGAAATCATGTCGATTCGCTTGTGGCACCCCTGCTTGTTGGTCCCCCGAGAGGCGAGGAAGAAGGCACCGCCGCCGCCCTGGATGGCGGCGGCCGCGCTGTTCGGGCCGAAGGTCGGCCACAAAAATGAATACACAGACGCCCTCCAATGGACCAATCCTGGGCCTCATGGTGAGGGTGGCGGTGTAGAAGTCAACACTGAAACCATCTCACTTGATACACCGCCGCGCTCCCTGAAGGCACATGCAAAGTTCGTCGGAGGGTGTCTGTGTATTCCTTTCCGTGGCGTAGAAGGGGGCCAAGAGGGCGGCGGCGTCTTTGGAGGGCGCGGGCGCCGAGGCGGCTTCGGACGGCCCGGCGGCGGCGGCGGGTTCCGCGGCCGAGGGGGGGCAGAAGAGGAGGCTGGACCTCGCCGACCTCTCGGCCCTCACGCGGAGCATCGCGGAGGAGCTCATCATTGCGTGACATGGTAGGTTCATGCAGCGTTGGCGCGCCAGCGACACCGGCGAAGGCGTTCCAGGTTGAATTCTGCGACGCGGAAGCACCGATGGATACGGCAACGCCACTGGACCTGACTGACGACGCGGTGACAAAAACCTTCGCGCGCGCCGAAGCCGCACTAACCTACCGTTTCCGACCATGAGCCAAACTTTTGGGTCGGGTTTGGGGGACGCCGCGGCGATCGCGGCGGCCACACATCGGGGCCAAGGTGTTTCTGTCGAGGAGTGGCATGTCCCTTCCCAGTCCACCCCCGCTGTGCGATGTAGATGTTGCACATAACAAGTTCACCATAATATACCGAGGGGTCGATTATCGCGCAACCAGGAGCGGAGCAAGTTGCGGCTCTTCGTCATCAAGCAGAAGGAGGACTTCGATCAGAAGAAGGCGGCGGGCGGCGACGGCCTGGGCGGCACGGACGAGAACGAGTACTTCTCTGCCGTACCAGGCGACGAGTTCGGCCCATCTCGCCAGTTTCGAGTAGAAGCCGGCATCGGGCGCGGGGTGTTTTCCAGTGTATTTTCTTGCCGGGACACGAGAGACAGTCCCGGCAAGGAGTATGCCGTAAAATTCATTCGCCGCAATACCATGATGCGGCGCGCCGCGGAGAAGGAGGTGGAAATGTACCGCAAGCTCGCCAAGGGCGGGGAGAAAGACGACCCAGAGGGCGCACGTTTCTTGATCAGCCTGGCGGGATGTGGGACACTGGAGCACCAAGGACACTTGTGCATGTTCTTCGAGCTCCTGAAGTGTGACATGCGCTATGCCCTGCAGAGGTACGGGCAGGGTGGAGGGCTGCCCTTGCCGGCCCTCATGCAGTACACGCGCCAGGTTTTTCTCGGGCTTCGAGCCTTGAGGAAGATGAAGGTCGTGCATGCCGATCTGAAGCCAGACAATATATTTGTAGTGCTGCGCCGCCTGCCGCCAGACCCACAGGTTGAGCCGTCTCGGGGCCCTCTTCAAAATAATTGCGAGGCGCCTTGCTGGGCCATCCTGCGGCCTCTCGGGAGCATCTTGGAGCCTCCAGGGCCCACCTTCGGGCCTCGGGGCTCTCTGGGGGCATCTCGAGGCCGTGTTGAGGCTCGTCGTGTTTTCTGGATGGTTCTGGCGGCACCTCGGGGCCTCTGGGGATAGATAACTTGGGGGCCAGCTTGGGCAATACTTGAGGCCCTGGAGGCGAAACGAGCGAAACCCAAACATAAGTCAACAGCCAATGGCTTCTCAGTTCTGTGTGTTTGCCGTCTCGGGGGTCTTTTGGAGGGAGCCCCCTTCGGGGCCCTCCTGGAGGCACCTTGGGATCCCTTGGCCGTACGACCGCCTCCAAGTCATGGGTCAGAAGCTGACAACCGTTCGTTTTCTTCTCTTTGTCATTTACCCTGCAAGCCTCTTAATTGCATCCTTCATTTCTCTATGCTACCCCTTCTACGTGTGATCTCTACCCTGTAGTCTCCACCGTCTACCATCCACTCCCCACTCTTGCCTCTCCATTTCTTTGCTCGCTCCTCGATGTTGTCTGCTTCATGCACTCGCGCTGCTCTTTACTCGCCACTCTCCGCTTCTCTGGATCTCTCTCTCTCTCTCTCTTTCTCTTTTTGCTCTCTCTCTCTCTCTTTCTGTCTCCCTCGCTGCTTCTGCGACCGTCTCTATTACCACTGTTTTCAGACTTTCGCCAAACCCTGGCAACGCCGAGAACCCAGGAGCCAGAGAACTGGGAACCCAGGAACTCGGCCGCCTATCAACATAGGTGGCTCAGTTTCGCCAGATCCGTACAATCCCCACGAGAGGCCTCTCAGAGCAAGCGCTGACTGGGGACGAGCGACTGGAGATGGGACCCACAGGGATCATTGTAGTCATGTATGTATGTATGTATGCATGGATGCATGCATGCATGCATGCATTCATGCATGTATGTATGTATGTATGTATGTGTATGTATGTATGTATGTATGTATGCATGCATGCATGCATGTATGTATGTATGTATGTATGTATGTATGTATGTATGTATGTGTGTGGTTGCATGCATGTAGGTATTTATACATGCATACATACATGTATGCATGCATATATGTATGTGTGTATATGTATGTATGTATGTATGTATGTATGTATGTATGTATGTATGTATGTATGTATGTATGTAAGTAAGTAAGTAAGTAAGTAAGTAAGTAAGTAAGTGTGTGTGTATGTATGCTTGTATGCATGCATGCATGTGTATAGGTATGTAGGCAGGTATGTCTGTATGTATGTATGTACGTATGCATGCATGCAGACATGCATGCATGCATGCATGCATGCACGTATGTATGTATGTATGTATGTATGTATGTATGTATGTATGTATGTGTGTATGTATGAATGTATGTATGTATGTATGTATGTATGTATGTATGCGTGTATGCATGTATGTATGTGTGTATACTCATATGTACACACGTATGGACGTATGCGTGTATGGATGGATGGATGTATGTATGGATGTATGGGTTGATGGATGTGTATATGTATATGCATGTATTTGGATGTGCCTCTCTATACAGAGACATACTATATATATGTCTGTAACGGGAGATGTAATTGTATATGTATGTATACACATATGTGTATGCATGCCTCTAACTATCGAAGACGCCTACGGCGAATCACCGCCGCCTCCTGCATTTTGGAATCGCCCATGTGGACAAGCGTTGTGGAAAGATCTCTGCCAAACTATCAGACCATGTGTTTCCCCCAGCCGTTGTGGAAACCCTTCGGGGATCACTTGGGGGAGGATGGCGGGGAAGATCAGGACGAGGAGGAGGAGGAGGAAGAGAAGGAGGAGGACGAGGAGGAGGAGGGGGCATCTCGGGAGCCTCTGGGGGGCACTCTTGGGGCCTCCTGGGAGCATCCTGGGAGCCTCTTGGAGGCATCTTTGGGGCCTCCTTGGGGGCCTTTGGGGTCTTCTCGGGGGACTGTTTGGCTGTCTTAATGAATTCCTGGCCCGTCTGACGCCGTCGGAAGCCGTCTTGGGGGCCTCTCTGGGCCGACTTGGAGCCATCTTGAGCTGCTCCAGGGTCATCTTGGAGGCCATCTTGGGCGTCTTGGAGGTCTCTTGGGCCGTCTTGGGGCATTCTTGGGACCGTCTTGGGGGCCTCTTGGGCCAGTCTGGGGCCATCTTGGGTGCCTCTTGGGCGATCTTGGGGCGATCATTGGGGGCTCGTGGGCCGTTCCGGCCCGTCGGACGGCAGAGAAAAATCAATCCCCAACATCCTTCAAACACCTACAGCAAATCATTAATTGTGGCCTCGTCGGGCCTTTCTGGAGGCCCTCTTGGAGGCCCTCTTGGGGGCCTCTTGGGCTGTCTTGGAGACCTCTTGGGGCCTCTTGGGCCGTCTTGGTCCATCTTGGAGCCATGTTGGGCCGTATTGGTGGGTCTCCTGGCCCGTCTGACGCCGTTGGAATCCAGCTTCGGGGGATCTCTGGGCCGACTTGGGGCCTCTTGGGGTGCTGCAGGGCCGTCTTGGAGGCCATCGTGGCAGTCTTGGAGGCCTCTTGGGCCGTCTTGGGGCTCTCTTGGGGCCGTCTCAGGGGCCTCTTGAATCATTCTAAAACCATCTTGGGCCGTCTTGGGCCGTCTTGATGGCTTCTTGGGCGGATTCGGAGTTATCTTGGTGCCGTCTTGGGCCGTCTTGATGGCTTCTTCGGCAAACTTGGAGGCAACTTGGAGCATCATGGGCCATCTTGGAGGCCAGCTTGGGCTAACGTGATCATCTTAGAGGCCATCTTGACCGTCTTGGAGATATTGCTAGTGGACGCTGTTCTCGTTTATGGTCCCCAGGTGTAGTTCTTTTGGTCAAATAACCAAACCAAGAGCGTAAGAACTCCAGCACGCCAGGCACCCCTGTGGCAAGCCAACAGGGGGCAGCGGATCGAAGACGCCTACGGCGAATCACCGCCGCCCCCTGCCTGTTGGAATTGCCCATGTGGCCGAGCGTTGTGGCAAGAGCTCTGCCAAGCTATCGGACCATGTGTTCCCCCAGCTGTTGTGGGAAACTCTTCGGGGAACACTTGGGGGAGGATGGCGGGGAAGAGGAGGGGGAGGGGGAGGAGGAGGAGGAGGAGGAGGAGGAGGAGGAGGAGGAGGAGGAGGAGGAGGAGGCGTCTTGGGAACCTCTGGGGGCATTCTTAGGGCCTCCTGGGAGCAGCCTGGGAGCCTCTTGGAGGCATCTTAGGGGCCTCCTTGGGCATCTTAGGAGCCTGGGGGGCTTCTCTGATGCCTCTCTGGCCGTCTTGGGTCTCCTGGCCCGTCTGACGCCGTCGGAAGCCGTCTTGGGGGCCTCTCTGGGCCGACTTGGGGCCCTCTTGGGGTGCTCCAGGGCCGTCTTGGAGGGCATCTTGGGCGTCTCGGAGGCCTCTTGGGCCGTCTTGGGGCCCTCGTGGGGCCGTCTTGGGGCCCTCTTGGGCCGTTCTGGGGCCATCCTGGAGGCCTCTTGGGCGATCGTTCGGCGATCTTTGGGGGCTCTTGGGCCGTCTCGGGCCGTCGGAAGGCCGAACAGAAGGAAATGCCAAAATCCGTCAAACACCTTAGGAACATCAATGCTGTTGGCCTCTTCTGGCCTTCCTGGAGGCCCTCTTGGGGGCCTCTTGGGCCGTCTTGGGCCAGCTTCGAGCCAACTTCGGCCATCTTGGTGGGTTCCTGGCACGTCTGACGCCGTCGGGAGCCGTCTTGGGGGCCTTTCTGGGCCAACGGGGGACCCTCTTGGGGCGCTTCGGTGCCGTCTTGGAGGCCATCTTGGGCGTCTTGGAGGCCATCTTGGGCGTGTTGGAGGCCTCTTGGGCCGTCTTGGGGCCCTCTTGGGGCCATCTTGGAGGCCACTTGGGCCGTCATGGGGCCCTCTTGGGTGCATCTTGGGCGATCTTGGGGGGCTCTTGGGCTGTCTTGAGCCGTCGGACTGCCGAGAAGAAGCACATTCCAAAATCCTTGAACAAAAACCAAGGACAATCAATGATTTTGGCCTCTTCGGGCCCTCCTGGAGGACCTCTTGGGGGCCTCTTGGGCCGTCTAGGAGGCCTCTGGGGGGCCTCGTGGGCCGTCTTGGACTCTCTTGGGCCGTCTTGGAGGCCGTCTTGGACCATCTTGGGCGGACTTGGAGGCCATCTTGGGCCATGCCATCTTGGGCCAACGTGGCCATCTTGGACGCCATCTTGAGCCGTCTTGGGTGATTTTTTCGGGACGGTGGAGGGATTGGGTGATGGCGTGTGCGTCTTTCGGGTCTTGGGGGCGGCGGGCGGGACGGGCCGAAACCCATTGGGAGAGTTCTCTTAGAAAAAGAACCAAAACCAACACCGAACAAGTGCAGCACGACAGGCAACCCTGCGACGAATCGACAGGACCATCTTTGGCTGACTTGGAGGCCATCTTGGACCATCTTTGAGGCCATCTTGAGTCGACGTGGCCAGCTTGGAAGCCATCTTGAGCCGTCTTGGAGGATGTTTGGGGGAATTGAGCGCATTTGGAGCCTCCCTGGGCCTCTTGGGGGTCTTTGGGGGCTTCTTAGGGGCCCCTTTGGCCGTCTTAGGGCGTTCGTCGGAAGCCGTCTTAGGGGCCTCTCTGAACAGACTTCGGGCCCTCTTGGGGCGCCTCAGGGCCGTCTTGGAGGCCATCTTCGGCGTCTTGGAGGCCTCTTCGACCGTCGTCGGGCTGTCTTATGGCCGTCTTGGGGGCCTCTTGGGCCGTCACGGGGCCATCTTGGAGGCCTCTTGGGCGATCTTCGGGCAACCTTGGGGGCCTCTTGGGCCTTCTTGGGCCGTCGGAAGGCCGAAAATGTGCAACTGCCAAAATCCTCTAACAACCTAAGGATAACAAATGATTTTGGCCTCTTCGGGCCTTCCTGGAGGACCTCTTGGAGGCCTCTTGGGCCGTCTTGGAGGCCTCTTCGAGGCCTCTTGGGCCATCTTGGGTCAGCTTGAGGCCATCTAAGGCCGTCTTCGGTGCATATGGAGCCGTTTTAGTGGCATCTTGGGGCCATTTTGGCCGTCTTGGATGCCATTTTTGCCGTCTTCGAGACATCTTGGATGCCATCTTGGGCCATCTTGGCCGTCTTCGAGGCCATCGAGGGCGTCTTGGAGGCCTCTTGGGCCGTATTGGGGCCCTCTTGGGGCGGGCCTCTTGGGCCGTCACGGGGCCATTTTGGAGACCTCTGAGGCGACCTTGGGGGCCTCTGTGGATGCCAGAATCCTTCAAACACCTAAGGACAACCAATGATTTTGGCCTCTTCGGGCCTTCCTGGAGGACCTCTTGGAGGCCTCCTTGGCACGTCTTGGAGGCCTCCTGAGGGCTCTTGGGCCCATGTAAGGCCGTCTTGGGTGCATCTTGGGCCGTCTTGGAGGCATCTTGGGGCCATCTTAGCCGTCTTGGAGGCCATCTTGGCCGTCTTGGGGGCATCTTGGAGGCCATCTTGGCCGTCTTGGAGGCCATCTTGGGCGTCTTCGAGGCCTCTTGGGCCGTCTTGGGGCCGTCTTGGGGACCTCTTGGGCCGTCTTGGGGCCATCTTGGAGGCCTCTTGGGCGATCTTGGGACGACTTTGGAGGCCTCTTGGGCCGTTTTGGGCCGTCGGAAAGCCGAAAATGCGCAAATGCCCAAATCCTCAAAAAACTAAGGAAAACAAATGATTTTGGCCTCTTCGGGCCTTCCTGGAGGACCTCTTGGAGGCCTCTTGGCCCGTCTTGGAGGCCTCTTAGGGGTGTCTTGGGCCATCTTGGAGGCCTCTTGGGAGCCTCTTGGGCCGTTTTGGGCTATCTTGAGGCCATCTTAGGCGGTCCTGGGTGCATCTTGGGCCGTCTTGGAGGCATCTTGGGGCCATCTTAACCTCCTTGGAGGCCATCTTGGCCGTCTTGGAGGCATCTTGGAGGCCATCTTCGGCCATCTTGAGCGAGAAAGCCGACGAGATTGGGGAATTGAGCGCCTTCCGGGTGGCCGGCGGGACGGGCCGAAGCCCCAGGGTTTTTTTTTGTGGGCACGCCAGGCACCCCTGTGATGAATCAACAGGGGGCGGCGGATCTAGTGGCCTTCGGCCCATCCCGGCACCGTGCCTGGGTTGTGGGTGAGAGGCCTCTTGGATGTTAGTTTGGATATCGTGGGATGCCTCTCGGGGGCCTCTTGGAGCCAGTTTTGAAGCCTCGTGGGGGCCGTTAAGGGTGCCTTTTTTGGGCCTCTTGGGGGCCTCGTGGGGCATCTACGGGGCCTCTTGGGTTCTCTTGGGGGCCTCTTGGGTGTGTTTTGGGGCCTCCTGGGGGCCTCTTGGGCCGAAAGGCTCGAACTGTCGGTTCGTGCTGCCCCTCTTGGGAACGTCTTGGGGCCTTCTTGGGCGATCTTGGCTGCCCCTTGGGCCGTTTTGGGGCCCTCTTGGACCGTCTTTGGGCCCTCTTGGGGGCCTCTTGGGCCATCTTGGATCGCGAACAACGTAGAAACCACACTCGGAACATCATTGATTTGTGCCTCTTCGGGCTTCCTTAGGGGTTCTGTTGGAGCGCTGTTGGGGTCTTCTTTGGGGCCTCTTGGGCCGTCTTTGGGCCATCTCGGGTGTCTTGGAGCGCTCTTGGGTTGTCTTGGAGGCCTCGTGGACGCTCTTGGGCGCTTTCTGGGGCCCTCTTGGCCCGTGCTGGGGTCCTCTGGCCCTTAGAGAAATCATGCGAGGCAGCCCAAGAACGCGCGGGAACGCCCAGGAAACGATAACTGGGGCCCCACCCCTGAGAATACTCTCATCCTGGAGTCCTGAGCACAGAGAAAAGAGGATACATTACAGCCTGAAGAAAACTCCTCTTCGCGCCTCGCGGCACGGTGGTGGATTTGTTTATATTTACATCTAGATACACGTGTATACATACATACATATATATATATATTGAAATAGTATGTGAAGCTGTACATTCATATATGTAGTGTGTGTGTGTGTGTGAGTGTGAGTGTGAGTGTTTGTGTGTGAAATACAAGGAATCCAACAGACGCCAGCAAGGCAGCAGTCCAGCAATGTATTGGCGGATTGATGACTCTGAATCGGGCAGAGGTGCGCATATGCGACTTTGGTAGCGCCATGGACACGTCGGAGCAGGTGAAGACGTCTTATGCACAGCCGCGCTACTATCGGGCCCCCGAGATCATGTGCGGTCTTCCTTACGACACGCAGATCGACCTGTGGAGCGCAGGGGCAACTGTTTTCGAGCTGGCCACTGGGCGCATCCTTTTCACGGGCACGACGAACAACCAGATGCTGAAGCAGTTCTTGGACGTGTGCGGCGGTTGCCCCAAGAAGATGCAGACGGACGGGGAGGCGTCGAAGAAGCATTTCGACGGCAAGGGTGGCTTCCTGCACAGGGACAAGGACTCCATGAGTGGCCAGCCCATCGTTCTCAATTGCTCGGAGACGCTAAAGCCGCACCGGTCGGTGCTCGGCCTGCTTCAGACCACGCTGGCCACGCCGAGGGATGGCATGGAGGCATCGGTGCATGAGGCGTGGGTGAAGCAACTTGCAGATCTTGTAGGGGGATGTTTGCAGCTTGACGACACCACGAGGTTACAGCCAGCAGAGGCTTTGGAGCTACCGTTCTTCAAGAAGGACAGATGAGGAACGATGTGGATGTCGCCACTCCTCCTCACTTCTCGTTCGCCTTCTCGTCTTGACTCCTCCTTCTCATGTTCTTTCTTCTCCCTCCTCCCTGCCCATCCTGCTTCCTTCTTATCCGCCCGCCTCCTTCCTTCGCTCTCTCTTTTCGTTCTGCTCTCCCCCTCGTCATCCACCGCCGCCCCTCCCCCCGAGCACCAAACCCGCACTCAAAAGAAGTATGCCCAACTATGACTAAGTATGGTCCATGGAACAATGTGGTGCGCTCACCAACCCTCCGCCCTTCTCCCCATCCTCCTCATCTTCCTCCACCTTCTCCTTTACCCTCCTCCCTAAGACGCCCAAGAACCTCTCTGAGTGTAACTTCCGCAGCGGGTCAATGAGACTAAGTACAATTTCTCAGGACCACCTAACACAATGTAGCCATGTCGGCATACCGCTTACTATCATACGCGGGGCCTGTTTTGGTGAACTTCAGTAGTCGTAGTCAGTCGTAGTCAGAATTGTTCACACGTTGTACGATCGCGTCTCAATCAATCAAGAACCGTCCAACCCTTCCCAGCATGCCCAGGGCACGACCGACGCGAGCACAGCTGGCAGCACAATGTGAATTGCCACAAGCCATACTGGCTAGACCAACGTCACCGCCACATCGACTAGGCTCAGCAGGACCAGAACTGCGACGTGGAGCATTGCCCGTCACGAGCCACTGATCACATAACGCCTTGCCACACACGCGTCATTGCCACTCCTACATAAATCGGCCTCTTTCAGCGCAGCCAGTATTGCAACTCATACCCTGCCTAACGACAAGTCTCTTGCGCCATTGTCTTCCCTGCTGCATGAGGGTCTCTCGGTGTCGGGCCGTTCCTCAGGTCGTGGCCAGGCACGCCTCGTGGTATCACGATCGTTGTACCACCACGGCTGCTCCCAACACGTTATGTCTTGCGCAACGAAGACAACGAAATTTGACGATGTCGGCGAATCCAACATGTTAGCCAGCGTGGACCCAAACCAGTGCGGTTCTACCACTGCGTTTTGAGCAAGCTATGCGGCGCAATCTATGTGATGGCATCTATGTGGTGCACCGTGTGCTGTGCAACGTGTATTGTGCTTAAGAGGTGATGCGGTTTATGTAGTGCATTGTATGTGTGCACTCTATATACGTATATATATATACATATATATGTATACATGAGCATATATATATATATATATATATGTGTGCACATACGTATATATAATGTGTGCATGGATGTATGTGTACCGTGCGTGTATATATATACGTATTTATATATATGTATAAAAATATGTTCGGCCCATCCCGCCACCGTGTCTGTGTTGTGGCTGTCAAGTCTATTTGATGTTCGTTGGGATCTCGTGGGAGGCTTCTCGGGGGCCTCTTGGAGGCAGCTCGGGCGCTTATTGGTGGCCGTTTCAAGACCTCGTGGGGCCTCTTTGTGGCATCTGTGGGGCCTCTTGGGGCCTCTTGGGGACCTTGAGGCATCCTGGGCGCCTCTTCGCCCCTTGGGGCCTCCTAGGAGCCTCTTGGGGCGGGCAGATCGGATTTTCGGTTCGTGTTCCTCGTGTTGGGCCCCATTTGGGGGCCGTTGTCGGGCCCACTTGTGCCGTTTGGGGCGCCTCCTGGGTTGTCTTGGTGCTTTCTTGGGCCGTTGTGCGGCCCTCTTGGAGGCCTCTTGGGCCGTCGTGTGCCCTTTTAGGGCGGTCTTGGGGGCTTCTAGGGCTGCCTGGCCGCGACGGGGAGCCGAGAACACGAGAACGCCCAACTCCTTCAACAACCTTAGGGGCATCAGTGAGGTTTGGCCTCTTGGGGCCCTGTCGGGTGGCCTCTTGGAGGCCGCTTTGGGCGTCTTGGAGGTCTCTTGGGCCGTCTGGAGGCCATCTTGAGCGTCTCGTAGCGATCGTTTGGCGACTTGGGACACTCTTGGACCGCCTTGAGGGCTTCGTGGGGCCCCCTTGGCCCGTTCTCGGGCCCTCTTGGGCCCGAACACATCATGCGACAGCACTCGGGGGAGCTCAGGGGAACCGCGCGACGCCCCAAGAGATTTGGGCCGAGGGGCTCCGATCCCTTTAAAGGCTCCTCAGGAGTGAGGGCTGATGCTTACGTAGAGGGTTAGTGAGATGACCTGAGGACACGCCCACTCCGTGCCCAGCGGCACGGTGGCGGATGTGTATGTATTGCACAATCTATGCGGAGCAATATCTTTGACGCAATCTGCGTGGTACAATAGATGTTCTGCAATGTATGGTGTGCAATATATGTTGTGCACTCTGTGTGGTGCGATCTAGGTGGTGCAACCCATGTGAATCGACAATGTGGTGCACCACATGGTGTGCAAGATAGGCTGTGCAATGCAGGTTGTGTTCTCTAGGTGGTGCAACACATGCTGTACAATCCATGTGGAGCAATATCGGTCGTGGAATCTAGATTGTAGAATTTGGTCGTGCGATCTATAAGGTGCACTATAGGTTTTGAAATGTACGTGGGGCAATCTATGTGGTGCAATCTATGTGATGCAGTCTGTGTTGTGAAACATATGGTGTGCAATATATGTTGGGCGGCGGCGGCGGCAACAAGCGCGGCGACCGACAGGCAGACCCAGACGACGGGCGGCGACGAGGCGGCGACGGGGCGGCAACGGCGGCCGCATAATTTGCCGCCAGACGGACAGACAGGCCCATACGACGGGCGGCGACGAGGTGGCGACGGGGCGGCGACGGCGGCCACATAGCCGCCAGACCGACAGACAGGCCCATACGACGGGCGGCGACGAGGCGGCGACGGCGGCCATATCGCCGCGAGACCGACAGACAGCCCCAGATCCTCAGAAAAGAAGTACGAACCCCTAAGTGCAAGCCTTGCGGATTATGGGCTCTGTTTCCAGCCCCCACACGTCCTTACATCGGGAGTCACCGGCCCACACCGCTCGCGCTTGAGATCTTTACCAGCTCAGGCTCCCAATGGCACCCCTAGCACGTCAGCAAGCATGACGTCGGATATTTTATGGTAACGGTGCCATCATAAGTCGTACACCGCACCGCCATTGCCATCGACAGTTTCCTTACGACCTTGCTGCAACATGAGAGCAGCGAACAACACTTCTACGCAGGCCCACCACAGCTGCACCACAGCACTCCAGCTTCTGACATATGCGTGCTGTAGCCTGTCGTGACGACGGCGACATTGCCAGGATTTCCATCGACTGGCGAGATCCATGACCGTCGGGTTCTGTCACCAGCGCCCTCATCACCACAACGACGAGCAGCGCTGCTGTCACAGGACCGTCGGCTAGCACGCCTTCTGGCACCGCCAGGACCTTTATTTCAGCCGCGGTCCACTTGGTAGTAGGACACGACTCGCCACCACGCCATCTAGCCGCACCACTGCCATTTTCAGCAGCACCGTTTGCAGCAACACCAGCCAGCATCAACGCGGTCTCAACGGGTACATCGCGTAGACACAGGCTTCCCCAGCGCTCGCACCAGCACTCTCCACTGACCAGGCCTCCCATCCCGGCTGGTGCCAGGACAGAGCTGCCAGCGTAATGTCGAATCACAGTTTGCATGATCATTCTATCCATTGTGCTATCATTCCGCCCAGGCGCACCATATCCAGCCACCATGTTTGTCGTCAGACGAACGTGTTTCGGTCCCACCTGCCAGTCCCAGCATTCCTCGTTCCAGGCGTAGACCAGTGCCGTCTTCATCAGCGGTGGAGGGCAAGCCACACCTCCTCTCAGCGGGTCTGCACGCGTGACGACCACGAAGTGCGTGTGCGTGCGTGTGAGTGTATATGTAGAGCAGGGAGCTCACCGACTCCCGCGCCAGCGGTTGCAGCTACCAACAGATGCCCACAGATATGTGCGCTCCCTGCCTGCGCTGTGCTCGACGGCGGCGACCCTGGCGGCAGGGGAACTGCAGCAGGTGCTGGCCGCACCTTCTAGTCCGTGAGTCCCCAATTTGCGCGCGAACGCTCGATGCACAAAGTTCCTAGGCTGCTCCAGAAATCGACGACGCGGCCACTTCAGCTGGCAAGGTGGACAGCAGCTCAGATCGCATTCCTGACCACGCACCGTGCCATCATAGCTCACCTTTGCGGCTGGTTGCTTCGCATGTTCTCGAACAGGGCCACTCAGACCATTACGTGCTGGACAACACGTCACATACCGACCGGCCACTTACCCGCCACAGCCCAGACCAGGCGCACGTCCTCCCCGACACGGCCATCCGAAAACGGCGCCCACCACCCGCGCCGCTTGCCCCCGACGCCTCGAGCACGGCTCCCTCGGCCATCGGAGGCAAACTGCGTGCCGACCTCATGGCATTGCGCGCCCACCCGCACTTCACGCTGCCCGCGCCACCACGCTGTGCATCTCTCTCTTAGGAACCAGATGCGACATAAGCATACGAACTCGGAGCTCCGCGCGGCTTCCTCGGATCGTCGCCAGGGACCCCTGGCGCTGGCTGCTTCCCTCGCCGGCCTCACGCCCGAGTGCGCGATGCAGTTTCTCTCCTCTCCGCTTTGCCTCGGCCTGCCCCAGCCGTCAGGCCGTGAGGGGGTGCTCGGGAGCACCAGGAGACAGCTCTTCACTCCTCCCTCTTCCTCCTCCCTGGTCCTCGTCCTCCCTTCCCTCTTTCCTCGTCCCTCTTCCCTCCTCTTCCTCCCTCGTCCCTCCCCTCTTCTCTCCTCCCTCTTCTCTTCCCCGCCTGCTCCTCCTGCTGTTTCCTGTCCTCATGATCCTGCTGTGGCTCCCTCTCCCCTCCCTTCCGCCATGCCTCCTCCATACCCTCTCCCTTCCCTCCCTTCCCTCCCTCAGCTCCCTCCCGCTTCCCTCCCCTCCCTCCCTAAGCCCTCTCCCCATCCCTTCTCCCTCCGCTCTCTTCCAGGCCGATCCGCAACGATTCCAGAGGGGGGGGGCGGCGCCCGACGCGGAGGAGGAGGAGGAGGAGGAGGAGGAGGAGGAGGAGGAGGAGGAGGAGGAGGAGGAGGAGGACGACGAGAGAAGGACGGACACAGGGGGACGGACGGGCGGCGTCGCGAGCAGATGGGGGAGGGAGGGGCGACGAGGGGGGACCACTGGCGCCCGCGGGGCCGGGGTCCGCGAGGCCTCCAACAACAGGTCGCCAACGAGTCCAGTGAGCTCCTTTCGGCAGGCGCCCGGAGGGCTTTGGAGCCCCTCCAGGAGGCCCAGGTCCCGCAAGAGGACTCGGGAGCGCCTAGAGGCGTTCGGCGCCCTCGTGCCTCCCTGGAGATTCCCTGCGAGGCCTCCAGGGACCCAAGCCTCGGTGAGGCCCTGGGGAGGATCCGCCAGATGCATCCGTCTGGCCACAGCCTATGCGAAGAGGTGCCGATCGGCCGCTAAGCTAACCATAGATTTTTTTGCACCCCAGATTCCAGTCTGCGTTAGGCGCCGGCGATCTGCGAAATTGTTGCCGCTTTCGAGGGTTGCTGGGGGGTCCAGCGGAGCGACGCCGTACGCGGACTCAAACCAATCCTCGCCATCCTTGGGGGGCTGCGATCTGGGAATTTGTCGCCACTTTCGAGGGCTGCTGGGGGTCCAGCGGAGTGAGGTCCCACGCGGATTCAAATTCGACCTCGCCATCCTTGGGGGGCTGCGATCTGCGAAATTGTAGCCTCTTTCGAGGGCTACTGGTGGGACCAGCGGAGTGACGTCTGATGCGGACTCAGATGAGACCTCGCATCTCTGGGGTCTGCGATCTGCGACACCGTCGCTACTTTCGAGGGCTGCTGGGGGCCAGCATAGTGGGTACTTGCCACGGGTTCAGATTGGATCTCGCTATCCCTGGGGCGCTGCGATCTGCGAAACCGTCGCCACTTTGGAGGGCTGCTGGGGGGGGTCCAGCGGAGTGACGTCCTACGCGGACCCAGATTAGACCTCGCCGTGCCTGGGGGGCTGCGATCTGCGAAATTATCGCCACTTTCGCGGGCTGCTGGGGGGTCCACCGGAGCGACGCTTTTCGCGGATTCAAATTTGGCCTCGCCATTTTTGGGGGGTTGAGATCTGCGAAATGGTCGCAATTTTGGAGGGCTGCTGGGATGTCCAGCTCAGTGGGCTCATTTTAGACTTCGCCATCCCTGGGGGGCTGCGATCTGCGAAATTGTCGCCACTTTCGAGCGCTGCTGGGGGGTTCCTGCGGGGCGCCGTCGCAGGCCGCCCGCAGACGTGGCGGCGTTCCTTCGAGCGTTTAGCTCTCGCATTGGAAAGTGTAGGAAGGAAACTGGTAAACTGGTTGGCGAGCTGGGCCTCGCTCGCTTCTTTCACTATCAACTAGCAGATTTAATCATTTTGTCGAGCGCCGCGGCGCCGTGGCGCGGGCAGCGCTGCATGTTTAGCGTAGTACCGACAAGAACAACACTCTTCGGTCTCCTCCCGCCAATTTCGTCGTCGTCTTCTGCCCCCTGCCACCTTCCCTCTGCTGCTGCCGCGCTGACGGTTCGGCCCCCCATGCGTCCTCTTCTTGCCCTTCGTTCCCCCCCATGTCCTCCTCAAGCTTGGGTCCTCGCTCCTCGTCCTTCTGTTCTTGTCCTGTGAATCGTGCCACGTGAGCGCGCCCTATGTTACTTGCACGACATTTAGCGGCGCCTTCTCTGTCATTGTCCTGGTAAGTTTGGGCCAAATTGTCTTGTCACTTGATGCAGATGGGTCGGGTACGTCGGAGAATAATTGCTGCCGCGTGTGATCCTGACCGCGTGAAGTTCGCCGAGGCCTCCGGAGGCTCGACAAACGCCCCAGACGCTCGAGTATCCCCCCCCACACCCCCTCGAGGTTCGAGGGCAAAACCTTGCACTTCCCCTTTTCCTCACCCTCCCATCCTCCTCTTCCCCTCCCCTCCCCCTATCCTCCTGCCCGGTCGTTGCCTGTGCGGTGCTGATGGCGGGCTAGCGCCGCTTCCGCTGCAGCAAAAAGCCTCGCGCGCTCAGAGGTGAAGGGGAGGGGCTGTCGACGACAGGCAGGGGGGGCGGGGGCGAGCGATAGTGGTGATGGGTGAGGAGACTGGCAGGCCAGACCAGACCAGAGCTCGTGAGATCCGACGGTGGTAGCGGAAGCAAGCTGTGACATCTGATCGGATCTTGAGGCATGACACCGCAGGCCGTGGACGCTCCAGCTCTGCAGGGGGGGTCCTTCTGACCCGCGGGGGGGGGGAGGGGGAGGGGGCAAGCTAGGTGCGCTCGCGTCATATCTGACGTCCTACCCCTCCCTCCCATCCCTTACCATGGCGCTGATTTTCTCTATCCGCGGACGCGTGTCGTAGCGGACCTGTGGCTCCGCGCGCGCGTGCGTAGTGGGTGGTGGTGCGCGTGCGTGCGTGCGTGCGTGTGTGCGTGGTTGTGGTGGTGCTGGTGCTGGTGCTGGTGCTGGTGCTGGTGCTGGTGCTGGTGCTGGTGCTGGTGCTGGTGCTGGTGCTGGTGCTGGTGCTGGTGCTGGTGCTGGTGCTGGTGCTGGTGCTGGTGCTGGTGCTGGTGCTGGTGCTGGTGCTGGTGCTGGTGCTGGTGCTGGTGATGGTGGTGGTGCGGCGCGGTGGTGGCGGGCGGATGGGCGCGCGAGAAAGAGGCCCGCGCTGGGGCGAGAACGCCATCCTGAACGACGGAGGCCAAACACCGATCCGAAAATGAGGCCCACGCTGCAGCGGGAGCACGATTCGGAAAAAATCGGGAGCAGAAATGAGGCCGGCGCCTCAGCGAGAGCAGCATTTTGAAAAAAAACGCAGGCGAAAACCCGTTTCCCGGGAATCCAGTGTAAAAAAAAATACGCGGGGGGGGGTCGGATATCTTCGGGACGCCATCGGGGGAAGTGGGAGAGTATTTTCATATTGTGTAGTTGTAGAGGAAGAAGGAGAGTTGTCATGCACAGGCGCAGTCTTGGCCCTGAAATCAAGGGAACCCCAGGACAACTGGTCCTAGACAGCAGGCGTTTCCGAGGACCGCTTCTTCATCCTGAGTCGTTGTTTGACAGCCCGGGGCCCGCGGAGCGCCCCAGAGGCTCCAAAATAGTGGGAAGCTTCCAGGAGTCTTTTTCCTCCAGGAGCCGTTTCCGTCATGGTAAAGTCCAAGAACTACTCGTGAAACGCTTCATTTCCGCTCGTGGGCACGGAGTTAAAGGCAGCTTGGTGGCTTCAGGAGTTCGCCTAGTTTGTCAAACGTGCTGTTTTGTCATCTCCCGCTCCCCCCTTCCAAATCAAAGATCTTTCGGCCTCTTCTGGTCCGAGTCCCCCTCGCACCATGTGGAGTTCATTGCGATGGCGGCGAGCGGCCGCCGGAGAGGTGATGGTCACAAGAGGCCTGCGTGGCGAGAGCCCCATGCGTTTTTGGGGCTGCGCGTCAGTGATCATGGCACTTTTCCGCCGCATGGCGGAAAAGGGCACGTTGCATCCGAGGGTGCATTGCTCCGGTGCAGCCGGCGAATGCCCTGGTGAGAAGCGGCGCATGACCTACTGCTTCCCGGGGCAAGACCAGGTTCACAGATACGGCATCACCATGCGATTATAGTATGTGTTGTGATGTCCCGCCAGTGCGATTATTATGCCGGTGTGTGGTGGTCTGCGAGTTGTGCTTTGCGGTCCGCGACTTTGCTTCGTTGTGCGTTGTTTTATTTGGCTATGTATCCAATGCGTTGTTACGCTGGGAGTTGCATTGCGGTTTGTTTCCAGGCTAGCCGTGCCGGCGTAATATGTCATGCATGATGGTGTCCAGGTGTGATATGCAGCGTTTTGCGAAGTCATGAGTATTTTCGAATGGTTCATTGTACATCGTCGTTACCTGCTGTAACATAGGGTTATTGTGTTTATGTGCCTTGCGTTGCCTGGACTTGCCATGCGATGCCTTGCTATGCTTTGCTGTGCAATGCTTCGCAATGTTGTGCTATGCTATGGCCTGCAATGCTTTGTGGTCGATGCGCTGCTGCGCTGTTGCTGTGCTAAGCTGAGCCAGACTGCGCAATGATGCATGAGTTACAATGGTGTGTGTGCTGTGTTACGCAAGGGCATCTACTTCTATACAGTGGCACGATTTTAAGCATCTTCCATGACATGTCATACTATATGCTGTGTTGACCCTGCCTTGCATACTATACTTTGGTATACTGTGCTGTTATTATTGTTAAGCTCTTGAGTTATACCGGCAGCTATGGCATGGGCGTCAAGGGGCCCGCCGCGCGGACCGTACTTATAGTTTGTTGCCTCTAGACGCAGTGCAGGTAAGATTTCCGAGGCACAGCTCCATTGGGAAAAGTAGGCGCGGCGCCAGAGCGAGAGCGCGATCTGGAAATGGAGCAGTCTTCCTGCATTGCAGTTGCTTGGACACCCACCTGTGACGGTGTTACTGTCGACGTCAGGCCTTGGTCTGAATCTCTTGAGCAGTAGTCGGAGATTTTCCTCTTTTTCCTTCTCCTTTTCTCTGTGTGTGTGTGTTTCCCGCGTGTCGTCGATGTAAAAATGCACACCCACCTGTTCTTACCTCAGATGTCACGGTGAAGCGAAAGGCGATACACGGATGTTGAAACACTTGTTGCTTTGCATCCTCGTAGCCGTTGGAATTTCAGGATTCCGGGTTTTCTAGTGTATGACGGCACGCGCGAGATGCATATTCTGAAAAGGAATAAGGGGTTGTTTTGCGCTTGTGTATGGTTGCGCAGCCCAAGTTGTGTCTTAGTACGTTATGAGGGATGATTCGGCGAGAGCTACGTTTTGAACAGGTACCCCTCTCGATCCTCGCAGCAGTTGGGAAATCCGTGCTCCATTGGCACGAAATCAGAAGAAGTCCGGGGTAATAGGTGGAAGTCGCGCTTTGAACGTTGACCGCCATCCATCCCTCTGTAACCGAGAGAAGTGCTTGAGACGAGTGTGCGCGGCGTGTATGTAGGAGTCGAAGGTCGAAACCTAGCCGTGCTCCACCAGTGGAATCGTTCGAATTTTCTTTGCGAATGCATAGGAAGCTGAGGCGAGGGCAACATTTGAAAAAGCCAGCCGCCCTTCGCCCGTGTAGATGCGATAGGTTTCACGTTTTCATGCTCCGCGGCTTTCGGCTTACGACCTTCGGGTGCTTTCGGGAGCGCTACGGATCCTACGGACCCACGGCACCTGCCGCCAGCGTTCCTGGCGCGGGGCCGGGCGCAAGGCCTGGCCCCTCCCCACCTCAGGGGACGCCGACGATCCGCGCCAGCACGAACGCGAAGTCCCATCGCGAGGGTCCGCAGGATGCCGACAAGAGGGGTACCCACAGGGTTCGAAGTCCCATCGCGGAGTACCCGCAATCCGTGCGCGACAGGAGGGTCCCGATCGCGAGGCTCCGCAGGATGCCGTCAGCCAGGCCGTCGGCACCCTCCGCGGTGCTGCATTCCCCGACCCACTTAGGCACCCGCACCCTTGGCAGCGTTAAACTGGCAGGCAAGTGGTGCGCAATGGCCACATCCGTCAGCACCTCTTACCTGGCACCGTGCTACAACGTGGATGACATCAAACGTAAGTCAATGTTCCGCGTAGCTGAGTCCGAAGAGTTTGTACGTGTAGTGCAAGTTTGCACCGAGCACGCGGCATCAGATGTCTCCGGCCAGTCACTGTGGAAGAGTATGTCATGAGCCATTTGGACATCTTGCGATGATGAAGGCAGGCCGGCTGTTTTGACGATCTATCCGATGTCGGTGAGGTTGTTCCAGTTCTTGGGCGAGAGCCCGTGCCTGTGGTGCAGACACATCGTGATCCACACAGTCACCTTGCGCGAGGCCTACGACATGCAGAGTTGATGCCCCGCCCTTCAATGATCTTGGGTACCAGCTCAAGCATCGCAAGGCCTCGCTCAAGAGGAACCATCTGCAACCAGCCCCAACTGGTGCCTCCACGTGCAGTCTCGACTGCAAGCTCTATCCTGGCACGCAAGCCCGCGATGTGAAGCTTGGCCTTCCAGCTTGCAGTCGGATTTCCAGGTGCATGATGTTCCTGCACTGCTACCGCATGCCTTGGTTTGGCCTAGTCTGCTACGTATGCCGCCTCCAGCCCAGAAAAAGCCTGCGACATTGGAAGCTATGTGGTCAAACTTGCGACTGTTCTGCATCGACCTAGAGTTTCTTAGCCGCCGCACCTCTGACTTGTGCGAACATGCCCAGGGCCAGCTCGTGCTTGATCATATGCTTTTCCACCAGCTTCCTGACGAGACCCTCAGGCTTGGCCTGTGCCGTGGCCAACCAGGCCAGCAGCTCGGTGTAGGCGCCGTCGGATCGAGCTTCGGCTGCCTCAGCGTCAGCCTGGGCATGGCGGCTGCTTCGGCTGCAGACTGACCAGGCGAAATTTGCGACCGCGGGTGCAGCAGATGGAGCGGCCCATTCAGCTGTGGCAGCGGCGGCGGCTCCATCTGTTTTGAGGTGGCCGCCAGCACTGGCAGCATCAGGCTCTGGTTTCTCGTTCTTCCCGAGGCCGTCCACCAGCCCATGCAGCTGTGCCAGAGAGCCGCCATTGCCGACAGTCGCCACAGCCGAGCGTGCTTGGGTTGCTTCGGTCGCCGCCTCACCGCACAGCTTCTTGGCGGGGTCTAGCTCGGTCTCGCATTTGGAGGCGTGGGCAACTGCCATGAGATCTGCCTCCTGCGCCATGTCGTAGCTGCGCCGAGCCTTGCCCCGTTTGTCATTCAGCACGGCCTGCTCGATGCGAGCGACCTTGGCCGACGCTCTGGGCTCCCCCAGAAACGAGGCCCACTGTGCGAGCACCTTGGCTGTGGCGTTGGGCGCCCACTCAGAGGCAACCTGCTCGAAGTCGGCTGGGGCCATGGCGTACACGAGAATGTCGTCTTCACCAAGGTTGAACGGCCCCTTGTACTTCTTTGGGCGGTCCGTTGAGCGACGCACCGAGCCCTCTCTTGCCATTGGGCTGTGTTCCAGCTGGGCGCCCGCACACTCTGCAGCCGTCCCGCCAGGCGTTATTCTATTTATCGCCGCACTTGTTGTGCCCCAGCAGTGCCACATGCGAAAGTCTCCCATGGTTCTCTCACCAGAGAAGCCGAGGGCTCGCTGGACACACTGTGGAAGGCAGCCACCTTTGGGGCACACAGAAAGCAGTCGGGGCCCGCTGATTCCAACACGACAGAATGCCAAGTCGTTGGGGCAGTGCTTTCGGATGTGAGCCAACATGGCAATGGATCGTCGTCTTCCTCCTCTCCTTCATCCCTCCCTCCCTCCCTCCTCGTTCATCCCTCATTCACTTTCTCCTCCTCTTCCCTCTCTCCCTCCTCGTGCTTCTGCTCCTCCCTCCTCTCTGCCCCCTCTTCCTCCTCATTCCCCCTGCCCCCGGCCCTCGAGATCGCTCACTGGAGATTTTGGCCGCCCCCCTCGCGGAGAGGTACCGCGTGGCCGTGAAGCGGCCCCAGCCCACGCGGTCTGACGGTGCGCCCCGCCTCCTCCTGGGTGTCGTTTCTTGCCTTACATGCAACACACATGAGTTCCGGTGTACATATATACACACATATATATTCCTTCTACCTATCAAATTACAAGGAAAAACCCGGCATGTCACCGACACCCCCCCCCACATGGACCCCAGATGAACCCCACAGGCTCCCAAGAGAGCCCCACAATGCTTCGAGACGGCCCAAAATACCCCGAAGAGAGCGACACGAGGCCTACATCGGGAGCCCAAGACAGCAGAAGGCACTTCCGAGACGCCCTCTGCAAGGCCCAAGAGGCCCCAAGACGGCCCCATAGTGCTCCAACAGGATCAAACATGGGCTCAAGACTGTCCAGGATGCCCCCGCAAAGACCTCCAACACGGCCTCAGCAGGCCAAAAACCTTAATTTTCCATGTATTTTTGAACGATTCTGTGCTTCTCGCCTTTTCTGGCCACGAACGGCCCAATAATGATCTGCGAGCTTCCGAGGTCGCCCCGAAATGGCTTCCAGGCGGCCCAATGGGGCCCCAAGATGGGTCAATAAAGCGCAAAGAAAGCCAGGGAGCGCCCAAGAGACCCCTAAAAGACCCCCAAGAGGGCTCCAACAGAGTCACGGGATGCTTCAGAGAGGGCCCGAGAGAGCCCCAACACGGCCCCAGGACGGCCCAAGCCCCCCCAGACAGCCCACGAGGGCCCCAGGACAGCCCAAGAAGGCCCTCCGATGGTATACAAAAGCACCAACAGGAGCTCCACTCAGTCTTAGAGCCGTCAAATTCTTTACACTCTGATTGACCTGAGCGGCCCCCCCCATCGCCCCTAGTTCTTCTCAACCTCGCCCCAAGACGGCACATGAGGCCCTGCAGACATCCCCACTAGAGCCCAAGAGGGTTCCAAGACAACTCTCGGCATGACCTACTCGGACGTCCGACAGCCCATCTCTCGTCCTTCTCTACCTCCTCCTCCTCCGTTTCCCCCTCTCTGCCCCTCATCCCCTCCTCAACCTCCTTCTTCCCTCGAACTCGTCGCCTTCCTCCTCCTCCTCGTCCTCCTCCTCCTCCTCCTCCATCGCCCTCTCCTCATTTGCCTCCACCGACTCCGGGATACGAAAACTGATACCCATTTTCTCAGGAGGTTTTCTCCTGATCCTCCTCCAGCTGCTCCTTCGAGGCTCTGAAGACATCCCCAAGAAAGTGCAAGAAGGTTCCAACCTAACTCTCGACACCAACTCTTCGGAAATCTCCTCCTTCGAGGCTCTGAAGACATCCCCAAGAAAGTCCAAGAAGGTTCCAACCTAACTCTCGACACCAACTCTTCGGAAATCTCCTCCCAACCTCCTTCTGCTGCTCCTCCTCCTCCGGCTCTTTATCCTCCTGCTCCTCTTGCTCCTCCTGTAGTTCGTTGTCTTCCTCCTCCGCTGCCTCGTCAAAAGCCCCAGACCACATACTCTTATCACAAGCTCCCCAAAAGCAACCAGGGGTGCCAAGACAGACCAAGGGGGCTCCGAAGAGGGCCCACGACAGGCTTCCAGGGTCCGGGGAACCACAATTTGATGCGCAGTTCTCCTTTCGTCTCAGGAGCCCACGGAACACTCGCGAGAACTAAAACATACCCCAGACCCCAGACTGCTATCACCAGCTCCCCTGAAGAACCCACGAGACTCCTGGACGGTCCAAGAAGACCCCACCACGGGCCTACGACAAGGCTTCCTCTTGCTCTTCCTCCTCCTGCTCCTCTCTCTCCTGTAGTTCGCTGTCTTCCTTCTCCGCTGCCTTCTGAAGGGCCCCAGATCTGAGACTCATATCCAAGCTCACCAAAGACACCAAGGCGCCACAAGACACACCTCGGGGGCCCCAAAGAGATCCCACGACAGGCTTCCAGGGTCCGGGGAACCACAATTTGATGCGCAGTTCTCCTTTCGTCTCAGGAGCCCACGGAACACTCGGAGAACTAAAACATACCCCAGACCCCAGACTGCTATCACCAGCTCCCCTGAAGAACCCACGAGACTCCTGGACGGTCCAAGAAGACCCCACCACGGGCCTACGACAAGGCTTCCTCTTGCTCTTCCTCCTCCTGCTCCTCTCTCTCCTGTAGTTCGCTGTCTTCCTTCTCCGCTGCCTTCTGAAGGGCCCCAGATCTGAGACTCATATCCAAGCTCCCCAAAGACACCAAGGCGCCACAGGACACACCTCGGGGGCCCCAAAGAGATCCCACGACAGGCTTCCAGGTCTGGGGAACCACAATTTGATGCGTAGTTCTCCTTCCGTCTCAGAAGCCCACGGAACACTCGCGAGAACTAAAACATACCCCAGACCCCAGACTGCTATCACCAGCTCCCCTGAAGAACCCACGAGACTCCTGGACGGTCCAAGAAGACCCCACCACGGGCCTACGACAAGGCTTCCTCTTGCTCTTCCTCCTCCTGCTCCTCTCTCTCCTGTAGTTCGCTGTCTTCCTTCTGCTGCCTTCTGAAGGGCCCCAGATCTGAGACTCATATCCAAGCTCCCCAAAGACACCAAGGCGCCACAAGACACACCTCGGGGCCCCCAAAGAGATCCCACGACAGGCTTCCAAGGTCTGGGGAACCACAATTTGATGCGCAGTTCTCCTTTCGTCTCAGAAGCCCACAGAACACTCGCGAAAACTAAAACATACCCCAGACCCCAGACTGCTATCACCAGCTCCCCTGAAGAACCCACGAGACTCCTGGACGGCCCAAGAAGACCCCACCACGGGCCTACGACAAGGCTTCCTCTTGCTCTTCCTCCTCCTGCTCCTCTCTCTCCTATAGTTCGCTGTCTTCCTTCTGCGCTGCCTTCTGAAGGGCCCCAGATCTGAGACTCATATCCAAGCTCCCCAAAGACACCAAGGCGCCACAAGACACACCTCGGAGCCCCAAAGAGATCCCACGACAGGCTTCCAGGGTCTGGAGAACCACAATTTGATGCGCAGTTCTCCTTCCGTCTCAGAAGCCCACGGAACACTCGCGAGAACTAAAACATACCCCAGACCCCAGACTGCTATCACCAGCTCACCTGAAGAACCCACGAGACTCCTGGACGGTCCAAGAAGACCCCACCACGGGCCTACGACAAAGCTTCCTCTTGCTCTTCCTCCTCCTGCTCCTCTCTCTCCTGTAGTTCGCTGTCTTGCTTCTCCGCTGCCTTCTGAGGGGCCCCAGATCTGAGACTCATATCCAAGCTCTATCTTGAGCCATGCTTGGCTATCTTGGGCCATTTTGGAGGCCATCTTGGGCTATCTAGGGCTCTCTTGGAGCCATCTTGGGCCAAAAAGGGCGGGGTGGAGAATCTTCAGGAGAGGCTGGGAGGCCTCCCGGGCCCGTCTTGGGCCCCATTGTTCAAAAAAAGCGGGGGTCCTCAGTTCAGGTCCCCCCCTCGGAGGCTCTCAAACGGCGTCTTGGGGACGTGTTGGAGCGCTCTTTGGAAGCCTCTTGGGCGATCGTGGGGCCGTCTTGGGCCTTCTTGGGCCCCTCTTGGGGCTCTCTTGGGCCATCTTGGGGCCATCTTGATGCCTCAGGGGCCCATCGGAAGCGAAAAGACGAGAATGCCAAACACATTGACTTTCCTTAGGCTTTTGAAGGGTTTTGGCTTCTTGGAGGGCGCCGTGGAGGGCTCGAAGGGCACGTGGATCCGTCTTGAGGACTCTTGGAGGTGTGTCGGAGGCTATCTTGACCCATCTTGAGGTATCTTGGGCCATCTTGGAGGCCATCTTGCGACTTGGAGCGCCTCTTGGAGCCATCTTGAGCCATCTTGGACGCTCTAACGCCTCCATCCCCCCCCCCCCTCCAGGTCCAGGGGAAGGTTACCCCTCCCCCGAGCAGGGGAAGGAAGGGGAAGAGAGAAGACCAAACTCGTTATACCACCGTAGCCCTAAAGGGCTGGTGGGACTTCCACCTATAGACTTCCAGCCTCCATCAGCTCAGCACTCCGACCTCTAGCGTCCGGCATCCGACTTTCCACCTTCACCTCCACTCCAGCGTCCACCAACTCTGCGCCCTGAGCCCCGCCCCGGGCGCTACCGCGCACTCGCCTCGCCTCGCCTCCGCTCGCACAATTCCCACACACCTCATTGAACAATTGTGTTCTCGCCCGCGCCCAGAAACATCGTAGGTGCAAGGATCAAGATTCGAAGGCGAAGCGCAGCGAGCCTTAAAATCTTGTATATATATATATATAAACTCTCCAAGCAGTGTTTGCACTGAAGGTGTCTCACTTGTGTTCTGAAGAATTGGGCCGTGTGGCCGTTCTGGCGGCTATGTCGTCGCCGTCGCCGCCCCTCCGTGGCCTCGTCGCCGCCCGTCGTCTGGGCCGCGTGGCCGGTCTGGCGGCTATGTCGTCGCCGTTGGCGCCCTGTCGCAGCCACTCGTCTGGGCCGTGTGACTGGTCTGGCGGCTATGTCGTTGCCGTCGCCGCCCCGTGGCCGCCTCGTCGCCGCCCGTCGCCGTCGCTGGATTGCACCACGTAGATTGCATGGGAAATATCGCGCCTGCGGCGGGCCTCTCGTTCGCTGATAATACACATTGCACAACTTATCTTGCACAACTTCTTTTGCACCACATAGATTGCACAACGTACATTCCCCAAGCAGTGCTTGCACTGAGGGGCTTTGATTTCTCTTCAAGGAACTGGGCCGTGTGATCGGTCTGGCGGCTATGTCGTCGCCGTCGCCGCCCCGTCGCCGCTTCGTCGCCGCTCGTCGTCTGTGCCGTGTTGCCGTTCTGGCGGCTATATCGCCGCCGTCGCCGCCGTGCCGCCGCTCCGTCGCCGCCCGTCGCTACCGTTCGATTCTGCCTCATAGACTTCACAGCAAGCATTTCGCTCGCTTCTTGATCGCTCACAACAAATATTGGACCATATACATATATCTATACATCGATATAGATATATTCTCTTTTCTAATATAGAGTACACTCTACCCCCCCCCCGGAGTTAACGGGTCACTCCTTCGTATTGCAATTTGCATATGTTTCTGCCACATCGTGCCCCAACGTCCATTCTAAATATGGATTCATAATATCCCAGCCAGGCCGGTATCACTCCCCCCACCATCTTCTACAACAGATATTATGCGCGCGCATTCGTTTATCAGAAATCAAATCATGGGACGAAGTGCGCACGCGCGCGTCGTCGCGCGCGCATGCCGAAATCGTTCAAAAACCTTCGGTGCTGGAAGGATTTCGCAATCGAGTTTCCAACAAAACACACAAACACACAGGCTTTCGCAACACTGATTTATTGAAAAAACTTACGCGCGCGCTTTTGCGGAATCGTCAGGGAACCATTGGTTTTCAAGAGTTCCAAAAAATTCGACCAACCGGGTTTCGCGCGCGCGCATGTCGAAATCTGTCGAACGCCTTTGCGCGCGTGCCGTCGCGAGAATCTTTTGCAAACAACGGGACGAATTGCAGACGCGCGCGTCGTCGCGCGCGCATGCCGAAATCCTTCAGCAACCTGTTTGGTTTCGGAAGGATTTCAAAATCATGTGCCCAAAAACCATACAAAAACACAAGGCTTCGCAACACGAATTTTCAACATGCGTGCGCGCGCGCTCTTGCGTCGTCGTCGTCGTCGCCGTCCTCCCTCCTCCTTCGTCGTCGTCTTCGTCGTCGTCGCCGTCGTCGTCCTCTGTTTTTCCTCGTGTTCGTCGTCGTCTTCCTTTTTGGCGTTGTGGTCGTTTCCGTCGTCGTTGTCGCCGTGGTCGTCCTTCCTCCTCCTCCCTCGCCGTCGTCGTCGTCCGTCGTCGGCGTCTCGGCGTCGTCCCTCCTGTTTCGTCGCCGTCGTCGTCGTCGTCGTCGTCGTCGTCGTCGTCGTCGTCCCTCCTCCGTCGTCGTTGTCGTCGTCGGCGTCGCCGACCTTCCTCCTTCTGCGTCGTTCGCGTCGTCGCCGTCCTCCCTCCTCCCTCGTCGTTGTCGTCGTTGTCGCCGTCGTCGTCCTCCCTCCTCCCTCGTCGTCGTCGTCGTCGTCTTCGTTGGCGACGTCGTCATCGTCGTCGGCGTCGGCGTCGTCGTCGTCGACGTCGGCGTCGTCGTCGTCGCCGCCGTCGTCGTCGTCGTCGTCGCCGACGTCGCCGTCGACGCCGTTGTCGTCGCCGTCGGCGTCGTCGTTGCCGCCGTCGTCGGCGTCGTCATCGTCGTCGTCGTTGGCGTCGGCGTCGGCGTCGTCGTCGTCGTCGACGTCGGCGTCGTCGTCGTCGCCGCCGTCGTCGTCGTCGTCGTCGTCGTCGTCGTCGTCGGCGTCGTTGACGTCGTCGTCGTCGCGTCGTCGGTGTCGTCGTTGTCGTCGTCGTCGGCGTCGTCATCGTCGTCGTCGTTGTCATCGTCGTCGTCGTCGTCGTCGTCATCGGCGTCGGCGTCGCCGTCGTCGTCGTCGTCGTTGTCGGCGTCGTCGAAGTCGTTGGAGACGTCGGTGTCGTCGTAGTCGTTGTCGGCGGCGTCGTCGTCGTCGTCGTTGTCGTCGTCGTCGGCGTCGGCGTCGCTGTCGTTGCGAAGTGCCATTTGGTACCCACCGTCACGGTCTTAAGAGATTTTGCAAACCAAGTTGCGGGTGGGTGGGTGGGATGTTTGCGCGAGCAGTGGATTGGACAACTCATTGCGAACAGAAACTCATTGCACCACATACACTGCGCCACCCTGATTGCGCCGCGTATTGCACCACATTCAGTGCACCACGTAGCTTCCGTCACACATATATACATATGTAGCACCACGTATATCGCCGTGCGTATATTGCACCACATATGTAACAGCACATTCGTAGTTGTGTACGTATATATTTTTGTATTTGTATAATTGTATAGGTGTACGTGTATACATGTATATATGTATGTACGTATAGATACACATATGTGTATATCGCACCACATTTACTGCACTTCCTACTGCGCGCCGCATGGCATCCTAAAACACATTGTTTGGGATCAACACTGGCGAGCCTTATTGTGAAGGCCCGACGGCCGGTGCCGACCCTGAAAGACATCGACGACGACCAAGAGGGGGAGGGAGGATAATGACGAGGAGGAGGGGGAGGAGACGGAGAGAAGGAAAAGGAGGAGGAGGAGGAGAAGGAGGAGTAGGAGGAGGAGGACGAGGAGGAGGAGGAGGAGGAAGAGGAGGAGGAAGGAGAGGAGGAGGACAAGGAGGAAGAAAAGGATTCCCCCTCCCCTGGGGAGAAGGACCGGCGCGGGAGAAAGGAGGAGAGGGGGAAGAGGACCCCCAGGGACGCATGCGTATCTTACTCCCCCTCCTGGGACTCCTCCCAACCTGGGGAGGGGGACGCGAGGAGAACCAGCGCGCCGGAGAAGGACCGGCTTGGGAGAGGAGGACCCCCAGAGGCGATGCGAATCTGACCCCTCCCTCCCTTGGACCCCCCCCCCGCCGGGGAAGGGACAAAGGGAAGGGGCTTCCCTTTGACGTAATGATGACGAGGACGGAATTCCCTCACGCTGCGACCCGTTCCCCGAACGAGGACCCCGACGGGAAAGGAGGATGGGAAGGAGAGGACGAAAGAACGCTCCCCGCCGACGGGACCTGACAGACCCCCCACACACGCCGACAGGGTCGGCGGATTTCATGTAACTTGGAGTGCGCCAGCATGTTTTAGGCTCTCCAAGCGAAGTTTGCACTGAGGGGCTCCGGCTCCAGTTGCCTAACAGTTTTTGGACGGTTGTGCCGAGGTTTCGCCCGGGGCCGGCCCGTGGTCGCCTCGTGGGCGCCTCTTGCGTGGGGTGGCTGTGCCGATGTTTCGCTGTGCCCGCCTGTGGGTGCCTCGTGGGCGCCTCGTGCGCCGGGTCGGTGAACCGGGTGGGCATTTCGTGCGCTGGGCGGCCGCACAGCTTGTCCCACAAAGGTTTTGCCATACAGCATTCACCACATATCAGCCACATACCTTGCACCGCATCCGCATCTGAAACCGCAACGCTTACACCACATAGCCTGCAGCACCCGCGAAGCCGCATAGGTTACCACACGCATTGGACCACGTAGTTTGCACAGCGTGACTGGCACCACAACGTAGATTACACCTCATAGCTTGCTCCACATAGCTTGCACCACGCAGCATGCACCGTGCATCTGCCACCACATAGCTTGTCCCACCTAGCTTACACATTCACATAGCAATAGCATACTGTTAGGAGTCACGCTGAGAAGCGAATATGTGCATGTGCAGATATCAGTATATACGCACGTGTATATATGTGCGTAATCGTTTCGTTTTGACTTCGGAGGCCTACAGGATTCTCTGGGGACCTCCAAAGGCCTTCTGAGCGGAGGACGTGTTAGCCTGGCGGGCCTGGGCAAGGCGGAGGCTGTTGGTGGTTTCGGAGGTTTTTTATGGTCGAGGCCTCAGGCAAGCCTCGGATGAGGATACATCGCTCCAGAGCTTTCTGCAACATCTCAGGAGCTCCACGAGTGGTTTAAGGCAGGGTGGTGCTCGTGGTATGGTTTGCTGTGTGTGGGCCACGTGCTCCTCGGCCCTGGAGCCCACTCGGCAGGGTGGAAGCGAAGGCGCGCTATCACGGAGGGAAAAGTGGGTTGGAAGCCCCTGGCGACGCTTCCGGCGTCTTTGGCGCTTTGCGCGCCAGGGAGGGGGTCGGACGAAGATCCAAGAAATCCGCGTGGACCTACGACATGTTTTGTTGTGTAGTTTTTGTTGTTGGAAGAGAAGGGAGGAAAAAAGGGGCGTCGAGACTCGTTCTCTGTGTGTGCTTTTTGCTTTCGTGCCGCGGAAGACTCGGAGGGACACCTTTGAAATCATTGATTCCCTACCTAGGCTCTGCCTAGAAGGGTTCTTACTATGTTAGCTTAAAGGGGCGGGGCAGTGTTCCTCGCCCTCGGCGGTTCCCCCGGCATCCGCCCCGCGGTTCCCCAGTTGCGCCCCTTGGGTTCACCCAGCTTATTAGCTAAGCTAAGCTAAGCTTAGCTTAGCTTATCTCATATTAGCTTAGCTTAGCTTAGATTAGATTTGCCTAGCCTAGGTTAGCTTAGCTTAGCTTAGTTTAGCTTATCTCATCTTAGCTCATCTTAGCTTAACTTAGCTTAGCGTAGCTTAGCTTTGCTTAGTTTGGCTTAGCTTAGCTTAGCTTAGACTAGCCTAGCTTAGCTTAACTTAGCTTAGCGTAGCTTAGCTTAACTTAGCTTAGCGTAGCTTGGCATAGCTTAGCTTACATTAGCTTAGCAGCGCAGCATAGCGCAGCGCAGCATTCGCACATCATAGCATAGCATAGCATAGCATAGCGCAGCATATCATAGCATATCATAGCAGAGCATAACATAGCGCATATTAGCATACCATAACATATCATAGCATAGCATAGCATAGCGCATCATAACATAGCATATCATATCATAGCATTGCATAGTATAGCATAGCGCAGCATCGCATGTCATATCATAGCCTAGCATAGCATAGCATAGCGCAGCATAGCACAGCATATCATCGCATAGCATAACGCAGCATAGCATAGCATAGCATAGCGCAGCATAGCCTAGCATAGCATAGCTTAGCATAACACAGTGCAGCCGAGCGTACCCTAGCATAGCATAGCATAGCATAGCGCAGCATAGCGCAGCGTAGCAACGCATAGCAACGCATAGTATACCATATCATAACATAGCGCAGTATATCATATCATATCATAGCATAGCAGCAACGCAAAGGCAACGCAACCGCAGCAGCAGCAACGCAAAACACAAGCAACGCAAAGCCGGACCTGCAGTGCTGAACATATGTAGGTGTATGTGTAGGTGTAGATGTAGATGTAGATGTGAGTCTCGTTGTTGATGTTGATGTAGATGTAGATGCAGGTGTAGATGTACATGTAGCTGTCGGTGTAGATGTAGATGTTGCTTTCCTAAATGCTCCAACCCCTAGGTAGGGTCGCACTGGGATAATTTTGCTGTATTAGTAGGCGCTTGCCGTCAAGATCATTACGGCGTGTGTCTGGAGAAGCTCTGCCCTCAGGCATGCATACGGTTTGATACTGCAAACGCTGACGTTTCCGCTTGTGCTTAGTATCATACTTTCAGACAGACAGCGCTGGATGTGGTGATCGATGGGGCGCCTGCACAAAACACATGTTTTTGCGTGCGTTTAGAGTTGTTCGTACTTCAGTATGCCTCTGGGAAATGGCGGTATTGTCCATGATTAGGTCGACTGGACGGTGCGTGCCGAAGTCTGCGCGCGGCATCGGTCGATTCTGCAGTGTACCCCAGAGGGGCGCGTTCCCTCCTGACATCGGACGAAGAACGGTATAACATGATGTGCTTCCGCCGTCGCTGCGGTTTGCTCTAGACATGCCGCTCCTCGCTCGCTGATTCGTGTGCCCGGGCGAGTCGCTCGATCTGCGATCAGGGGGCAGTCTCTGGACAGCAAGCGGGGGGTGGCAAGCGGGGAGGGAGGCAGGGAGGGGGCCGTCGCTGCGGGGAGGCGAGCAGGCCGGCAGGGAGCAGGTGGAGCACGCGGGGCCTCGGTCCGGGCGGTCCGACGGCGCGCTAGTTCGTTGGAAGGGGCGCGTTCGGTAGCAGATCATGGGAGCCTTGTGCGCAGCCAAGGCGCTAGAACAAGGATCGCTTTGGGTTCGGGAGGCGCTCGCTAATCCTCAGGTCATCCCGCGGGTATTCCTCTGGCCGTCCTCGTGCACCCAGGCTCTCTGGGTTCCAAAACGGGGCCTCGTTCTTTCTTTCACGCTCCTGTTCTCAGCAGCCTGATTGTACTCCGTAATGCCGTCTCTACATTACATTCGCGTTGACCAGCGCCTGGTAATCGGTGAGATAGCGCCAATTTAGCCTCGATTCGCTTCGACTGGCGTCGGTTTAGCGTCGATCTAGCGTCGATGTGCGTCTGTTTGCAAGAGCCAATATGATGGCATGGGAGGCCCCCATGAGTTACCACCGCGGGCTGAGGAGAGCAACCGAACAGAAAAACACTGTCCTGCCGCTGGGTGACCCATGGAGATGTTCTTATTCCCCGATGGCCAAGGGGCCCTCTGGAGCTCGTGGACACCATGCAAAGTTTGGGGCCACGATGGAGGATCGTTATAGGCATAGGGGAAGGGGTAGGGGTAGGGATAGCAAATCAGGGCTAGGGATATAGGAAATATCGATAGAGATACGGGGATAGGGATAGGGCTCGTGATGGAGATGGGTATAGGGATAGGAAGCTAGGACATAGGATACCGGACATAGAATATAGATATCAACCTGATAATAATAGGGGGACGTAGGGATGGGGATGGGAATGGGGACAGCGACGCCAACGGGAGGCCACGGGAGGCACCAGGAGGCAGAGGCAGTGTCGCCCGCCCGAGTCTGGATCCGGCAACGAATTTACTCGTTCCTCACAAGAGGGCTATAGAGGGAGAGAGAGAGAGAGAGATAATCAACTAATAGAGGGAGGAGGTAGTTATAGATAGAGATGTGTATATACATATTTACATGCATACGGTACTGTATACGTAATGCGTATTTCGAATTACGATGGAGTTGCGATGCGCACATATATATATATATATGTATAGAGAGAGAGAGCAAGAGAGAGAGAGAGAGACAGAAAGATGGATAGAGAGAGCAAGCGAGAGCGAGAAAGAAAGACAGAGAGAGAGAGAGAGAGAGATAGAGAACACAACAACAAACAACGCCCTTACAGACAAGCTGTTCAGAGAGGGAAAGAAACCCAAGGGATCTGCGAGCACACGGGACCCTGCACGGCTCGCGGGGCGGCGGCGAGAGCCACGGTCTCCCTTGCCCGAGGAGGCCCTCGGGAGAGGCAGAAGAGGCAGAGGAGGAGGAGGAGGAGGAAGAGCCAGAAGAGGCGCAGGAGGTGAAGGAGGAGGAAGAGGATGAGGAGGCGGAGGAGGATGAGGCGGAGGAGGAGGCGGAGGAGGCGGAGGTTGAGGACGTGGATGAGTATGATGATGTTGATGATGATGTTGATGACGATGATGACGATGATGCTGATGATGATGATGAGGAGGAGGAGGAGGAAGAGGAGGAGGAGGAGGAAGAGGAGGAGGAGGAAGAGGAGGAGTAGGAGGAGGAAGAGGCAGAGGAGGCAGAGGAGGCAGAGGAGGAGGAAGAGGAGGAGGTCGGATGAGGCCCCTCTCTTTCCCCCTTCGTCCTCGAAACGGAAACGACGCATCCGCGCTTGGGTGCGTCCCGCGGACGCGCGCGAGGGCCCCCCCTGGGGTTCCAGCGTGCGGCGCAGACAAGGGAACGCTTCCGCAGCGCTGCGAGAGAGAGAGAGAGAGAGGGAGAGAGACAGAGGGAGGAGGAGGAGGAGGAGGAGGAGGAGGAGGAGGCCCATGCATGCGTCGCACGTACAAAAGTACGACGGAAGGTGTTTTGCTGTTTTCGGCCTCTGGGGGCCCTCGACGGGCACCCGACTGTCAAACAACGAGTCGGGATGAAAACCTGGCCTTGGGGAAAGGGTCGTCGGGACCCGCGTCGCAAAATCAAGACTTCGGATGTCTGGGACCTTGAAGCCGGATGCGCGTGACGCGGCTGGCCTGGGCGATAGCTGGGTATACGCGTGGCCATGTGTCCTTCCCGCGCTCGGTCCCTCTGTGTCTGGGCATGCTGGGCTTCCGCACGTGTATCCAGCGCGCGGCCTCTAGGTGTTCCACTCGTGAGTCTAGCCGATTGTGTGTGTGTGTTCCAGCTAGACACTGAGATCCGACGTTGCGGGAACAACCAATCATCGCGAACAAATATTTATTGGAGGTCCAGGCCCCATCTTTCTGCGCCATGTTTCGAGCCAGATCGATCTGTGAGGGTCCCTGGGCCCGAGACCCGGCGAAAACACCCAGTGTGAACAAGTTTCAATGTCAAGGCCCCTGCGCACTGATGGGGGCCTGGACGTACGGTGGCCGCAGCCTCCTCCTCGGCTGCGAGCTGCCCTGCTGGGGCTATTCACCGCAGGTTCCGAGGCTGCTCTAGGGTGGTGCCTGCTAAACCCCATACAACTTTGTCGGCCTCCAGTCGAGGGCATCCTCGAGGGCAGAGGCACCCTGTCGCCAGCTACTACAAACTCGCCACGCCCGGATCGCAGGGTTGGAGGAGCCGCCGGGGGGGAGTGTCGGCGGAGGAGCCCGAGGCTCCGGTGGTCCCCAGTGGTTTTCGCGCCGTACTCCGGCCTCCGCCGGCCGTTCGGGGCGATCCGGGTACCCCCGGAAAGCATCACGAGGCTGGAAAACCTGCCGAGAACCGACGGAAACTTCAGGAAATCTCCTTGGAGGAGCCAGCGGGTGGGCGTCGGCGCCGTGGATCGGGCGTTGCGCAGTGGAGCGGCGATCAATGGGGGGGTGAAGAAAGGTGCACATTTCGTGCACCTGCGGGGCTCTTATAGGGGCCCCCGTGGTCCCAAGATGGGCACGAATTGTGATGTTTCTTTGCCCCCTCTCATTTCATCGCCCCCCCCCATGCACAAACGCCCAAGAGCCCGCCACTGGGGGAGGACGAGGAGGAAGCATGAGGAGGGAGAAGGGAGGAGGGAGAAGGAGGGGGAGGACGAGGAAAAGGGCCCTCCCATCCTGCTTCCTCCTCCCTCCCTCCCTGCTCCCATGAAGCCCGCCACGCGAGGTCCCGGGGAGCCCGCCACCCGGCCTCGCTTGGGGTGCCCCCCCGCGCGCGCGCGGGGTGAGCAGGGCTCCGCGGCGCCCGGGTGGTCGCGGATGCCACGGAGGCCGACCCGGCCGCTCTGCCTGGGGCCCGCCGCGGCCGGCAGGGAGGAGGGCGAGGAGGAGGAGGAGGAACCGGGTGTTGTTATTTTTGTTGATGATGTTGATGTTGTTGATGCTGATGATTTTGATGATCATTTTGATCATGGTGTTGTTGATGATGGTGACGATGATGGTGATGCTGATGCTGATGCTGATGGTGGTGGTGGTGGTGGTGGTGATGGCGATGGTGATGGTGATGGTGATGATGAGGATGACGATGCTGATGGCGATGATGATAGTGATGTTGGTGATCGTTATGTTGATGGTGATAGTCATGCTGATGATGACGATGATGCTGCTGATGGCGATGATGATGATGATGCTGATGCTGATGCTGATGCTGATGATGATGATGATGATGGTGACGATACCGATGACGATGACGATGATGCTGCTGCTGATGATGATGATGATGATGCTGGTGATGATGATGGATAGTGATGGTGACGATACCGATGACGATGACGATGATGCTGCTGATGATGATGATGCTGGTCATGATGGTGGTTGTGATGATGCCGACGATGATGACGATGATGGTGATGATGAGGAAGAGGAGGGTGCTGCTGATGAGGATGCGGATACTTTCGGCGTGTAAATAGATTATCCCAGTGCGACCCTACCTAGGAGTTGGAGCATTTAGAAAAGCAACATCTACATCTACACCGACAGCTACATTTACATATACACCTGCATCTACATCTACATCAACATCAACAGCGAAACTCACATCTACATCTACACCTACACCTACACCTACATCTACATCTACATCTACATCTACATCTACATCTACATATACATCTACACCTACTTCCACATCTACACCTACATCTACATCTACACATGCATCTACACTGTCGCATTGGTTTTGCGTTTGCTTTGCATTGTCTTTGCTTTTGCTCTTGCCTTTGCCTTTGCCTTTGCTTTTGCTGTTGCTTTTGATGTTGCTTGTGCTTTGCTTTTGTTTTTGCTGGTGCTTGATTTTGTGTTTTCTTTGCATGCGCGCAGCTATGCTATGCTACGCTATGATATGCTATTATCTGCTATGCTATGACATGCTGCGCTATGCTATGCTATGTTGCGCTGTGCTATGCTAAGCAATGCTATGCTGCGCTATGATATGATGCGCTATATTATGCTATGATATGCTATGCTATGCTGAACTATGCTATGCTATGATATGCTTGGCTATGCTATGTTGTGCTGTGCTAGTGCTGCGCTGCGCTATGCTGCGCTGAGCTAAGCTAAGCTAAGGTAAGCTAAGCTATGCTAAGCTATGCTAAACTAGGCTAGGCTAAGCTAAGCTAAGCCAAGCTAAGCTACGCTAAGCTTAGCTAAGCTAAGATGAGATAAGCTAAGCGAAGTTAAGTCATGCTAAGCTAAGCTAGGCTAGGCAAAGCTAGGCTAAGCTAAGCTAAGCTAGGCTAAGCTAAGATGAGATAAGCTAAGCTAAGCTAAGCTAAGCTAAGCTAAGCTAGGCTACTGGGGGAACCGCGGGGCGGATACTGGGGGAACCGCTGGGCGGATGCCGGGGGAACCGCCCGTGGCGGGTTGCACTGCCCGGCCCTTTAAGCCCATAGAGTAAGAACCCTTCTAGGCATAGCCTAGGTAGGGAAATAGAAATTCTAGTTCTGATCATGCAACTAATGCCACTACGCTTAAGAACTGGTACGAAACAGATGGCCAATCGTGATCGTATTCGGAAAAGCAAGACTTAAATTATAAAGACGACGGAGACGACGAACATGAAGGAAACGAGGAGGAGGAGCTCTTCCCTCCTGTCCTCCCGCTCCTTATGCTCCCCTCGGAGATTTGGCAACGGAGCCGCCGTGGCTGTTCGCGCGCGGAGGCACCCCACCACCCAACGGTGGGGCGGGCGGGTGGCGGGGGGTGGTGTCGATCGCCGCGGAGGGAACGGGTCCGGAGGGGAACGGGTCTTGGGTTTTTTCTGAGCTTGCGGGCCCTCGGGGCCCTCCACGGGCCCGGGACTGTCAGATAACGACTCGGCATGGAGATCTCGTCTTGGGGGACGAGTCCAGGATCCGTTTCCCTCAGGACCCGTTTCCCCCATGCTGGATATTGGGTTCGGGAAGGGTTCGATGTTTCTCAGGGCTTTCTTTCCCCGCTGCTCTTCTAGTCCTCGTGCACGCAGGCGCGTTTTGGAGCCAAAGAGGGCCTTCGATCCGTATGCATCGTTTCTTATTTCAGCAGCCTGGCTGTACGCCACGACGTCTGGTCGGCCAAGGCGCCAAGGAGTTCGGCTAAGGGT
This sequence comes from Prorocentrum cordatum, assembly GCA_963575745.1. Classification (NCBI taxonomy): domain Eukaryota; class Dinophyceae; order Prorocentrales; family Prorocentraceae; genus Prorocentrum; species Prorocentrum cordatum. The sequence goes on along the minus strand of CAUYUJ010017172.1, from coordinate 236,674 downwards.
TTCGGTGTGCAGGCTCCTGCGTCCCACAGGTTGGGGAGTTGGGGCGTCTATATATACCGAGCTCCTTGGCCGACCACAAGCGTTGGTGTATACGTCGAGCTCCTCCCAGTCGCGCGGCAGCGCCCTGGGCGGTGGATCGATATCATTGTGTTCCAGGCCTACTTGTGAACGTCGTCGTCATTGGGAGTCTTTGGCTGGCCCGTCCACTTTCCCGGCCGCGGGAAACTATGCTTTGATCGCCCCCCGTTTTTCATGAATCGTTCCCCTGAGTTTTTGTCGTCATCCACCGTTGTTGAAGTTCTCCGTGTGTTGACAGGATGTTGGTGGCATTTCCGGTCGCATGTCAGTTGTTACTTGGCGGAGCCAGGTAATTTCTTGACGCTTCGCATCTCCCCGCCAGCCCATGCAGACCGTTCAGGTACGGTGCTCAGGCGAATTGCCCCGATCAGGGTTGCAGGAGCATGCCATGGAACAACTAAGGGGGGACTGTTTTTGTTCGAACTTGAGGGGGAAGGAGCAGGAGGGGGATGAAACGTTTCAGGAGGATGTATGTTTGGGAGGAAAAGAAGGAGGAGGAGGAGGAGGAGGAGGAGGAGGAGGAGGCACGATCCCGGGGGGGGAGGATGAGGAAAAAGAGGAGGATAAGAAGCAGGAGGACGGAGGAGGAGGAAGATCCTCCCTTCCTTTCTTAGCCCGATTCCCCACAGCCCAGTCGCCCCATTTCAACACCCAGTCGCTCCAGACAGGATGACGTGTGTGGGTCATCCTGATACAGGTCCACACAGGTCCTCTTGCTGCGCACGCATGTTCGCTTCCGTGTTGCGGCCACCTCGGCAGGGATTGCCGCCCCGATTGCTACAGCGACGCAGTTGCGAAGGCAGCAGCCCGAGTTGCCGTGACGGGGGCAGGAGAGAGAGAGAGAGAGAGAGAGAGAGAGAGATGGGGAATTGCACAGGAGAACGTGAGGATATCGAGACAGACGGCTCGAGCGAGCCATCGGGCCCCGCCTTTTCCCACCCTCCGATAACATCAGAACCAACGTCGGCACAACTGGATCTTGGGACAGATGCGCGTTGCTGTGGCTGCCGCAACGCTGGCCGAAACGAGGAAGCGGTTAACCATAGCCGCCTCGTAGGGCAGGCTGGTCTGCTGCTGCTGCTGCTGCTGCTGCTGCTCGCCAGGATGATGCGGAGGCCGTTTGTGAGGAGGAGGAGGAGGAGGAGGAGGAGAAGCCCTCGTCGTCGTCTCCTCCTCCTCCTCCTCCTCCTCCTCCATCGGTTCCTCCTCCTCCTCCTCCTCCTCCTCCTCTTCCATCCCCTCCTCCCTCCTTTTTCAGCAGTTACTCCGCTATCTTCATCTCCTCTCCAACTCCATTCGCCCCCTCTTCTTCCAACGCCTCCAGCTCGTTCATCCCCGTCGATGTTCGTCTTGTTCATATCCTCCAAACCCCTCCTAGACCTCCCCCTTCTCCATCCGCTCCACCTCATCCCTTCCTCCATACCCTCCACCTCCTCCACCTCTGCCTCTGCTGTGCCCCATGCGTCCTACGTACAAGCAGTTGGCCTCCGGAGACCTTGCCGAAACCTACGGCTCCGCAGGAACTCGCCCAGGATGAGGCTGAAAGAGAACCGACCTCAGGGCAGGGTCCACTTCGATCCGACCGATCCGATTCGATGTGGGGTTTGGCTGGCCCGATCCGATCCGATTCCGATGCTCTGACGATCTGATGCGGCCCGATATCTGCACGGCGTTGCTGCGCATTCTGGCGCGGCCCATCCGACTCGATCCCGGCCCGGTATCGATGCAGCCCGATCCGACGACGATTTCGACCCGATCCGACTTCCCGAGTCGATGCTGGCCGATCCTGCCTCCGGCCGGACGGGGCTAGGACGAAGACAAACCCGTTCCAGATCGTTCTGGAACGCTCCCAGAGCGTTCCGAGACGCTCTGATAAGGCCGAGGCGCTTGAGAGATCCTCCAGAGCCGCCAGTTGTCAGAGATTCACAATTTACAGTCGGACCGAGGTATAAGATCGAGGTCGATCCGGGGAGGTAGTGTTCTTTGTGCTTTCTGGATGTTCTTGTGCATCCTGGGGAGGGTACCCTTGGATGTTCTGTTTGGCCGACGGATGTTCTTGAGGAGTGTTCTTGAGGGGTGTTTTTCTGGCCAAGGTCCACGGTATCCTCGTCCTGGCTTCGTCTTACTGGGCCCCTCCCGCGCCGCTCGAAGGGGGGTCTTCCCCGTGCCGGTGCCGCGAAAGGCGGCCGGCGGTCCCCCCCCCCTCCAGGCCCCTTGGGGGGGGCCCGCTGGCGAGGGGCGGGGGGGGCTGTGAGGGTCGATGATCCTCCGAACGGGCGTTGGCCCAATGTGTGTGTTATCCCCCCTAGGCTCCGCCGATAACTCGCAGCTCTTGACAGTCATCAGTGCGCAGAGGCAAGTGTTGCGGGGCCTCGTCGGGGCCCCGCAGGAGACGTCGTTTCGATGCGGCTCGCCTCTTGCCATTACTTAACAATTGACTCTCAGCTCCTCCTCCCGTGCTTATCCTCTTACTTCCTCCGCCTCCTCAATCCCCTCCCATCCCTTCCCCGCTCCTGCCCCTCGCTCCTCTCCGCCGACAGCTGGTGCACATTACCGACGCAATTTTCTGTTACTGGTGTAACTCTTTCCGTCAGTAAGGGTGGTTGCTGACGTAGAAATAGCATATTGTTCTCTGTCGGCCAGAGAAACCGACGCAACTTTCCGTGACCGACGTGAAGTTTCCGATCGTAACGGGATTCTTTTGTTAGTAACGTAAACGTTCCGTCGATTCCGTCGGTTCCGTCAGTTATTTGCGCGGCCTGTGGCAGAGCTTGGCGCCCGCGACGCACGAGGGACACGTGTTTTCCAGCCCGTCTAATTTGAGTCAGCCGTGTTCTCCGCAGTTAACTTCGCGCGCGGCACTTGCGATCCACCAGCGTGCCGAGATGCATTGTGACGCGCGCAGATGTTTGTTCACACAACGTGCAACTTACTGAAGGGCTTCGGTGGACAAACACACGTTATAGAGTTAACACACTTTACGCGGATCATCGAGAGGGGCTTCGGTCACGTGCGGGCGGACTTGAGACTCAGAGGAGGAAGCGGTATCCATACCGCTACGCTTTTGGGGCCTCCTCGGAGGCCCTCGTCGCCACCGCTGGATTCGCCTCGAAGTCCTGGTCTGAACGCACCCCTGGAGAGGTCTGGGGAGTAGTGGTATCGGTGCATTTGGGTCTCCCCAGAGAAGGGGGTCAATGCAAACGGAGGATGCGAAGTCCAGGTGGTGTAATTCCATCCAGTGTGCTCGGTCTCCGTATGGACTTACTCCGTCTGGAGTTCGCCTCTCCTGAGCGGGGGTCAGCCAGAGCGCCGCATTCTGCAGGATCCTGCAAGGCCAGGGTTGCATTGGCATTGGCCCTGGCTAGCGCGCAGGCTCCCGCAGTTTCCTGCAGGATCTTGCGGGATCCTGCAGGGCCTGACTCGCCCGGGGTTGTATTGACCCGGGCCAGTCGATCCCCGACGGAAAAAACACAATGACCCTAATCAAGATGTCGCGGGATTTTGTCGGCGCCCATTTAGGCCATGTTCCAGCCCGGCCGTCGCCTGTCCGCGAGGATGATCCACGAATTGAGGTTGACCAAGATGGACGGTGACCAAAATCGACATCGACGCTCCTCGTGCAATCTTGGCCATGGCCCTCTTCTTTCCCATCCATTTTGGTGCGCGGCGCTTGGGGGAGGCGCCAGAGGCCGTCAGGGGGGGCTGCGGTCGGGAGCTGTGGCTTTGAGTGTCGCGCCGCCGGCTCTGGCCCACCACACGCTTCGGCGCGGCTCGCTGCCCACTTCGCGGTCCGCTGGCGTCAGCGTCCCGAGTCTTTCCGAGCCTCCTGCCCCGCGGGGCGGAGAGACACGATATCGGCTCGCAGGGCATAGCGAGCCGCCTGGGCCGCCGCCGCGACACGCTAAGCAAGAGCTCCTGACCGTGGGCTCAGGGGAGGACGCATCGACCCCGATCACCCACTGATCGCCGATGGGAGCCTGATAGCCCCGCCCCGCCCAGCCCAGGAGTGTGCGGATTCGTCATCGGAGGGCCATCGCCGACCTGTCGGCGATGTACCGCCGATTCCAGCTCGATGATTCGCTCGTCGAGTCTCGGGGCCGCTGCTGTCGCCCTCGCGTGCATTTCCTGCGTGTGACCGCCGAGCACACCATCCTCGGTGCCTGAGGCCGCCTGCGCACCGCTCACTCGCCGACTCGGCGGTTGGGCCCTTCCCGCCTCCTCCGCGGCCGCGCCCCTCTCCTCCGCCCGCTCTGGCGCCCGTTCCCTGCACGCCGTGCCGTGAGCACCCGCGCCCGCGTCCTCTCGGTAAACAAAGTGGCTTCTCGGCGTCTCCGGCCGGTCGTGGAGGTGCGGAGCGACTTCGGCGCCGCTGAGGCAGGCGCGGTGGCGCTGAGGAGACGAAGTTCCATATGAACCACGACCGCAACGATCGGGGGCGGGGATGAAGCCATCATTACCGCCTGGGGGGTCGACCTTGAAGGACTTCGGCAGGCGGAGGATCTGTATGTATGCTGGCCCCCGGGGGCCCTGAAACATACTCCTATCTGCTGGCCCCTGGGGTCCTATAGGGCATTTGACCCCCAGGCGGTGGATGTGGATAAATCCCCGCCCAGGCAGAGCTTAGCGCCTTAGTCTGATCGACGGCTCATCTCAAAAAACATTTTTCTGACGCGGACAGCGGCCACAAACACAGCAGATTGAAGCATGCTGCTCATGCACATCAAAGCCGTATGAGTTGACCATCGGGCGGGCACCCGAGGGGCGTTGTCGGGTGAACAGTTTTTTGCTTCGATGCCGCCTTTGATTTTGCGGACTCCAGCGCCCTGGTCAGAGCAGACCGAGGATGCTTGAGCTGCCACCTCCTGGGGTGCCCTAGTGGCGGCGGCTGGGCCCGCCTCAAAAATCTGGCCTGAGCGTATCCCTGGAACAGTCTGGGTGCCGATCTTTGTTTCCCCCCGGTCGGGGCCGCGTTGACGCGGTGGAGGCCCCGGCGCAGGCGTTCAAGGTTGAACGCCGTTGGTGGCCCAGAATCGGCGGGCATCGAACCATCCGCGTTACTTGTCGCAAGGCCGCGATCGCACGGCTAGCAGGAGCGAGGGAGGAGAGCGCCGCTCCCGCGCGGGCTCGGCGCAGACGAGCGGGGCCCCAGTCGTGGCGGCTCGGCGCAGGAAGGTGGCTGCACAGAACCGGGCTGTCGGCTCCCCGAGTGCCCATCAGGGCGGGGAGTGCTTCTCAGGGCTCGGGCCTGGCGCTCCTTGCTTCGCTGGTGCCCGGGGGGACGTCGGGCTCCCCGTGCGGTAACAGGCAGTGCCAGACTCGATCCGTTTTTATGGAGGTTTCGCTGGATGCGATGGAGCTCGCCCCATGCTGCCAGTCAGCCTTAGTCAGCCTTGCTTCGCTGGTTCGCCCTTGCTCTTCATTCTCTTTCTCCTTTCGGGAAGAAGAGTGTGTTGCCATGTCATTGGGGGGCGGAGGTCTGCCGTTCCCGACGTTCGACGACGACTCCCTATACCTTGCGGTCGGGAACTATTGGTTAACGTGTCGCTCCGGCGCTCTTGCCGGCTCTTACCCATCACGCTTCGGCGCGACGCGCTGTCCACGTTCCGAGTTTTAGGCGTCAATGTCTCGAGCCTTTTCCAGCCTCCCGCTCCGCGGAGCGGAGCGACACATTATCCGCTTACAGGGCATAGCGTGTCGCCAGGCCCGCCGCCGCGACACGCTAAGCCCAAGTTCCCAACCGTACAGCGATGCCCCGAAATCACAGTAGAGAGTAGGGGAGGCTTTCCGCACGCAGCCAAGCAGCGTCGCACAGGGGTGGTAAGTCCCTTGGAGTGCGGCTGGCGCTTGAGCGATTTTTTGCCCTTGGTAGAGACATCACGAGTGGAGGGGGTGCTCCGGAAAACAATGTCGTGCAAGTGTGGGACTTTTTGGCCTCCGCGACCTGGGTGACAGTTTCAATGATGGCGCCACCGGCATCAACGACGTCGTCGTCGTAGTTACTCGCCGTCCCATCCTCATCTTCCTCCTCCTCCTCCTCGTGCTGACGGTTTTGACTCAGTGGCCGTCGCATCCTTTACGACGGGCCCCCAGTTGCGATTGTTGTTGACCTCCGAGTCCTGGGAGGCAGTTTCAATGATGGCGCCTCCAGGATCGTCGACGTTGTCGTCGTCGTCGTCGTCGTCGTAATGACAAGTCGTCCCATTCTTCTACCTCCCCCTCCTCGTCGACGTCGTCGTCGTCGTAATTTCTTGTATTCTTCTACCGACCTTCGCCTCCCAGTCGGCTACGGCCTCCACCGCCACGCCCTAACGGGCGCTCGCGGATCCTGCGCTCCTTCGCTCGCTCTTCCACCTCCTCGTCTTTTCTCTTGTCCTTCTACCCGTTCCCCCCCTCGCCTAAAAGCCCCCGTCCTTTATCTTCTTCTCCTCGTCCTTCTCTTGGTCACCCTTTTTCTGTTTTTCGTACTCCTCGTCCTCCTCCTCGTCCTTCTCCTGGTCGTCCTTCTCCTCTTCTTCCTCCTCTTCCTCCTCTTCTTCCTCCTCCCTGTCCTCCTTTTTCTCATCCTCCTCCGCCACCCTCCGCCATCCTCCGCTGCCTGCTCGAGGCACCTGCAGACATACGCCAGCGTACCCCGCGGGGCGGCGAGGGCTGGGCACCGCGCCGCGCTGCAGGTCTCGCGGCCACCTGGGGCCGGTGACCCTCCTGGCGCTGCCGGGGGGCCCCAAGGTCAGCGGGCGCTGGCGCGCTGCCTGGCGCTGGCGAGGAGGCCACGGGGGCCGATGACCCTCCTGGCGCTGCCGAGGAGGCCGCAAGGTCACAGGGCGCCGGTGACCTTCCTGGCGCTGCCGCAGAGGCTCCCGGGTCACCAGCCGCCGGCGCCCAGCCTGGTGCCGCTGAGGAGGCCCCAATGTCATTGGCCGCTGGCCGCCGGCCATCAACGAGACGATGCCGCGGACACGCCGTGCAGCACGCAGGCCCCTCCGTGCTGCACGCCTGGCTCTGGGTGGTCACGCAGAAGTGAGGGGTGCCGCTTGGGCTCATGCACGTGCTCCAGATGCAGGACGCCGCGACCTACGAGGTGGCTGTGCTGGCCACGTGCTCTTGCCTGTCTGTCGGTCTGGAGTGCTTCAGGGCGACCTCGCGAGCGGCTCGGTGTTTGCGATGGCGGCAGGCAGGCACAATCGTCTGCTCCCGCGCTGACAGGGCAAAGCGTTCTGGTGCGCCGACGACTCCGCGGCGGGGGTCGGCGACGAGGATGGCGTTCTGGTCTTTCGGCGCCGCAGTGGAAGGCGCCATCCCGCGACTTTTTCCAGGAGGCGTGCGTCTGGCTGGCCATTGTCGTCGAGAACTGGAGCGTCTCCAAGGTAACCGTTGCAATGGAGGTCCTCGGGATTTGGCTTGCCCCGTCTGCGCCTTCTGACCTCCAGTGGAGTACGCCCGTGGCCAAGTGGCGTGGTCGGACGGCCGCGCTGTCGGCTTCCTGGGTGGACACTGCCACGAGGCTCCAGCCATGCTGGATTACAAGACGCAGCTGTTCGAGGCGCCAGCGCAGGTCTCCAAGGAAGAGCGCTTCAGGATCGCGTCCCCGATGATGACGAGCGCGAGCGGCTCGCCATGCAGGAGTGGGGAGGCGCGTCGGTCGTGCCCATCGCTGTGAGAGCGCCGGCCACTCTGATGCGGACAGCCTTGCGCACTGTCCTTGGGTGGGCCCCGCAGGTGGCCCGCATGCGCCGGCGCGAACTGCTCAGTGGGCGCTTCCGCTGGCGGCGGTCGGCCGCGGAAGTCTGGCGCTGGCCTGGTGTCCCGAGCCACCGATCGCCGCCACGATGGTGCTCGCTGCGAGAGGCTGGCCGGAGAGGGGGAGCGCCCTGGCGGCCGCAGCGGCCGCGGCATTGGCGCGCGCCCTGACCAGGCCAAAATTCCTCGCTCATCCCGTCTCCTACCTCCACCGTTGCCTCCTCCCAGTGCAGCTTGCGGCTTGAACCCCTTTTCAAGGAGCGACCTTTCAGTGCTTCCCCATCCTCCCCCGAGCCCTTGATGGCTTCTGTCTGGAGTTCAGCGGAGCTGATGCGCTGTCCTCCCAGCTGGCGGTGCGCTGTGATTCGGTCCTGGCTGGGGGGATGGGGGACCACAACTAGGTTGGCGAATCCTGATGAAGACTGTCTTTCGGGATGTGGCGAAGGCAGTAGGGATTCCATGAAGCAGAACCTCTCGTGTAGGTGCTTCAGCTGTTGCATAGCTCATGCCCGCGGCTTCCACCCCCCCTCAGACCACCTTACGAGGCTAGGACTCATGGTACGACGGACGATTGCATGCTGACCGGAATCGCGTCCAGAAAGGGAACCCAGGAGTGGACCTGGGGAGGGCTCGAGCTTTCCTGCTGGCCAAAGAGCTGGCGTCCATCGAGTAGTAGACGTCAGGGATCTGCCCCACCCTCGGCGCTGCGCCTCCTCCTTTGGCTTGTCCTGTTCATCATGCTCGTTATCCTCGTTCTCATCGTCATTGTCCTCGTGGTCATCATCCTCGTCCCCATCCTCGGCATCGTTGCCGTCCTCTGTGTGCTAGTCCTCGTCGCCGTCCTGGCCGTCCTCGCCCTCCTCCTCGTCTCATCCTTCGTCCTGTTGCTCTTCGTCGTCGTCCTATCCCTCGTTTTTGTCCGCATCCTCCTTTTCTTCCTCTTCCTGTCTCGCTGGCTATGGTGACACTTTCAGGGTCAGGCATACTGTTGCGCCCACCGGCGGCGCTCTCAGTCTGTAGTCTTGGAGGGGTCGTCGCAAGCGCACTGCAGTGAACACGGGCGCGTTGTGGTGTTCGCAGGCTACTAGGGTACTCGCCGCACATGTGGTCTGTTCGCAGCCGTCTTGTGACGCGCTCTGGCTATTTTTCCTCTTCTCTCCGTCAGGTGGTCGCAAACTCGCGGGGTGCTCGCGGGCATCGATTGGTGCACACAGGCGTCGCGACCGAATCTTGCTGCGAGGCTGCGGTGCGCACGTGAACTTCGGTGGTGTTGGGGGCACACCGCTGGTGGTGGCGTATGTGTGTGTATTACCCCATGGTCTCCTCCCTCCTTCCCCCCCTCCCCCTCCACAGTGCCCATAAAAATCGGTGAATGCAAAAACACTCGTGGCGCCGACGTCCACGCGCAGACATACGGCTGAGGGACGGACGCGACTTTCTTTTTTTGCAAAGCGTTCCACCCTCTGCGGGGGGAAGCGGCGATCACATCCCTGGCGGAATTTCAAGCAGGCGGGAACCAGAGGCCCGGCCAACCCCTGCCGACGGCTCCCCCTTGCCAGCAAGCGCCAAATCACATCTCGGCGAGCACGGGCGAGCAGCGCAGAAAAACATAGATCTGTGCGTTGCGAGCGCCGAACGTATTGGAGGCACGATGCAATTATCGGTACATGGTTTGAATAATATGTGGACGTGGTTGCCCCTTCATAGAATCAGATTTGCCACGGTTGCCACGAGACCGATCGAGCGAATCAGCAGCTCGTTGCGGCCACATTGGACGACAGAGCGGGTTGCAACTTACTTTGGAGGGAATGGAGAGGTGGCGGACGGGGAGAAGGAGGGGGAGGAGGAGGAGGTTCTGGAGAAGGTTAGGGGGGAAGGGAGGGGGAGGAGGAGGCGGAGGAGGAGGAGGAAGAGGAGGAGGAGAGGGAGGGGGGAAGAGGGTAACATGGGGGCGGATTAGAGGTGGCGAAGGCATCTGCTGGCCCATTTGCCCGACATGGTCGGTGGGTCCAGCGCTGACGCCCTGTGGCCCGTAGCCTTGCCCTCCTTTTTCTCCTCCTCCCCCTCCTGGTCTTCGTCCTCGTCGTCCCCTTCCCCAGCAGCACGCAGCACTGTTCAGTGCAGGGCGCAGGGACCGACTGCCTCTCCTCTTCCCGTGCTGCTGCTGGTTGTCCCGCCCCGGACCTCGACGAGGATCGGGATGATGAGATGTTGTTGCTGCAGTTGGTGATGATGATGGTCATGATGTTGGTCATGATGATGATGATGAGACTTGTGATGATGGTGACGACGACGATGGTGATAGTGATAGTGATAGTGATGGTGATGGTGATGGTGATGGTGATGGTGATGGTGGTGATGATGATGAAGATGATGATGATGATGATGATGATGATGATGATGATGATGGTGATGATGATGATGATGATCATGCTGATGCTGATGCTGATGCTGATGATGATGCTGCTGCTGCTGCTGATGATGATGATGATGATGATGATGGGGGTGGTAAGTATTAAGAGGATGCTGAGTATGATTGTGGTGGTGATGCTACTGATGATGATGCTGATGCTGATGTGGGTCATGATGATGACCATGATGACAATTGTGATGGTGATGGCGATGGTGATGCTTATGGTTGTTATGATGCGGTTGGTAATGATGATGTAGCGTTTTTTTTATGATGATGGTGGTGATGTTGACGGCTCGGACGATGATGATTACAATGCTGATGATGGTAATGGTGATGGATATGGTGGGGATGCTGAGTGTGATGAAGATGATGATGGTGATGCGGTTGATGGTGGTGAGGATGGTGGTGATGATGATGGTGGTGTTGAGGTCATAATGATGTTGATGCTGATGCTGACGATGTCGCTGATGCTGATACGTGGAAAGGTGGGCAAGGACGCGGAACAATTCAGGACCCGTTCGATTGGATCGATCTTGTTGGACCCCGATGAAATCGAAGTTGAAACCCTACCCCTCCGACCACCCGCACTCGCCGCCGTGCTCGTCGCCGAAGGGGTTCGCCGTCGTGATCGTCATCATCGTTTGCCCGCTTGGCTCATCCTGCCTCCAGGAGCCGGGTTTGGATTCCGATTCGATTTCGACGCGGCTAAAGGTTCTTGTTGCCGACCGCGAGAGTGCCGATTGGATTCTCGGGATCGCGGGGCGCTGTCTTTTGAAAACGAAGACCCAGCACCACAGGCGAGGGGCGAGGGTGAAGATTCGATTCCCGGGAGCGTGAAAAACGATTCATTCCGATCTCTCCCGAGGGTGCCGATCCGATTCCGATCGAGATTCCTGTTGCCGTTTTCGAGCCGATGCAGCGATCGCCGATTTGGGCCGAGATTCGACTGTATGTCGATTTCGATCCGGCTTCCCGGTCCGATGCCGACCCCTCACGAACTTTCTCGAGAAGGACGAGGGGGAGGGCGGGAGGGAGGGGGTAGGGTGGAGGGGAGGGATTAGGATGAGAAGGGGAATCTATAGGAGGCGGTAGGTTCTGAGCAGTAGGAGGAGGACGCGGAGCCGGAGGGAGAGAGGTGTGGTGATAATGGAGAGAGGCAGTCAGGATGAAGGATGGACGAGCGAGACGAGGGCGGATGTCGAAGGGGGCGAGGAAGGATGCAATGGCAAACAATGCGTACATTACCAAGCCCCTTGTTCTCTGATTTTGGCAGGTTTTCGGCCGAGGGGGACCTCAACACCTGCAGGCAGCCCCTGCGGGCCGCTCGAAGCGGGCCTTCCCGCTCGCCTGCGTTCTGCTTCGACCAGCTGTTGGTGCACTCCATCCTCCCCCTTCATGTTTGGCAGTCCTGGCCCTGAGGGCGCAGGTAGCAGCTGCGTTATCAGGAGGCTCTGACGGCTTGAGCTTTTCCGCCAGTGCAATATTTGGGCTTCTTGCGCACGGTGTCTTTTTATGGCGCTCTTTCAGGGTATGTCAGCGCGAGCAGTCGCTCCTCTTTGCCACAGTTGTGTTGCTGTGTATGCAGCTTGTTTTGTCAAACTAGCTCATCATACTGCTGCCTGAAAAGCAACTGTGCTTCCCACAGCAGCTGGAACTGCGCTTGTGGCTTCGCCTGTGCAGCCTGTGGTTTTTTAGTGCGCCGTCGATAGCAATATCCGACAAAGGAGGAGGACGATGAGGAGCAGGAGGATGAGCAGGAGGAGGGGGATGGAGGAGGAGGAGGAGGAGGAGGAGGAGCAGGAGGAGGAGGAGGAGGAAGAGGAGGAGGAGGAGGAGGAGGAGGAGTATGAACATCAGGATCACGAATGCAACGATGATGAGGATAGTACGAGTGTGGAATCTGATGATAAGACGGGCGCATGATGGAGAGGTGGATTGGAAAAGGAGGAGGATGAATAGGGGGACAAGAGAGGCTGCTTCGTAGAGGGAGAGGAGTGATGGGCGTGATGAGGATCGAGGACGGATGAGGAAGTCAATCGGAGGAGTCGGTGAGGAGGGGGGGCAGGGGTCGAGGGAAACGTAATCAGGAGAAAGGGGGGAGAAGGGACGGTACAAGTGGGAGGGGTGGAGGAGGAAACCAGGACGAGCATGAATTTCCGCTCCTCCTCCGTCCTGCTTCGCCCCCTGTTCGTTCCCTTCCCTCCTCCCTCCCAGTGCAGCTGTCCCCTGGTAGGGGGGGGCCACCAGTACGATCCCCCCCTCCTCTCTACGCCTAGTCGCCCCCTCCCCCACCCCCCCCTGGCGGGGGGAGGCGGGCCGGGGGGGGGAGGGAAGGCGGGGGGAGGCGGGGCCGCGGGGAGAGGGGAGTGGGCAGAGGGCCAGCAGGAGAAGGAGGGGCACGACGAACGGTGATGGTGATGGTGTTGATGGTGATGGTGATGATGATGCTGATGATAGTGATGCTGGTGCTGAGGATGATAATACAGATGTTGTTGCTGCTGATGATGATGATGATGGTGGTGGTGGTGGTGATGGTGATAGTGGTGATGCTGATGCTGATGGTAATAACGATGACAACCATGACGATGACGACGATGGTGATGGCGACGGCGACGGCGAGGGAGACGATCGATCGATCGATGATGCTGATGATGACGATGCTGCTGATGTTATGTATGATGATGGTGATCCTGTTTATGGTGATAGTGACGACGGTGACGATCGATGATGATGCTGATGAGTGATTGTGGTGGTGGTGAAGACGAGGAGGCCACAGCTTGGGCTTCCACGGAGACTTCACAGGACGGTGCTGGGCCCCCAAGACAGCTCCCCAGAAAACGCTCCGCGACCACGACAAGGGCGACGCCGACGCCGACGCCGACGCCGCCGCGGACGCCGACGCCGCCGACCGTGGCGACGACGAGGACGATCACGACGACGACGACGACGACGACGACGACGACGACGACCGACGACGACGACGACAACGACGACTGACGACGACCGACGACGACGACCGATGACGACGACGACGCCGCCTGGAGCGGCCGCCGTGGGACGGGCGCACCCCGCGCGAGGGTTTCACCTACGGCAAGCGCCTCGTCTACGATTGGAGGCGCCTCTCCCCCCGCGTGTTCCAGTTGGCTACGGTCGGGAACTTTGGCTTCGTGAGGCCCGCCGCCAGCTCTGGCCACCACGCCTCGGCGCGACTCGCTAACCACGTCACAGTCCCCAGGCGTCAAAGTCCCGAACTTTTCCCAGCCTCCAGCCCCGCCGAGCGGAGCGACACGCCATCAGCGTACAGGGCACACCGTGTCGCCCAGGCCGCCGCCGCGACACGCTTAGCAAAAGTTCCCGACCGCGTGTTTGCATTTTTTCGAGAGGCGTTGTGCCCCCATTCTTTGTAGACCAGAGGCTGGTTTTAAGGCTCGGGGGCCGCGGCAAGGACTGTCTCGGGCGGAGAGCCCTTCCCCATGAGACTGCCGAGAGGTCCAGGGGCCACGTTCAACTACATGTAAGGGTAACCATTCGCCGGAGTTACCTCTGGTGCGAACCCAATGGGGCACACCAATCGCATAATGCGATACGACAGCAGCGACTTGCGCGCCTGATGTTGTCCCCACAGCGCCCCCCCGTAAGCCGCGCACCGAAGATCGCTCTTGCCTGGGGTCACTCCTGCGTGTAGCCGACACGTGCTGAACAAATTGCGACGTTGGAGCCCTCATACTTCGAAAGTTCGGTTGCCGCACGCGATGCTCGAGCCGAGTTGAAGTTCGATATAGGAGGGCGGGGTGAAGGGGGAGCAGGAGGAGACGGAGGAGGAGCAGACGGCGAAAGAGTAGGAGGTGGCAAAGGAGCGGAAGGAGTAGGACGAGGAGGAGGCGTAAAGGGTGAGGTTGGGGAGGAGCAGGAGAAAGGAGGACGGAGGAGGAGGATGACAGCTGTCGCGGCCTGAGGGGGGAAAGGGGGGCGGGGCGGCACGAGGGGCAGGGTGATGGCTTCCTTTTTGCACGCCGTTGGCCCCTGTTGGGCCTCGGGAGGCCTCGAGGGGGGCGCCCCGGATGCCTCCCGCCACTACGTGCTGGGTCTGTGCCGAGGCCCCAGCAGGAGAGGCCCCAGCAGGAGAGGCCCCTAGGAGGGCCGCGCCGTGGTGGGAAGCGGGATTCAGGGGCAACGACAGGAGGGGATAGGCTCAGGGGGAGACGCATCGACCCCCAATCGCCCATTGATCACCTATATGGACCCGATAGCCCCTCCCCGCCCGGGAGCGTGCGGATTCCCTATCGGGGCCCATCGCCGGTCTATCGGCGATGTATCGCCGATTCCGGCTCGATGTTCCCCCCGTGAACTGGTCCTCTCCCAACGTTGCCCCTCAGGGATGCGGCAGGCCTTCTCGAAGAGCGGCGGGGCCCCTCAGAAGCACCTCGTCCCACTTCTCAGAAGGATGGAGGCCTTCTGAGCCTTCTCAGGTGGCCCGCCCTCTCTGCCTTCTCCCCTCCCTGAGATCCGACGTTGCGAAACACGTGCAACATCGTAGACAGAAAACTCGGCCAGAGCTGGATCGATGCGTGAGGGTCCTGGGGCCCGAAATTTGGCAAAATCGCAGGTACAGGTACCTTCGGGCGCCCCAGGGAAGCGCACTGGCAGGTAGCTTCGGGCGCCCCAGGGGAGCCTCCTGGCAGATAGCTTCGGGCGCCCCGCAGAAGCGTCTTGGCAGGTAGTTTCGGGCGCCCCACAGAAGCGTCCCTGCACCACGCCACGAGCAGCGGGCTGGGAGGCGTCTTGGTGAGCGTCCGTGGCACGTGGCAGGGCTCGACTAAGAAAGGGGCACTTCCGGACCACGGGGCAATCAGGAAATAGTCTGGCATGAAGAACCGGTCCCAAGAAAATTGTCGAGATGTCGGGGGACCCCGCGCTTGAGAAATCTAGGTCTCCCAGGTGGGGTCGGAGTAGATGGGGTCGGAGGATCGCTCCACATCGCCAATGCATCGCCGATGCGGCTCGATGTGGAGCCCGATCTGATTCACGTCGAC
The DNA here is from genome assembly GCA_963575745.1 of Prorocentrum cordatum. Classification (NCBI taxonomy): domain Eukaryota; class Dinophyceae; order Prorocentrales; family Prorocentraceae; genus Prorocentrum; species Prorocentrum cordatum. The sequence continues at coordinate 221,413 of CAUYUJ010017172.1, read as the reverse complement.
GTCGCCGATGTATCGCCGACGTCGACGGTGCATCGCCGGTACATCGCCGATGCATGAACGATGCATCGCCGATGCATCGTCGATGTATCGGTGATGCGGCGTGATCCTCTGACACCGTCTACCCGGACCCCATCTAGGAGGCCTCCAGGACATCCAGGCGTCGGAGGTCGTGCTCCCCACGAGGCGCAAAGGATATGGGCTGGGGGTCGGGATGGGGGCCAGGCTCCGGCGGGGCGGGGTGCGTCTCTGCCTGCCGTGTGCGGTTGCTCGTGGCCCGCCGAGGGCCGAGGGCTGGCAGCAGGCGGAGGGGCAGAGACTGCGACGCCTCGAGGCGCCTCCCTCCCTCCCTCCTGCTGCTGCTGCTGCTGCTGCTCCTGCTGCTTCTGCTCCTCCTCCTCCTCCGCCTCCTCCTGCAGCATCGCTGATCCGTTCTGGGGCGCTTTTTGATCGTGGCCGTTATTCAAAGCAGAAGCAACGGCACAAACACAAGCTTTCGACGGTCCGCGCGGATTTTTTGGATCCGCGCTTGGCCCCCCCCCTGGCGATGCCTCCGGCGCCGCCCCTGGCGCGCTCCGCGCAGATCCAAGAAATCCGCACGGAGCGCCGAAAGTTCATGTTTATGCAGTTTTGTTGTTCCTCTTTTGATCTTGGCCGCGATGGCCCCCATCGACGGGACATACTCCAGGGCTGGCCGCGTTCTCGGGGAAGTCGGCATCGTGCTCCGCAGAGGCGCCATCCTGCCCTTCGGCATCTCTGCCTCCCTGCCGCCACCTGTGGCTGTCGGTGCATGTAATGACGGTTCTGGGGGGAAAGGATACGGCCAGGAGCTTTGGCTTCGCGTGTCGCTCCGCCGTTTCTGGCCCACCACTCTTCGGCGCGACACGCTATCCACTTCCCGGCCCCCCGTCGTCAACCTCCCGAGTTTTCCCATCACCCCGTCCCGGGAGGCGGAGCGACACGCCATGCGCTTGCAGGGCGGCGCAGCGTATCGCCAGGGCCGCCGCCGCGACACGCTAAGTAGAAGTTCTTTGTCGTGACGGAGTGGAGACGGGGGGAGGACGGGGATGAGCACAGGGAGGCCGGAGAGGGCCCGGCTGGAACGACGCCAGGTGGCAGAGACCCAAGCCACCAGGGAAGGGCTGGATTTAGCCAGGGGCCAATCTGGCCCAGCGTGTCCCCCCGCTCCCCGCGAAGTGGTTGGTCCGCTACCTCCCCCTCCCTCTTCCAGATCTCAACGCGGCCGCACAGCCCCCGACCGCAGGGTACCCCTTCCCATCGCGCACCGAGGGCGCCCTTGTCCTCGGGGCTGGTTTCTCATGCCTGATCGTTTTCGTTCGGCCCTGGGGCCCGGAAGCGGCTCCCAGCGGCCGAGGACGGGGGGACACGCGAGATTGACAAATTCGATCCGCCCGAAGTCTGGGCAATCGACGTGATGCCCCGAGATGGTAATTAGAACTGCTGCTGCGGAGATGGCACGGACACGCACGTGCAGTTGGCCTTCAGGCAAGAGTCTCCAGGGAGTCTCTCAAAGCTGTCGTCGCAGGTCGAGGTTTCGACGTTCTGTGGTTCAGAATACTTCATCTTTGTTCAAGCTTCCCGGTGGCTCTAGATGCCTTCGGCGACCTCGGGAAGCATCCGGGAGCCTCTGGAGGCTTCCGACATGGAGGAACCCCATGGTGTTCATTTCTCACCGAATGCGAGCCCCTTTTTCCATCGTGTGAGATCTTTTCTCGCTAGCATGGGCTGTAGTTCACTGGTCCCGAAGTAGTTCGCAACGCGTCGCGTTTGTATTACGGTCTACAGCAGAAGAGCCAGGTTTCCGCGTATCCCGGTATATATATATATATATATATATGTATATAGATATATACACGTACGCATGTTTGGCGGTAGACGGGTAGCAGTGGCCTGGTGACACTGCCCTGCTCCAAGATCAGATGACAAAGGGCCGCTCCCCCGCGGCAGATTCATGGAGACTGGCCCCGGCGAGACAGACGTAAGGCTGAACATCTTCTTTCAGGCGAGGAGTTTCTTATCGACGTGGCTGACGCCCATGCTCATGTCGTTTTTCCCCATTGTGCACTTGAGACTTGAGTCCAGTGCACGTAAGGCGCATGTTGGTGCAATGTGCAACGCGCAGGTGTTGGAAGCACACTTTCTTCGGATAAGCCGCTGTGCAGATGCACGACTTGCTGTTTATACATGCGCGGGCGTTCGGCCATACAGTCAGCCCGTAGTAAGGATGAGCGATTTTCCAAGGCTACCCTTGCATCTTTGTCCCCTCGGCTCATCCTTAGCGACTTTCGCTGGCCGACCTCGTTTGAAAAACGTCAGCATGGCTTTCCAAGGCCCTTGCATCCTTACCGCGCACCCTTATTCTTGACGCTTCGCGTAACCCCACCACTCCGCAGCTCACCTGGCTCGCACACGCCGTTGGCGCGACCCGGGCTTGGCGCCCCACTGGCGACTCGCCCCTCGCTTACCACCCCTGGACGCCCACCTGGCATGTTGGACACGCAGTTATCGCCGCACAGGTCCTCGTGCTTCGAGCGGGCTTTGCCTCACGGCACACTCCTAATTCCCCGGCATTTTGCTGGGCTGCAAGTGCTTGAGCTTCCCTGGACGCCCTCAGTTTGCCAGCTCTTCCGCGCAGCCTGCCGCTGCTTAGTGAGTGGGCCGGCCGGCCTGCGGCGCGTTTAGTAGCTAATTAGGCCGCTTCCGTGTCCCCGAACGCTTCTGACTCCGCTAGCGCTCTCGCTGGTGGAGGCGACCGAAAAGTAACCCCACCACTCGTGGTGACAACCTTCACGGTGCCCGGTAAGGTCCCTCGCCCTTGAGATGCCCCCCGGGCGCCGTCAATACCGGGCGCGCTTTTCCTGCTGGGCCGGGTGCAGCGCGCCTATCGGCCACGTCCAATTTTGTAGTGGGTTTCGCTCGGATCGGCGCCTGGACCTCTTCATGGCCTGACCTGGTCCCCCGGCTTCGGCCCCCAGGATTGCTTCGGTCCCCGTTCGGCCACTGGCTCGGCCTCCCCGCCCTTGGGGACCTGGCCCCCAGTCGCCGCCAATACGGGGCGCGTTGTACCCGCTGGGGCGGGACGCACCGTGTCTCACGGCCTTGGCCGTGTCTGTAGTGTTCTCACCCTGGTCTTTGCCCGTGCTCCGCCAAGGCCTGGCGTGGTCCATCCGGCCCTGGCCCTTTCGTGACGTCTGCGACTCACGCGTCTTGACCAGTTGCCGGTCCTGTGCGTTCACACCGGGCCCTGGTCCCCATCGACCGTGTTTGGTCCCTCTGGCCTCTGCCCTGATTGTGCCATGGCCTGGCGTGGTCTCCCTGGCACTGGCCCTTGCGTGGCGCCCTCGGTGCCCGCGCCTTGATCAGCTCCAGCGCCTGTGCTTGCACTGCTCCAGTCCCTGGTCCCCAGACACCGTCGTTTCGGCAGCGTCTGGCTCCTTCTCCGACAGTGGTACTGTGGCTCGATCCCATGTTCAGTGGTGGAGGCGCCCGCCACCTGGCCGTGCTCTCTGTCCGCCTCGTGGTTTAGTGTGTTCTGGCAGTCAGGTCCGAGCGGTCTGACCAGCTCTGGGTGTGCATGCGCTACCCTGGCCTGGTCAGCCGCTGGCTCGTGGGACGCTGGTTCTCGCACGAGTGGTTCAGCCTTTTTTGTCCAGCCTGGCAGTCCCTTGGTGTTTTTTTCTTCGTGCCCCTGGCGCTCTTGTGGCGACACGGCCTAATTCCCGTGCCTGGTGATCTCGCTCCCATGATACTCGCACGCTGCATCCCCCCAGCCGCCTCCGCAGCTGGCAGCTCCACACCCCGGCGCAGCTCTGCCTCGGCGCAGCTCCCCCCCCGGCGATCGTTTTGCTAGCCTGCTCGGCGCGCGCGCCGGCAATTAGGGCGCCCGCGGCCCGAGCTACTACCGATGCTGTTGGCGCGCTCGCCGCAGCCGCGACAAAAAGAAATAACCCCACCACTCCATCCAGAGACGTTGTCCAAAGAAGTTGCCTCGATCAGGGAAGCGGGCAGCACACAGAGGAAGGGTCCCTCTTGGAGCGCTCTTGGGACATTCTTGGGCCATTCTGGGCCCTCTTGAGGCTCCTCTTGGGAGCCTAGGGAGCGCTCTTGGGACCATTTTGGAGAAGATCGGCCCAACATATGGGAGCTCTAATATCGTTCCCCCCTTGGGAGCCCCCCCCAAACATCGCCTCTTAGGCTCCTCTTGGGGCGCTCTTGGACCGCTCTTTGGGCCGTCTTGGGGTTCTCTTGGGGCTACTTTGGGACTCTCTTGGGCCCTCATGGGCCCTCTTGGAGCTGTCCTGAGGCTTCGGAAGGCCACCCGAAACGACAAGGTGAGAAGGATACGTTCATTGCTTTGCCTTAGGTGTTTGAAGGATTCGGGCCTCTCGGCGGCCTCCTGGGGAGGCTCCGTGGCCACTTGGAACCATCTTTGAGCGGTCTTGGGGCCTCGTGGAGCATCTCGGGAGCCATGCTGAGCCATCTTGGGCCAGATTGGGCCATCATGGAAGTCACCTTGGGCTCTCTGCGGCCCTCGCAAAGCAATATTGGGCCATCTTGGACGCCCCAGCGATTTGCGACCCCACCCTTCCACTTCCAGGGAAAGGGGTAAGGGGTAGGGGTCAAGACACCCAGCCGCCCGCAAGCTGTCTAGCTCACTCCCGCCCGCCCTCCCTACACATAACTAACGCCCGAGCCTGAGCATGTTCAGCGGTCGTCTTCGGATGGGCAGCTACTGGGAACCAAAGCCGACCCCAGGTGCGCGACGTTTGGGCGAGGTGCGCCACGCGTGCCAGGGGCGCCACGCGCGCCAGGCACCCCTGGGGCCCGAGCGTGCCAGGCACGCCTGATGCGCCAGATGCGACACGTGCTCCGAGTGCGCCAGGTGTGCCGCACAGTTCTGACGCCCGAGGGGCACCGCGTTCGGGGCACGTGCAGAGTGCATCAGGTGCGCTTGCGCACGTGACAGCACACATCGGGAAACATGTCGGCCCCCGCCATCCTTGTTGAAGGCCGATGCCCAACATTGTGTCTGCTGGGCTTGCGCACAGCAGGCCACGAGCCACCACCCCCGCCGTCCCTGTCAAAAACCACTTGACAGTGATCGCGGGGTGGCCGCGCATGATCCAGATTTAGCCGCGAGGTGCATGTTGTATTGGTTTTTTGTCAGGGATGGTAGCCCTGCGCGCAGCAGGGAATATGCTGACACCCCCGCCGCCCTTGTCAAAAACAATACGAAGTGTTCGCGGGCCTTACGAACATGACTCAAGATTTTGCCCCAAAGTGTGCTTCGCATTGTTTTGTTGACGGGGATGGTGGGGGGGGGTCCGCATCGGGTTGGCCGCGCATGCTTCAAATTTGTAGGCAGGGTGCGGTTTGTATTGTTTTTTTTGACAGGGATGGTGGATGGCTGGTGGTCCTGGTGTCGGCATGGTGCCTGGTTGGCCCCCGGTCGCATGGGACAGGGGGTGTATACAAATATGGAACAGTGATAAACCATTCCCCAAAAGGGGAAGGAGGAGGGTTGAAAAAGGAAGCGCGCTCGAGCACCTACGCCCGGAAGGGCCCGTGGCCAAGTAGGGATTGATTGGCATAGGTTCACACCAGCACTCCATGAATTATGACATGTATGGTTTCATCTATTTTTGCATCGACCCATGCAGCACCGTCATCCAAGCCCACAGTTCAGTGCAGACATCCATGGAACACGCAACCGATTCACGACCGTACCAATGCGGACCCACACATGATCCCAAACTGGTGCATAATCAGTTCACAGCTCATTCTCAGTGGCATATAATGTATAAACACGGTTTGCCGAGAGAGCTGTCGTTCCATATTTGGTTCACGGGGCAACCGCAATTGTTTGAAGATTGACGCAACATGCACAGACTTTTTTCCGAAACAGTTGTGGTCTTAGGGATCTCACAGACACTAACGAGCACGATCAGGGAATACATTCGACAATAATGAAGGGACCGACGACGAAAACAATGAGGACGCGTAGGATGAGGTGAGGCTGGACAATGATTTAACGCCATCTTCTTTTCCGACTGCTAAAGTATGTTGCCAGCGGGCCTGGAAGCTCCTTTCGGCGGGGTCGGCGGATTTCTGCCGCTGTGGGACAGCATGCAGGCCGCAGCGCCGCTTTCTCCCCTCTGCTACCGCGCCCGCGCCCGCGCAGCCGTGCAGCCCGACGCGTAGGGGCGAGAGCGCGCGGGAGTGCGGAGCGGGAGCATACAGAAGCACGGGGGGGTTTGATCGGGAGGGGCAGGACGAGGAGGACGAGGAGGAGGAGGAGGAGGAGGACCGGAGGTGGGAAAGATATTGATACCGCTGCTCGTCCCGGAGAGCCCTCGTCGCCTTGGCTGGATTCTCCTCGATTTTTTAGTCAGAACGCAGCCCGTGATACGTCTGGTGAGTAGCGGTATCGGTAACTTGTTGCTCCCCAGAGTAAACCAGTAACGCCAAGATGTATCAAGGATGCTGCAATACACCCTCTCGTCCCGCGCCCCTTCATGATAAGCCCTGCAACATGATCTTTCCACTGCGGGAAGCCCTGCACCTTCAGAGACGAGCGCCCTATGTCCGATTTAGTGTGCTAAGGCCCACCCCGCCACCGTGCCTGGGTTGTGGGTGAAAGTTCTCTTGGATGTTCGTTTGGATATCGTGGGAGGCCTCGTGGGGGCCTCTTGGAGGCAGTTTTGATACCTCTTGGGGGCCGGTTGGGGGCCTTTGGGGGCCTCTTTTTAGGGCTCGTGGGGCCACTAGAGGGCCTCGTGGGGCCACTAGAGGGCCTCTTGGGCTCTCTTGGGGGCCTTTTGGGGCCTCCTGGGTGCCTCTTGGGGTGGAAGGCTCGAATTGTCGGTTCGTATCCCCCCTCTTGGGCCCCTCTTCGGGCCGTCGTGGGCCCTCTTGAGCGATCTTGGGCGCCTCTTGGGCCGTTTTGGGGCCCTCTTGGACCGTCTTGGGGCGCTCTTGGGGGCCTCTTGGGCCGTCTTGGGGCGGTCTTGGGGGCCTCTGGGGCCGTCTTGGAGCGCCGGAAGCCAGAAAACGTAAGAACGCGAAACGCATCAAAAAAGCACAAGGAGCATCCATGATTTGCTTCTTGGGGCCCTCTTGGGGGTACTCTTGGCGCGCTCTTGGGGCTTCTTGGGTCCCCGTGGGCCGTCTTGGGGCCATTGTGGGCGTCTCGGAGCGTTCTTGGACTGTCTTGGGGGCCTCTTGGGCGCTTCTTGGGGCCCTCTTGGCCCGTCTTGGGGTCCGTTGGCCTCTGGAAAAGTCATGCGGGGATGCCCGAGGGCGCGCGAGAGCGCCCGGGCAATTCGGGAATCTGGGGCCCCAACCCCTACAATATTTCAATCCCCTAGTCCTGAGCACAGGGAACAGAGAACGCATGAGAGCCTGGGGGTAACTCCACTTCGTACCTCGAGGCGCAGTGGCAGATTTACACAGACACCCTCCAATGGATTGCTCCTGAGCCTCAGGAGAGTGTGGCGGTCTGTGTATATGTATATGTATATGTATATGTATATGTATATCCTATTATATTATATTATATGATAATTTATTATATTATATTATATTATATTATATTATATTATATTATATTATACTATATTATATTATTTATTATATATATGTATCATCACTGGGAGCCAGCGACTTTGTATACCGCCGCCCTTCCTGAAGGTACATGCAAAACTCGTCCAAGGGTGTCTGTGTGCAAATGTGTTCGTTGCGCAGCATGGCCCAGCAACTCCGGCGGGAACACCGTTTTGAAGGACATTGTTTTCCAGTCTTTGAGCTGCGTGTAAGGCGGGCGGCACGGTGTTCTAGAGTTCACGAGGAGGTGTCCAGCGGCAGCCTACTAGGCTCGCCCCGCATCCGTGCAGGCGTTGCACAGTGTCAGGCGTGCGATGGCAGTTGTTGAGGAAGTAATGGGCGATAGCCCCATTCTGACAACGCGCCGGCCTCGATCCGTGCAGCCGGCACCTGCTGTACAGCCATGGCGCTGGACCGAGGTCCAGCTAGGGTTTGGAAGGGGCTCGGTGGCTCCTTGGGTCTGCTCGCGTTCCTCGCGAGTTTGTCAGGGACCTCCCCCGGCGTTCCTCGGGAGGGGAGGGGGGCCACTCTCAAACCGAGGGGCATCGACGAGGGAGCGCGCCCCCCCAAAAAGGGGCCCGGCCGTCCCCTGAAGATGTAGGGCTTGATTCTGAACAACACGGGCTCCGTTCCTTATTTCTTGGCATCGCTCGGACGTGTGCGCGTTTCACGGCGAGGACCATCGACGAGCATTTTGGCTCATCGCGCAAAACGCAGAAGGCCGATGCATGCACGTGGAATGGACGTCCGAGCGATGGCAAAATGTATCATTCCTTCTGGCAGTGCCATGATTGCCATATGCGTAATGTCTGTTGGGGAATAATCGTGCGAGAGCCTCATTTTGACAACGTGCCGGCCTCCATCCGTGCACCTTTTGCACGCTGTTGCGTTTGTAGTGGTCGTTGTTTTGTTGAGGAAGTCGAGGGCGACAGCCCCATCTTGTAAGTTTTAGTGAGAGTTTCCACTAGCGTAACGCTTTGAAGACGAATGCGGGCGGCGCTAAGGCGAGAACGACATTTTGAAAGCGACTTGCCTTGCACCCGTCAAACTGTTGGAAGCTTGTAAGACGAATGCGCGCGGCGCTGAGACGAGAACCACCTTTCGAGAACAACTGGCCATCTCGAGCTCTTCATCTCTTCCTCCTTCCCCTCTCCTCCTGCTCCTCTTATTATTCTTACCTCGCCTTCCTCGCCACCCCCGCCGTCGCCGTCTTCATCGTTGTCGTCGTCGTTAAGATCGCCGCCGCCACAGCCGTCGTCGTGGACGTCGCGGGCGTCGTCGTCCTCGCCCTCCTGGAGGGGGGAGGGCCCAGCCGCCACGGCCGCCGCCGTGCTGCCCGCAGCCCCGCTCTCTTGACTCCCGGCGCGCCGTCCGACGGCCCAGGCAGAGCCCTGCGCTTTTTTTTCGGCTACACGTGCCCAGAGATCCCAGGATGTCATTTGTTCAATCCGGCGGTCTGCCTTGGATTTCTCGGGCCTTGGGACCATCAAAAAGGGGCCTGGGACGAAAATGCAACCCCAGAGAGGGGGTCGGGACCTCTGGGGCCGCGGATTGAAAAAATCAGATCGGCGGATGTTTGGATAAGAGTGATCTTCCGCCAGAGTGTTCTTTGGTGCGGGCCCAAGGGGGGGCCCCCCGATCGCTGAGCGCGATGTGAGAGAGTAGCGGCCTGTACGCCCGGTGGTGTCCCACAGGGCCCCCGCTCAGGCCGCGCACCAAAAGCCATTCTTAGCTGGGGTCACCCTTGCGTGCAGCCGAACTTTTGCCCGCGCGAAGGCCCCCCTGCCTCCCGCCGCGGCCGCCACTACCTGCCGGCAACCATGAGCCCGCTGTCCGAGAGCGCTTGCTCCGGCGCGCGCGCGAGGGCGTCGTCGGTCGTTGTCGCCGTCGCCGTTGCCGTCGCCGTCGCCGTGTCGTCGTCGTCGTCGTCGTCGTCGTCGTCGTCGTCGTCGTCGCTCCCGTCGTCGCCGTCGTCGTCGTCGTCGTCGTCGTCGTCCTCGTCGTCGTCGTTATCGTCGTCCCTCCCGTCATCGTCGTCGTCGTCGTCGTTCCTCCCGTCGTCGTCGTCGTCGTCGTCGTCGTCGGCATCGTCGTCGTCGTCGGCGTCGGCGTCGGCGTCGGCGTCGGCGTCGTTGTCGTTGTCGGCATCGTCGTTGTCGTCGTCGTCGTCGTCGTCGTCCCTCCCGTCGTCGTCTGATGTCGCCGACAAACCTTCTAGTATAGTAAGCTCCGTGGCGGACGCTTTCTGGCCGTACCGCTCGAGAAACGTATACAATATGCTTATACTATATGTTCAGTTCGGGCGCACGCCTCCGAGGAGGTCACATAAGCACGTACTAGTATGTCGTTCTGCGTTCCAGCGGATGGAGGAGGAAGCAGGACGGATGAGGCAGAGGAGGGGGGCTCGAGGGCACGAGGCAGCGCGCAACCGTCTGAGGACAGACAGTCGGGGGCGGCAGAAGGTGGCAGCACCTGGTCGCTGAGGCGGTGGCCAAAGGGGGCCTCCGCTCACACCAGGACTCGCGAGGACCTCTCCCCAGCCACCTACCAGCCTGAACCGGCAGCAGCTGGGGCCCCGCGGCGGCTGAGCCCTGAGCGCGGACGCCGAACTCGACGACGAGAACCAGGCCATCGTCGAGGTCGAGGCTGACATCGAAAAAAAGAGGAAAGGACCAGGACTCGCGGGGAGCTCTCCCAGGGAGCTCCCCCAGCCCCCTGCCAGCCAGGACTGGCAGCAGCCCAGCCCAGCGACCACCGTGCCAGACGTACGCGGTGCCGAAAAGGGCGCACAGCAGGCCGCCGTGGTCCGACACGCCACCGAAGGACAGGGCTCCCTCGATGAACAGCACTACGCCGCAGTCCAGGGCCCCGGGAACGCGGCCAAGAGGAGAAGGCAAGGACCGGACCCGTGGGAAGCTCCCCCAGACCCGTACCAACCAGATTGGCAGCAGGCTAGCCAAGCGACCCCTGGACCAGACGCATACGGTGCCGAACAAGACGAACAACAAGCCGCCCTGGTCTGCCACGCCCGCGAAGGAGAGGTCACCCCGAGGAATCGCACATCACCACAGTCCAGGGCGCAATACAGCTGGAACAAACATCGGCAGCAGCTCGCCGAAGACTCCCCTCCTCCAACCATGTGGTGGTGACCAGCGCGGGAAAGATAGTTAACCCGCGCAGCTGGCTACGCGAACCCCTCATAGGCATGACCCGGCGGCCGAGGGGAGGGGCGTTGCCTTGGGACGGCGGGCGGCCAACGATGCTCAAACCCCTCTGGCCTACTCAGGGCCGCACACTAGCAGTTCCCAGCACGCGAGGTGACAGAAACCGCTGGAATCGAACGCGCTCCCGATCAGGCACGCTGTGGTAGTTTGGGAACGTCGTTGCTCTTCGGATGCCGAGGAGCCATCTGCCTGCGCAGGCGTCCTCGGATGTTCGACACATTCGTTGCCGCCCTGCCTTCCCCAGCGGTCGGCCCACAGCAACTGGTGTAGAGCGCGTGTGAATGCCCCGAGTGCGACCAAGACGCGCAACGCTCTTATGAAGTAGTTCCAGCACGCCGAAGTCGATAACCATCATGCACAGACGCCTCCGCAGAGTCCCAGCATGATGTGACGAAGCCCTCGGTCGCTGCTCAGAATATTACACCCTATTTGACATGAGCTTCATCTCTGAAGCTATCGATCACGGCGGGCGAACACAATGACCGAAGAAACTGAGCAGGAGTGGGGCCAGCCTTGGCCTGCGTATATCGGCAGCACGAGAGCCCTGACGAAAGCCGCGACAAGACACGCTGCCAATGTCGGCTTTGGCTCGCAGCGAGCCGCAGGCGCAAATTTAGAATCTGGTTCCCAACCGCCAGGGTTGAGCATCCGACGCGTCGCCCATGCCAAGTGCCGCGCAACCTTGCGACGTTGTTTATACGCCGTCTCGATGGTATCGTCATGCACGTTGGGCAGCGTGTGCTCGAACGCCCTGTGTCTCATGGAGTTATCTGCCCAGGCGTCGCCCACGTTGGAGATCTTCGGTGCGCCCAACTCCGCGTGCTCCTGAATGGACTTGCGAGCTGAGACCCAACAGAAATGCGACGGTCGAGCTTCAACAGCCGTATTGGTCTGCCTTGTAATCGTAGCGCGAGTACCTCAGCAGCTTCTAGTTTTCCTGACCAAGACTTACCCTTGTCGCATACCGCCAGCAGGTCCGCGCGCACGAACTGGCAACCCGATGCCCCCTCGAACGCCGTGGGCACAGCGCGCCCCTCCGCCCTGCCGACGCAGACTGCACTGGGCCAGGCAACGGGCCCACGGCCCCACGGATAGGCAGACCCGCCCGACTCATCACGACGAACGCCCATCCGCGCACCATGAGTTCATTCACCGCCGACGCGAAGCTTGACCCGTCAGAAAATATACGTTGCTGCGGCCGCGCTAGTCGGAGCTCCAGTCGCCCCGCGCCGCGCTGGTACTGCCAGCCTTCTCCGGGCCCGCGATGAGGGGCAACGACGGCGACCCAGTGCCAGTCTCCAACCCGTCCTGGCATGGCTCCTCATGACCTTGATCCCGCGGTCGCACTCGTAGTTCTTGGTCTCATCCAGGCGAACGGGCAACGCCCCCTTCGGCGACTGCCACAGCGACAGCGGTTCACAACCGAGGGAATGATGTCCAGGGGCTTCACCCTGAAGACCACATGTGAGGCATATCGGCGAAGCAAACAATCCGACATAATGTTGCAACTCCTGCGCCCACTGCACCCCGGCCCCATGCCCGCCATGCGAGGCAGCGCTCGCGCCCGTCGCGGAAGCCTCTGGGCCACCAATGCACCGTCGAAGCCGCCGCGTCCATCGCTGAGCTGCGTCGCCCATGTGGCCCACGTGGCAACCGTGACCCCCCCCCCCCCCTTGATCCTCGCACTTTGCCGCCGCGCAGTAACGAGGCATAATTGCGCCCACGGGCGACGCCGCAAGCAATGCGATGTGTTGCTCCAGATCTGCGGCAAGGAATGTTGGTGAATGCGTTGTCCAGCGAATGCGTCGCAAGCTCGGAGTAGTCGCGCTGATTGAGCCCTCGGCTCTCTCCCAGGAATGGTCGCGCACCAGCGGCGTAGTTATGGCCGACCAGGCGTGATGCAGTCGAGAAGGATAGGTCCTGGGCTCCCATGTCCACGCCGTGCAACGCATGGCGACATCGCAGGTGGCCATGTAAATAGCGCCATGCTCTGCGCTACTCTGCGTCGCCGCGTGCAATTTGGGGGGCGGCCATCCAGCGCGCGAGCCAGTCGGCATGCAGCCTCATATTGGGGAACTCCGTTCAAGCCCGATACCCCGGCGCCGCGCGCCGCCGAGGGGCGGGGGCCCGTCTTCCAGAGACAACCCATTCCGCGACCAGCCGCGCGCTTGACACCGAAGGGCCTGCCTCCCATGGCGGGCAGCGCTTTCATTATGGATTTAGCTTGTTTGCGAGTGGCCATCCTGCCGTGGTGATTTTGGCCCAAACTCCCGATCCTTCAGTGCGCTTTGAATCCGCCACTTTCAGGGTGGCGCCTCGCCTCCTTCGCCGCAAAAGTAGATGATGCCGCGTATCTTGGTTTCTCAGGCTGCGCCGCCAGGCCCCAACTGGAAGGACCCGGGCATGACCTCCGCCAAAGCTTGCCACATCGCATTCATGTATTTGAGCTTTGCGCCCGCCAACAACAGAGAGACGCCATCAATCGACGCCCGAGGGGCAACTCCAGGCCGTCGCACTGCGCCCGAAGGGCTGATGAGCAGCGCCAACACGATCCCAAAACAGCCAGCCAACCTGTTTATAAATGCACAGATGGCATAATTGACAGCCGAGAGCTTACAGTCTGCGCGGAAGCCAGCAGCGCCGGCATAATATCGGAAGCAAACGAAGATAATTCCCAACCTCGCTGGCCTCTTGGAACAGCGCTTCCAGCAGGGCGAACGCGGCGTCCGAGGGTGATCTCGCACTTCCCAAGCCCCCAAATATCGACCGAATGGGCCCAGCGCCAGCCAACCTTTCGCGTGGGAACGCGCGCCCGAGACCACGGCCGGAATGCGAGTCCATGAGGGCGATGAGCCCGTTGCCGCCTGAGAGTTCCGGGAGGCGTGCCATCTCGTCCCCCTGCTTCTGCTGGGGCCACCCTCCCAGCGCCTCGCACTTCTAGAAAACCTTGGCCAGCGCAGGCAGCCCTGTGTCCGAAACGCGAGTAATCGCCCGCATGGCAGTCGTGCCAGGGGGGGGCCTTCATTGGGACGCAGGAATCGCGTCCTTCATCAAGCCAGCGCTGACGTCGGGTAGCGCGGGCCATCCCTCGAGGCCCATCGGCGTCTGCGGCGGCTCCGCAACGTGATGCCCCCAAGTCCGACGCCGCGCATCCATCTTGCGATCGCGCGTAGCCTGCGGCGTCGCCTGCAAGTTGTAATCCCCGCGAGTGTCCAGCCACGCACTGCATGTCCTTAACCTTGGCCGCCCCGCGCGCAATGCCCTCACCTTTGCTGACAGATTGCTGTGCCATTTTGCACGCTTGGCATTGGGGGCTTTCTCGGCACGTTCGTTTGCGAACTGGGCGGCGCCAGCAGTCATCTTCTCAAAGTGCGGAATTCAGCGCATGCTAAGTTCCAGCATGGGGAACTCCTTGCGCCCAGTGATCCAGCCGTCGGAATCCCTCCTGCTGCGTTGCGAAATCTCGCCCAGGAAAGTCGCCGCGGCGCGGTGCTGCCCAACTTCCAGTTCAACGAATGGCAGAGCGCAGCTCAACCGCGCACCATCGGAAGCACAAGAACACCGACATGAAATGCAGAGCCCGCTTGGCTTCCGCCTGTAAGACGCATCGCGCGCGCCAGCATGAGCTCTTTTCGCAGGTGGCGTTCACCGAATCTGCGCGAGCTTGGCCTCGACCTTGCCGCTTCGAGAAAATATTTCTTCGTTCGCCGAATATGGCGCAGCTCCGTCTCGACCTCGCGCATGATGTCATCCCGGCGGCGCGGTGGCTGGCAGGCAGATTGCGTCGCTGCCAACTTTCGAAGAACAGGGCTCCAATCATCCGCGTCCCGAGCACAATCAGGGCTAGGAGCAGGAGGTTCTTTACGTGGTTGATTGACCGCCTGCGCCTGCAAGTCCAGGTTCTCCGGCAGCATCGCTATCAGACCGTCCGACTCATGCAGCGGCGGCGCGTCGAGTTATTCCATCGCCATGTTGAAAGTCGCCCGCGTCGCTCCAGTGCGCGCGCGCCTCGTGTCGACAGAACCGTGGAGGTATGTCTTAAAGAGTGGCAATGCCTCCTGCCGCGCCCCAGCGGACGCGCCCCGCTGAACGCGCCCCGGCACCGACGGCGGCGAGGAAGGAAACGGGGAATGGTGATCGGGATGGACGTCTTGGCCAGAGTGACGACGCTGCTCGGCGCGCCCAGCTGAGCCCGCCAGTCCACCGCGTCCGTCCGCGCGCCATCGCATCCATGATCACGAACCTGGTGTTGCGAAGCACCGAGCTCCGCGCCGCGCGCGTGGTGCATCTGCAACGCCACCACCGCGACCGCCGATCCCAATGTCTCCAAGCAGGGCTTAATCGAAACATGCGCCGCGACGTTGCCTGTTACAGTGTGACCTCTGGATTTGCCCAACACCATTACAGTTATCAGAATGCAACGGCTGGCCGTCACCAGGCACATGCCGCCGCTAATTCGGGGCAGATGTAGCACGCCTGGGATGAAGCCCATCCTTCGAGAGCCGCTTCTTTTTCTCGCGCACTTCCTTCGTGCGTGCCACAGACAGACCCGACCATTCCCAGCGCTTCGCATACTTTCTCAATGTCCTCGGCAGGCCCCCCTTTCCGACTGCATCGGCCAATCCTTAGCCGTGAGATTGGCATCAGATTCTGATTAATCATCACCTCCGTCCGGCGGCAGAGGAATTACAGCAGCACTTCCAGCGCGCTTCTTGGGAACATACTGCGCATTAGCAGCGCTGCGCTACACATGCCCGTCGACAACTTTGTTGGAGCATCTTTAAAGTATTCGCGACCTTCCGCAGCCCGCGATACCCACTCGCCCAGATTCTCAGCGGAGGGCCCCAGCAACTAAATGATTGGCATGTGCCTTCGGCTTTGGATCGTGACGTAAGTTCCGTCCCGATTGGCAAAGTTGCGGTTTTAGATTAAACAGGTACATGTTCGCCTCATGCTGCGGAACTCGGGCCTCGTCACACGTCTCGTGAGCTAGTTCGAGCCCCTTTCTCAGCCATTGCCAGCTTGCCCTATAACTTGTCCGTCTTGACCCGCTGCTGCCGTACCTAATTCGCCACAGTATGAGCTTGAGCATGTAGAGGCTTGGGCCCACAGCATTCAGCACGCAGCCGAGAGAGATACTTCTTGATGGCCTCGCGTGGACCATCTTACGCACCCGCGAGCGACCTGCCATTTCTTCTGCTCCGATGTGTCATTGTGTGTTCGCCACCGCCGTCGCCTGAATCCACGTCCATGGCTGGTGCTGCCAAGTCCCGACCAACCCGTCCTGCAGAGTCAGCCGACGTCCGAAAGTGGGCCAGCTCGCCACCAAGCTCTTCGATGACCCTAGCACAGTGAAAAGACGGCCCGTCTTCGCGCCAATGACATCCGTCGAGGTACCCGCCACGCTTGTCAACCTCGTAACGTTTCTCGGACGGAGAGGCGGGCTCAACATGTCCCTAGAACGCGTTCGGCTTGCGACGCGGCACTTCTATCACTTGAGGTTGTTGCCCCAATTGATGAGCTGTTTGTCCGGCCTAAGAATCTTGCGCTCCTCACAGTGCCAATCCCGCCGCTCCTGATTCCTAACCATGGTTGCTGCTATTCGGTTGTGCCCACGCAGGACTAGCAACAGTGATAAAGGGATCACAGAGGAAGCGCATCGACGGGTCCCCGATTCCGCCGTGCACGTAGTCGTTGTCGTTGCTGCCTGCGGCCCCGTGGCGCACGCCGATTTGAAGCATTGCGGTAGCAAGCTCAGGAAAAAAATCAAAAAAACAGAGCCATTACCCAGAACGGCCAGGATGAGGAGGAGAAGAAGGAGGAAGAGGAGGAGCAGGAGGGAGGAGGGACGACGGAGGAGGGGGGCTTTGGACTTTGATTCAGCTTGAGAAGGGGAGACGTGGTAGGGTGGAGGTGGGAGGATGGGGAGGAGCAGGAGGAGGTCGGGAGGAGAAGGTCCTTTATCAATTTGCGAACAAAGGTTTACGGGGAGTCCATAAGGTTTCAGAGGAGGGGCGGGGGATAGTTCGTTCCGCCTCGAGTTTGTTCCACGTTGCAACCCTTTCCCCTACCATTCTGATCAGGCTTCCATTCGCAAGGCTTCAGCCTGGACGTCCAAAGGCCTTGCATCCTTACTGCGCACCCTTCTGATCCGTTAGCGCTGTATCGGTCGCGGCTTCTTGCTTTCGCAGCTGGTTCGGCATAGTGCGCCACCTTGGGAGCTGATCCGTCGTGTGTGTGTGTGTGTGTGTGTGTGTTTGTGTGCGTGTGTGTGTGTGTGTGTGTGTGCGTGTGTGTGTGTCTCTGTGTGTGTGTGTGTGTGTGCGTGTGCGTGTGCGTGTGCGTGTGCGTGTGCGTGTGCGTGTGCGTGTGCGTGTGTGTGTGCGTGTGCGTGTGCGTGTGCGTGTGCGTGTGCGTGTGCGTGTGTGCGTGTGTGTGTGTGTGTGTGTCTGTCTGTGTATGTGTGTGTGTGTGTTCGCCACGACGTTCATCGAAACTGGGGCTATGGGGTTCCAAGAGGCCCAGTCCGGCCTCACGACGTCACGGCCTCGCGACGCCACGAGCCCCCAGGAGCATCCCGAGAGCCGAAGACAGTCCAGGAAAGTCCAAACACGCGTCCATGATGACGCCAGAAGGCTCTGTTCAGGGCTCGGGGAGGGGGGTGGCTTAGCTCCAGAGGGTTGCTCACGCTGGCTTCGTTCCACGGTCAGTCTTATGGGCTCTCGTAGGTCCCAGCAGAGTTTGAGGAAGCCTCGATTGGGGCCCCAAGATGCCCGCAAGGCAGCTAATGATGAGCCCCCCCGAGGGCTCTCAACACGGCCCCAAGAGCGCCCCATGAGAATTCCATGAGGCAACAGGAAGACCCCAAGGGCGACGAGACTTCGTTGCACCGCAGTTTGCCCCCTTCAGATCGCGTCGGGGGGGGGCTCAACGCTGATACTCCCCTCCTCCATGTTTCCATTCACCTCTTCCATGGTCGCTCTCCAAACATGCGTCATCCCAGAGGCACCCAAAGGGCGCTTTGGAGCGACAGTGATACCCTAATGTTGGCCAGTCTAGTCTAGCTACAACATGTCCCGTGAGAGTGCCCCAGGAGGCCCACTGGGCGGCCCTGGGGTGGGGGCCAGGCGTGCTGCAGAGACCCGCTGATTCTCGTAGGCGAAGCACATCCGTATCCGCGGCCTCGCGGGCCAGGCCCATGGGCCGCGACCCCGCGGATAAGGTTTTTTTGCGCGGAACATACCCGTGCGACCGTGTATCCGCGGGATCGCGCCCTGGAATCCAGACCGCGAGGGCGTGGATGTGGACACGCTCGCCGCTCTTGAGGCTCGAAGCCTAGAAGATCATCTGATATCCTCCTAGAAGATCATCTGATATCCTCCTCTTCCTCGGTCTGACGCCCCATCGGACGCGGGGCCTTCCGCGCTGACGCGGCCGTCCCGCGACCCGCCCCCATGATCACCTCCAGCGCGAGCGCAGCCAACCTCAAATCGCCCACCATCGCCCACAACCGCCACAGGCCGACGCAGTCTCGGCGTGACGCCGGCGTCTGGGCGTGGACGTTCCGGATCTGAGGCCCTCGACAGCCCATGGTCGGCGATTCAAGGACGGGGCCCCGAGGAGTGGGGCCCTCTCCCACTGAACTTCTACCGTTTGAGGGGCCCCTCGTCCTCGGGGACCCCTCCCTCCCCCGGGGCTCTGCCTCTGAACCGCCGACGTGGGGGGGTCCCTCGGACCGCGGAGGGCTCTCGGCACTGCGCGAGGCACGCGGTGGCCGAGGCGAGGGCCCACGCTGTCGTGGCGGGAGCCCTGCCGCGCACGTCCACCGCCGCTCGGCTCGCCGCTGCGGCCGTGGTCGGCCTCCGGGGGTCGTGGGGGAAGCGGGGGAGGCGGGCGGGGGCGGCACCGAGAGGCGGGGGCACCGTTCGGGGGATGGGCTCAGGGGAGGAGGCATCGACCCCCCCCCCTCGCCCACTGATCGCCGACATGGGGCCCCATATCCCACCCCTCCCAGGAAAGCACGGATCCGCTATCGGGGGCCTATCGCAGATCTACCGGGGATGTATTATCGCCGATTCCAGCTCGATGTTCCCCCGCCCCTGTGAGGTGGTCCCCCCGCCCTTCTCTGAAAGCGGAAGAGGAGATGACCAGGGGTACCCCAAGTTATCTGCGCATTGTGTTTCGTTGTTGCTCACACCAGGTGTACTCCAGTTCGTTTCTATGAGTCACGTTTGGGAAGAGGAAAACTCGGATGCGTTTTGTGTGTTTCGAGAGTTCTCGACTACTGGATTAGTCATCGGCCTTGGATTTCCCGGCCGAATCCGGCGTAATCTATCTGAATATGGTTCACGATCCGTCTTGATTTTGTTTCAAGACATATCAGTGGTTGCAGGAACTACCCCTTGTTCCCCCTCTTCCTCCTCCTCCCCCTCCCCCTCCCCCTCCTCCTCCTCCTCCTCCTCCTCCACAATTACTCAATATGAATACTACTCTCCCCTTCCCTTCCCACGCCACGAGAGACACTACTCGAGACACGCCACGCCAGCAATGGATAGGCGAACAAACATGGAGCCTGGTTCGATATATTGCACCGCTGCGGAGGCAACTATCAGCGGCGGCTTGCAACAGGAACCGCTTCCTCATCGGCGTGGTCTTTCAAGCCTGGCGGCATTGCCCGACGGCTCCCGCCAGCCGCCCGACGGCGCCAGGCGAACCTGCCGGCGCCATTACAAAAGGCCTGTGCCGACTCCGTCACGACGCCGACGCCGACGCCGACGCCGTTACGACAGCCCAGGACCGACGCCGCTACGACGACGATGCTGCCGCCGACGCCGTGACGACACCGTCATTGACGTCTTTGGGCCCCGGGGCCATCGCTCCGGCTGCCGCCCGAATGCAGCCCCACGACCGCCCGACGGGGCCCGACGCCAGCCCGACGGCGCTTGGCGAGCCCGCCGACGCCGTTACGCCAACTCGGGACCGACGCCGTTACGACTACGACGCTGCCGCCGATGGCGACCACCAGTTATTACGAGAGGAGTTCTTTCGACTTGAACGGACTTGCTCCCTCATCGCGAGTGCCCTGCTACGACTGCGCGCCGTGACAGGCATCCTCATCAAGGGTGACCGGGAGGACTACATGTGGCGTCTGGCCCAGCAGGCGAACAGCGCAGCGCGATGCGGTGACGGCCGCATGACATTTGCCGTGGTTCGCCGCTTTCAGGGCATCAAGAAGATGGCTTCCAGCAGTGTGCGGCTGAAGAGCGGTGAGATGGCTACGTCTCGTCATGAGTGCGACTTGCGCTGGCAGGAGCACTTCGCAGATGTTACTGATGGTACGATCTGCGAGGACCCCTCTGCGCAGCGGTGTGTAGATGGACCCGCCGTCGGCTTCGCTACAACGCCGTGCTCAACTTTGGCCGCCAATCTCGCACTCCCCTCTAACAAGGGCGTGGGGAACGATGGCATCCCGGCTGAAGTACTCAAGGCTGGCGAAGGCCCTTTGGCAATTCTCCAGGATGCCCTTCAGAATCGCATTGGTGAACAGGGCCGATGGCCATGGCAGTGGCAGGGTGGGCGATGCGTGCCCATCCACAAAAACAAAGGCCCTAAAGATGATTGCGACGAATACCGTGGCTTACTATTGGCAGATCATTTGTCGAAGTCTTACGTTGGCCAGATGAAAGAACGAGTCGATCCAGCTTATGAGCGTGGCATTTCGCTTCATCAGTATGGCGCCGTTCCCAAACGTGAAGCAGACATGGCCCATCATGTGATCAGAGCTTTGGTAGCTAGAGCGGAGTTGCTTGGTTGGTCTATTTTCATCCAGTTCATTGACCTTTCCAAGGCCTTCGACAAGATATGCCGTGAGCTCGTCGTTGGATGGCCTGGAGGCTTGGGCCCTGAACGCGCCGACCGCGTCCAGTACTTGTTGTCCATGGGCGTGTCTGCACACGCCGCAGACCACATATACACTTACTTGGAAAAACACGGCCCCATCCTACAGCAGTGGGGTGTAGATGATGCAACAATTGCTGCTTGCCAGCTTGCACGATAGATGCTGGTTCTCCGTCGGTGACTTGCAGTATGTGGTGCAGTACGGCCTTGGCGGGCGCCAGGGGTGCAAAGTTGGAGCTACTATGTTCAATGCTGCTTACGACATACCACTCATGCTCGTGCGGCAATGGATGGAAGATACTGGTGATGCCGTACGTGTCCATGCTTCTCCGGATGCTTTCTTTGCGGAGTCCCCGCAGCCTCGCTGTGCCGATGTACTCGCCGCATTCGTGGCAAGCAACGTCCAGTTCCAGATCCTCCTATGCAAACGTCGACTGATGCAGCTTTCATCGATGACGAGTGCATGGTTACCATGGCCCCTTCGCCAGCACGGCTGCGAAAAGGGATTGACACCATGCTGCGCGCCTTCGCGACAGTGTTCTCCAATTTCGGATTGCACATCAATTGGAAGCCAGGGAAGACCGAAGGGATTGTGCGCTTCCGAGGGCGTGGTGCAAGAGATTATCTGGCTGCGTTAACTACTGCCGACGGGTGTTTTCTACCCGTCCCAGCTGTCAATGACGTGCCGGCCCAGAAGCTTTGTCTTGTACATCAGTATAAACATCTAGGTGGGTTTATTCAGATTGACGGCGGTATTGGAGCCGACGCTCACCACAAAACTAAGCAGGCCCTCAAGACTTACAGCCCTTTGGCTTTTCGAGTGTTTGGGAGCCCCAGCGTGTGTGATTGGCTGAAGCTATACCTGCTGCAATCCCTCATCTTGAGCCGGTTCTGCAATGGAGCCCATGTGATCGTACCTACGACCGGATACTTGCGGACACTGCAGATCATGTGCATGAGAGTATTGCGTAAGATATTTGGCGAATGCCGGTATCAGCGGACGCAGCACACCGACTTGGAAGTGCGACGAAAAATGCAACCAATTTCCATCGATTGCTTGCTGATGCGAGCCCGCCTGGGATATGTGAAACGTCTGATGTGTAATGTCCCCCCGGCGCTTCTCGCTATTCTCGCTTCCAGAGTAGATGGCAAACAGCTCCCGTGGGTCAAGCTCATAGTGTCTGACCTGAGGTGGCTGCGTGAAAAATCATGCGTGGCTCTTTTGGATTCTCCCAGATCCGACTGCTGCGCCTGCCGCTTGGCATGACCAGATGGCCGACCCCAAATGGGGCGAGCGCATCTCCAGGGTGTTTTTTGTGGAGTCCGTTGCGGGCCCTCCAGAAAAGTGCGGCCCTGCACCTTTGAGGCCGCATGCATGTGATGTCTGTGGTGCGTCCTTTCCGACATACCGCGAACTCTCATCTCATCAGATAGCGGCTCACAAGAAGCGCAAAGCATACAACGAGTACATAGGCGATACAGCTACTTGCCCTGTGTGCAACCACTCGTACAGTAGCCGCCAGTATCTTTTGAAACACTTGTATCAGAAGCAATGCGGTGTTACGATCTTGAGTTGGGACTAGCCCAAGGTGCCTCTCCAAGAGCGCGAGCGCGCCGAGCAGAAAGATCGTGAGCTCCTGAAGCAGGCCCGCCACCAAGGCAGAACCTATCGCCTGGCCGGCGACCGACTTCGGAGTTGAGCATGCGTTGCGCTACTTAGCGCCTTTTCTGTCCAGTCTAACTTGCGGCTTTTACTTCCTCGGGACAAGAAAAAAACTACTTCCCTCTTCCCCCGAAGGCGGCCTGAAAGTAGCCGACCCCCCCCCCCCCCCCGCGTGCTGTTTTTTACACACAGGATTCCTGGGAGTTGGGTTTTCGCCTGCGTTTTTTTTCAAAATTCTGCTCTCGCTGAGGCGCCGGCTTCATTTCTGCTCCCGAATCGTTCCGAATCGTGCTCCCGCTGCAGCGTGGGCCTCATTTTCGGATCGGTGTTTTGCCTCCGTCGTTCAGGATGGCGTTCTGGCCCCAGCGCGGGGCTCTTTCTCGCGCGCCCATCCGCCCGCCACCACCGCGCCGCACCACGCCCCGCCCCGCCGCACGCACACCCACCGCCACCTCCACCCACCAACGCACGCACGCACGCACGCGCATCACCACCGCGCACCGCCACCACCACCGCACTACCCCACCCACCACCACCACGCTACACCGCGTCACACCACATCACACGCGCGCACACACAGACACACACGCACGCACGCACGCACGCACGCACGCACGCACGCACGCACGCACGCACGCACGCACGCACACGCACACACACACACACACACACACACACACACACACACACACACACACACACACACACACACACACATACACACGCACACACACGCACACAAACACAGACACACACACCACCACCGCCACCACCACCACCACCACCACCACCGCCATCACGCGCGCACGCACCTGGCCCACCACCAAACCACCAAGACGCCACACCACGTCACATCACAGCACACGCGCACACACGCACACACACACACATACACACCACCACCACCACCACAACAACCACAACCACGCACACACGCACGCACGCACGCGCACCACCACCCACTACGCACACGCGCGCGGAGCCACAGGTCCGCTACGACACGCGTCCGCGGATAGAGAAAATCAACGCCATGGTAAGGGATGGGAGGGAGGGGTAGGATGTGAGATGTTGACGCGAGCGCACCTAACTTGTCTCCTTCCCCTCCCTTCCTTCCTGCCCCTCCTTCCCCTGCCCTGCCCTGGAAGACATCCTGGACTGGCCCAGCCTGGCCACTGCCCTTGCCCAGCTGCCCTCTTCCCATTGTCCTGCATCACCTGGCCGTGCCTCTCGTCGTCGTCGTCGTCGTCGTCGTCGTCGTCGTCTTCCTCGGCGTCGCGATCGTTGGCGACGTCCTCCGCCGTCCGTCGTCGTCGTCGTCGATCCGTCCGTCCGTCCGTCCGTTCGTCTCCCGTCGTCGGCCGTCCGTCGTCCGTCGTCCCCCCCCTCGGGCCCGGCAGACATCCTGGCAGCCGCGATGGCGAAGGCCGTCTTGCCACGGCCTCGGCCAGCGCCCGCGGCGCACCCCGAACGTGACCCAGCACAACGTCGTGAGTTGTCGTTGTTGGTCGCGTTGCCGTCGTCGTCGTTCGTAGTCCGTCGTCGCCGCGGTCGTAATTACGTCGTCGTCGGCGTTGACCTTCGTCGCCGTGTCGTCGTCGCCGTCCGTCGTCCATCGTCTCTCGTCCGTCGTCGTCGTCGTCGTCGTCGTCGTCCGTCGTCGTCGTCGTCGTCGTCGTCGTCGTCGTCGTCGTCGTCGTCCTTCGTCGTCGTCGTCGTCGTCTTCCCTTGTTCGTCAGTTTCGCCGTCTTTGTCGTCGTGATGGTGGTGGTGGTGGTCGTCGTCGTCCATCGTCGTCGTGCTGCTGCTGCTGCTGCTGCTGCTGCTGACCGCTCGCCTGCTGAGTCTGCGACATGTGCGGGTAGCTCCAGGTTGGGGCATCACGGCCAGTGCGATGATCGGAATGTTCTGGTTTCGCCATACGTCTTTGCATCCCTCTCCTGCTCCGCCCTCTTCCTCCATCCACGCCCGCGGGAAGCCATCCCGTGGATTTGGAATATGCATGCTCTCCTTTGCAGCCGCCGAGTCTGCCCTTGCACGCATACGTTTTCGAGCAACCACACACGCGTACAATGACGCGCATACACACATGTTCAGTCTCATGTGTCTACTGTTGTATGCAATTCGTATTGTAGTTGTTGTTCAAACGATCTGGACGACCAATCCCAAGGGATGTATGTGATTTTAGCTCGGAGTGTAAAGGGGTAGTTTTTTACAGGTGTTTGTGTGATATTCGTGTCCGACTATCCCTCTCTCTCTCTTTCTCCCCCCCTCTCTCTACCCCTTCCCCTCTCTCTCTCTCGCTCTCTCGCTCTCTCTCCCTCCTCCCTGCATCCAAACTGCGCCGATGCTTCCCCCGACTATGTCGGGAATCCTTAGTAACCATGGCCTAACAAGGGAATTTTAGAGAGGCACCCTCATTGAGGGCTCAACAAGAGTTCCCTGGCAAGGAGTCCCTAGTAAGAAGTCCGTAATAAGGACCAGAGTATAACGTCCATAGTCGGAATCCGTCGTCGGGGTCTGAGTAAGGGAGTCATTAATGAGGGTTCCAGATTCTGGAATCTTCCACCAGGGATGTGTAAGGAACCTTTCGTGGGATCGCCTCCGTAAGGAATCCTTATGGTTGCGGAGCCCCCAGTTTGGAATGTTGGGGACAAACCTTTCATTAGCAAGGAATCAGTAATAAGAGATCCTTAGATCTGAGTCCTTAGTATGGAAGCCCTAGCATGACAGTCTTAGTAATGAATCCCCCGTAAGGTGCCACTAGTACGGAACCCTTAGAAGAGAGCCTTTTATTACATACTCGTTTTTCCCCAACCATCCTGTGGTGTTGGGCCTTCGTTTTGAAGAGACGGTCCCCGAGTTCTCCTCTCCTCTCCTCTTCCTCCCCCTCTTCCTCCCCCTCCTCCCTCCTCCCTGCGTTTCCCCCATCCAGTACAGCGTTTCGTGGCCCAATAGGGAGCTGCACCGAAGGCAACAGTTGCTGCGCTCGCATGGCACCACCGCACCCATTTCGGCCACATAGGGAGCCCCACTGAAGGCTGTGATCGCATGACACCACCGCACCCATTTCGGCACTCCCCTCATGCGCTTCGTGGCCCCATAGGGAGCTCCACCGAAGGCCCCAGCGTTTGCGTTCGCATGACACCACCACACCCATGTCGGCACACGCCTCCCACCTTTCGTGGCCCCCACAAAGAGCCCCACCGAAGGCCCCAGTGGCTGCGCTCACATGACACCACAGCATCCATGTCGGCACACGCCTCACACGTTTTGTGGCCCCAGGGGGAGCTCCACCGAAGGCCCCAGTGGGTGCCCTCGTATGGCACCACCGCGCCCATGTTGGCACACGCCTCACACGTTTCGTGCCTCATACGGAGCTCCACCGAAGACGAGACCTACGAGTGCGTTACTCACAACTGCATATGGTTGGTTCCTTCGCCTGGATAATTCTTCCATTGTAAGGAATCCATGATAACAAGGAATCCGGAATTCATGGTAAGGAATCCTGAGCAACAGGGCTCCTTCGCAATGAACATTTTGTAATTGGTCCATCGTAAGGGGTCCTTAATGAGGAGTCCTTAGGAATGAATCCCCTCAACCGGGATACCACACTAAAAGGGGACTCCAGTAATAGTGCCCGGGTGAAAGGTTTTCAACACAGAATCTTGAGTAGGGAATCCTTATTTCGGATTTTTTAGTAAGGCTACCTTGTTGGGGAATCCGTATCGGGGAGTCCTTAGTCGCGAGTTGGGAGCCCGTAATCGAGAATTCCAAGTCAGGAACTCCACGAACGGAATCCTGAGTAACGAATGCTGGGTAGGGGGCCGTGGGGAACAAAGTAACGGCCTTTAGCAAGGGAAGGTTGACTGAAACCTTGCGTAGGGAACATTTCTTAGCATTGAATCCTTAGCCAGGGACCTTTAGTAAGGAGCTCTTGGTGTGGAGCCTCTGTTGTGAAGCCTCCGTAACGAATCCTTTGCAAAGGGGCATAAGTGAGGGTCTCGGAGTGAAGAGTTTTCAGAGAGGAGTCAATCGTCGGGGGTCTTTGCCAATGAACTCTTAGTAAGGCACTCTTTGTGGTGAAGTTTTAGAACGGAATCCTAAATGCAGGGCCCGTGCGAAGGCTTCCTGAGCGGGGATGTCTTAGTAAAGAGCCCTTTGTACGGGGGCTCACCATCTTGCTTCCGTTGGGAGGAATCCTGAGCCGAACGTATTTTGCAAGGAACCCTCGGCAAGGTTTTTTTGCAGGGAATCCGCATGAAGGAGTCCAAGGTAGGGAGCCCTTAGCAAGAAACCCTTCGTCGGGAACCCGTTTGGGAACATACTTTTAAGGGATTCCTGAACCAGGGTTTCTCATTGTATGTAGTCCTTGGTCGGGGGTCATTTGTAAGGAATCCTTCGTGCAAGGGGTCCTTTGTAGGGAGTTCTCCACCTGGAGTTTTTCGTACGGCGCTTTTGGTCGGCAATCAGTGTTGAAGAACACGCTCTAGGGAAGATTGACCCAGGATTGCATAGTGAGGAATCCTTGGCGGGGGACGCATCGCAAGGCGCTTTATTTGCTTAGCAGAGAGTCTTTCGTGAGAGGCCTTTACTCAGGAATCCTCATGGATAATCCTAAGGTTTTCTCAAAACAAATAAAACCCGTTGCAGGGAGTGCGTTTTCCATGGCTACAGATTGGGAGTCCTGAGCCAAAGGACATTTGTAAGGCATCCTTCGAAAGGATTCCGTCGTAAGGGGCTCTAAGGAAGGAGTCCTAAGGAATACGTCTTTGGTAAGGAGCCCTTAGTAGGGAATCTGTTTTATATGATAGTTTATCGGGGCTCTTTCATCAGGGTTCTACAGTGGGGGCCCCTGATCTGGTACTATTATTAAGGGCTTGTTTCTCGTAGGGTTTTTTGTTGTGAGGCTTCTTAGCTAGAGGGTCCTTAGTAAAGAGCCCTTCGTAGGGAATCGGTTTTTAAGTTTTACTTGACAAAAGACCCTGAGTTAGGATTTCACAGCCTATAATCCGTCGCAAGGAATTCTTGGTAACGAATCCCCTGTAAGGGACCCCCAGCAAGGAGTCTTCAGTCTGGAGTCCTTGGCCGGTGGCTCTTATGCAGGACCCCTTGCATGGGAATCCTTAGCAATGGCTCATTACTAAGGCACCACTAGTAAGAATTCAGTAGTCGGGAATACTTAATAAGGAACCTCAGCTATGTAATCCAACGCGATGTTCCCTTTGTGCGACAGCTTTTTGTAAGGGACCATTATCACATAGTTCTTAGTAGGGAATCGTTAGTCGGGGGTCCGTAGAAAGGATGGAAGGGGAGGACACTTGTGAAGAGGGGGACGAAGAGGAGGAGGAGGAGGAGGAGGAGGAAAAGGAGGAGGAGGAGGAGGAGTAGGACGCGGAGAAGGAGAAGGAGGAGGAAGACCAGTGGAAACCCAAGAGTCAACAACGATGTTGGAATTTACCCTCCCTCCAAGCTCCCTCGTCATAGGCCCCTACAACGGTTCATTTCCATTGGTGGACCTGCCTCGCTGGAAGACAACAGTTTGAAGATCCTGAAGCGTGCCAAAACATTGTTTCCGGGATTTCAACAACACGTATCAACTTGACTGCTGCGTCTTGACGATCCAGAATCGTGCCAGAAAGCCATTTTTGGGATTTCAACACAGCGAATCAACAGAACTGTTGCGCCCTCACAATCCTGAGTCCTTTCAAAACACCGTTTCTGGTACGCTGATCGTGGGAATCCGTTGAACTCCTGTAAACTTTCAAAAAGAATGTATAAAAAAACGAGTGTGCGCGGCGCTAAAGCGAGAGCCACATCTTGAAAACGACCCGCCCTCAACCCGTGAAACTCTGATAAATTCTTGTAGTGGCCGGCCAGTGCCGCCGATTCGGGACGCTCCGGATGATGATGATGATGATGATGATGATGATGATGATGATGATGATGATGATGATGATGATGATGATGATGATGATGATGATGATGATGATGATTGTGGTGTGACGATGATGATGGTGATGGTGATGGTGATGGAGATGGTGATGATCCCAGCCCCCCCTCCCCACCTCCCCTCCTCTCTCCTGTCCTGTCCCCCTCCCCCTCTCTTCTGCTGTCCCCCCCCCCCAATCTCTCCTTTCCTCCCCCCCCCCCCCTCCCTCTCTCTCCTGTCCACCCCCCTCTCTCCTGTCCACCCCCTCCCCCCTCCCCCCCCCCCTCTCTCCTGTCCCCCCCCTCCCCCCTCTCTCCTGTCCCCCCCCTCTCTCCTGTCCCCCCTCCTCTCCTTTCCCCCTCCCCCCCCCTCCCCGCCTCTCCTGTCCCCCCCCCCCTCTCCCCCCCCTCTCTCCTTTCCCCCCCATCCCCTCCTCTCTCCTGTCCACCCCTTCCCCCTCTCTCCTTTCCCCCTCCCCCCGCCCCCTCTCTCCTGTCCCCCCCCCTCCTTCTCCTGTCCCCCCCCCCTCTCTCCCCCCCCCTCTCTCCTTCCCCCCCCCCCCCCCCTCTCTCCTGTCCCCCCCCCCCTCTCTCCTGGCCCCCCCCCCTCCCCTCGCGTGTCGAATTCTTTCGTCGGTTTTCGTCCTTTGCGTCCCCCCCCCTTCCAGAGCGAATCTTGAGCGAGCGCAAGCCCACGCTTTCAGAAACTCACACGCAGGATCGGTGGATTAAAACGAACATGCGCGGCGCTAAGACGAGAGCCACATGTTGAAAACCACCCGCCTTCAATCCGTAAACCTCTTGCAACTGTGTAAATCGAATGTGCGCGGTGCTGAGGCGAGGGCCACATTTTGATTACCACCCGCCCTCAATCCGTGAAGCTCTTGTAACTTGTGAATACGAAACTGCGTGGCGCTAAGCTAAGACGAGAGCCACAGTTTGAAAAGGACCCGCCCCCAATCCGTGAAGAATTCCTTGCAAAGTTCAAAAAAAGAGTGTGCGCGGCGCTAAAGCGAGGGACACATGTTGAAAACAACCCGCCCTTACCCCGTGGAACTCTTACAACTTATTAAAGCGAAAATGCGCGGCGCTAAGACGAGAGCCACATGTTGAAAACCACCCGCCCTCAATCCATGAAGCTCCTGCAAACTTGAGAAACGAATGAGCGCGGCGCTACAGCGAGAGCCACATGTTGAAAACCACCCGCCCTCAATCCGTGAAGCTCTTGCACATGTTTAAAACGAATGTGCGCGGCGCCAAGGCGAGAGACACATTTTGAAAACGACCCGCCCTCCATCTGTGAAACTGTGTGACACGTCTTAAGCTTCAGAGGCAGACGTGGTGAGGAAATCTCAGGCGAAACGCCCGGCCTGCCCTAAAAACTGGCCGCGGGGTGCGACAGGGAGGGGTTATTTATAAGAAGAAGGGATGGAGGTGAGGAGGTGCTGCCGATGGAGCTTGGCTTGCCGCCCATAGAACGGCTTGTTGCCGACGGTCCTTGGCGGCGCCTCCTCGCAGAAGGGGCTGGGCCCTGGGGGAATGGCTCGAAGAAGAACAAACGTTCCTCGAGCCTTCCCCCTAGGGCGAGATCCCCTTCAAACGAAAACTATGTGTCACCCCCCCACGAAGAGAATCGATGTGTGGCCCGCACATTCAAAGGGAATCGATTTGCAACCCCCCACGAGGGGAATCTATTGGCCCGTCCCTCCCCCCACAAAGGAAAACATTACAATCCGCGCACCATCCAGAGAAAGCGAGAGAGAGAGAGAGAAGGAGAGGGAAAGAGAGGGCGATTATGAGAAAGAGAGAGAGAGAGAGTGCGAGAGGGAGAGATGCAAGCTTGAAAAGCCTACCTAGGACAACGTAGTGCCTGATATCTACCAGGCCCCCTTCGCACCCCAAGCCGTGATTTCCCCCCGCCTAGCCGTACGCGGCCCTGCTGCAGAGCCCGGTCCTCGTCCCTACCCCTCCCTCCAGGGAAGGGTAGGACGGGAAAGGAGGAAGAGGGAGTTTCGGAAGGAAAGGGGGGGGAGGAGCAGAAGGCGGAGGAGGAGGAGGAAGAGGAGGAGGAGGGAGGACAGGACTCTCGAATACCCTTATCTTATGAGTGCCAACGACCGATAGCGGAGGAGAATAGGGGGGATGGAGGAGATGATGGTTAGGAGGTGAAGGGTAATGGAGAGGAGGATGAGTCGGAGGGGCCATGATGATGAGGAGAGGGAAGATATAGGAGGGTGATGGGGGGTAGGAGGCAGGATTCACGAAGGAGGCAGGCGGAAGATTGAGAAGGAGGAGGGCGGGGACATTCGGACTGTGACCAACGACGGTGTCAAACAAGAAGATTCCAAGCCTGAGCCCTTCTCACCCAAGCATAACGACGATGCGTTCCAGGATGAACTGGGGACGCATGTTTTGCCCAACGAGTCCGAACAGGATGAGTACTCATGTCGGGACGTCCGATGCAGTACGAGAGAACGTGAGATGGACGCCGCTAGTCGAAACGCAGAACGAGATGGACGCCTCCTGTCGGGTTTGTATTACAATTCGGTGAATATTTTGCGGATGGATTTTTTGACTGATTGTAGGAGGGTTCGCGCCTAGGTGCCATTTCAGACGACATCCCACCCTTCTTGTCGGCAAAATCTGCTGGAGCGACAGTCCCTTGTACAAATTCGGTGCTGGAGGGGCCGCCGGAGGGGTATCTCGCTCTTCCGTTCACGCCTCGATTTTGCAGCGATGTCTCGAGCGGTATTCTTAGTGACCGACCCAGCATCCTCCGCTTTCGGAGCAGATTTTGCGGTGTCTCGGGCGGGGCGTTGGCTTTCGCACCCTAAGGGGCCCAGATTGCGAGGATGTCTTGGGCGGTTTGCTTGTTTTGATGGCTAGATTGGTTTGCGTTCAGGGCAGATCCCGAGGATGTCTCGGGTGAGGCGCTGGCTTCAGCACCGACAGCGGCTCATATTGCGGAGATGTTTTGGGTGATTTGCTTGTTTTGGCGGCCAGCCTCGTCTGTGCTCAGAGCAGAGTCCGAGGATGTCTCAGGCGAGGCGTTGGCTTTCGAACCCCAAGGGGCCCAGATAGCTGGGATGTCTTAGGCGATTTGCTTGGTCCGGTGGCCAGGCTCATCTGCAGGGTGAGCGGGCCGGCTCCAGTACTCCCAAAGTGGCTGGGGACGCGTTCCGGGATGCTGAACGTGGCTAACATATACCGCACAGGTAGGATCCACGGCGTGTTCCCTGCTTAAGTGGGAATGCGGGTTCGATTAGTTGTCAAGTTCGACGGAACACACGGGTTTGTCCAGGAGCAGCGGACCACCATCGTTGATTTCGTGTTTGGCACGGACGACCATATGAACTACAACACGCGCCCGGGCGATATCTTCAGGCCGCGCCGTTCCCCGACGGGCATGTGGGTGCAGGTCGACGACCTCAATCAGGCACCCACATGGAACAAATTCATGGAATACGTGGGCAACGGGAAGCAGGTTGCAAAAAAGAGAGAATTGCCCGCGGCCTGTTCTACGTACCTCTGATGGACGTCGCCTTCACGTGGGAGGCGTCGTCCGTGACGCACAGCGTGAAGCGCTTCGTCTTCATGCTCGCGCACGCCCGCTACATGACGACCATGGCCTCGCAAGCGCAAACGATACGCGGCGCAGCGGCCATCGACTGTGCGCGCCAAGAGCCCAGGGGACAACGCGGCGCTGACGACGACGCATGGTGGCTGAACCTTGATGTGGCGTTTTGCCGCGCCTCCCAGATGGCGGACATGCTGCTCGCGCGGCCGCCCCCTCGCTGGCCGCTGGAAAAAAAGGTCCGCCGAAGTCGGCGAAGGAGGCTCTCGAAGGCTTCGAGGACAAGGCGGGGCGAACGGTAGGGAGAGCCGTTATGACTGCCGAGGAATACGGGATGGCGTTGACAGAAGAAGAGTAGTTGCTCTAGCCTTCGGTGACCTGACGCCGATCGCATACGGTCTTGCAGGAGCTTGCTCACATGAGCAGCCTAATTAGTTGCTATATGGTCAGTGCGTGAGCGTGACTAAGTTGCCCGCCCGACGCCAAGTGCGGGCGACCCGTCTGCCCAGTTCTTTGCGCGCCCGGCCGCTCGCTGCTCGATACAGTCGCTTCGCCCATCGGCCGGATGCCGTGTGCGGACGGCCTGGCCGGGCGGCGCCTGCCGATGACGCTTTTCGTTCTGGTGGCGAACATGACTCGGTCTAGCCGCTCGAGAAACGAGCCACGCGTTCCCCCATTCGCGCAATGTGCTCTTCTCTGGGTTGCCGCAGTTCACTCCGCCAGCGGGGCACTGGCGCGCGAGCTTCCAGCGTAAAACCGCGAGCGGGCCATGTTTCTTCCACGCGGCGTGTCGCGTGAAATGTTTGCATGGGCCATTGCGCATGGTCTTCTGCGCGGTCTTCTGCTCGTGCCATTGAACGCAGTGCGACGGTTTTGCGCGGCGCTCACATGAGCAACCGTGTTCTTTGCATCGTCGTGGAGATAGGGATCGCGTAGCCATGTCGACGCAGTCCCGCTCGGTCATTCTCAGGCCACTGGCGCGAATCTACACTCATCCCGAGCTTTGCCATATCCAGTGTCAGACGCGTAGGCCCACCCGTAGAATTAAGACTCATTCGTATTCGAATTCACCCATTCATCGCAAGACGCACTCCAAAGGTGTCAATACGCAAATTCGATTATACTCACATTTTCTTTCGCTTAGACATCCACGGGGGAACGGGGAACGGCCCATACAAATACATGCGCATATACGGAACTCCTCGGGAGTGGGTAATTTTGTAGTTCCCATCCCCTCTCCCTCCTGTGCGCGCGCTCTGCCAACTATATAACTTACATTGCCATTCGGCCGCCTGGCCGAGCATGCCGCGGGTTCTGTGTGTTGCACGCTGGTTCGAGCGGTCGCCGCTTTCCGGCGGTCTGATCCCGCGCCAGGCGCCGTGACCTTCAGTGAGGACACGTTCTCGTTGTTTCGTCCGACTTGCGTTACTTGTCTGCGCTGTGCCACTGGTTTGTCTGTCTGCCTGTGTCCGCGTGGAGCTACGGCCAGGTTTCCCTGTGGGGTTTGGGGCAAGTGTTCCGTGTTTTTTCGTTGTTTTCAGTGGATATGCGTAGGGGCGTGCGTTGTTTTGTCCTCCCATCCCCCCGCTGTTGCGCTCTGTCTGCCGTGCCCCCGCGAGTCTGGGACGAGGAGTGACGTTCTGAGAA
Organism: Prorocentrum cordatum; assembly: GCA_963575745.1. Lineage (NCBI taxonomy): Eukaryota > Dinophyceae > Prorocentrales > Prorocentraceae > Prorocentrum > Prorocentrum cordatum. The sequence goes on along the minus strand of CAUYUJ010017172.1, from coordinate 187,860 downwards.
CGCCACGGCGCCCGAAACATTCTCCAGAACTGCCCCGATCTCAGAGATTCTCGTTTTATTTTCACCCGATGTTGTTTTCGCCTTGGTTTCGTCATATTTTACCGTTTCTTGTTTTGTGTTTTGTTGCCTTCTCTCTCGTTCGCTCTCCTGCCCCTCTCCTTTCCTCCCTGTTCCTCTCTGCCGCCTGCGTCCCATTATTCCTGCTTGTGCTGTTGCCGTCCACCCGCTGCATTGCCCTGCTGGGCTAGTCGATCCTCCCTGCTCTGGCGGTTACCGCCCTCCTCCTCACGTTCCTTTTCCTCCTCCTTCTCCTGTTCCTCCTCTTCCTCCTCGTTTTGTCGTCCTCCACGTCGTCCTCGTGATCCTCTTCCAGTAACTCTTCCTCCTCCTCCTCCTCATCATCATTCTCCTCCTGTTCCCCCTCCTCATCCGTCCCCTCCTCTTTCGCCTGATCCCTCCATTTTTTGGTCCCTCCTTTCCCCCTCCACCCTATACTGCCCCCTCTCCCTCGCCCTGTTCGCATCCTGCGCGCCCTCGTCGTCCTCTTCGAGCTCCTCGCCACCGTCGCCGTCGTCCTCGCCCTCGTTCTCCTCGTCGTCGTGGTCGTCGTCGTGGTGGTCGTCGCCGCCCAAGGCCCCAGTGCGCCAGAAACGCCGCCGCGATGCCACGGATGGGGCCGCCGCCAGAGGAGCTGTCGGACGCTGGGGCCCCTGAGATGGGGCCGCAGCCGCCCGTCCGCGGGCAGGGCGATCAGGCGGTTGCTCCCCTCTTCCTCCCGCCCTTTTCCTCCGTCACCTCCCCTCCTGCCTTCCCCAGACATGCTCGCGTCCTGGTAGAATCACGGTTTGGCGGTTCCTGGCCTTTGGGGGCCCTTGCTCGCTGGGCGCCGGGGCCGTGAAACACCCGGCCCTGTGGAAAGGGTCGGGATTTCCCGTGGCCCCGTATTGAGCAAATCAAGACATCAGGTGTCTTGGCCTCCTCCCATCCTTCATGTTGCCCCCTTTCTCCCCTTCTTCCCTCCTCTTCCTCCGCCTCCTCCACCTCCTCCTCGTCCGTCTTTTTATTTCCTAGACATGGACCCTCCCTGTCCCTCCACCAGACGTGTCGGTAATTAGGGCGGGCTGGGCGTTGCACCTGAGATCTCACGACTTGCTGCAGCCTGAAGTTTCCAACGCTGACAAGGACCAATGGTGGTGGGCGATTCATTTTCAAAATGGGGCTCTCGCCTGAACGCCGCGCACATTCATTTTTAAAAGTCTGCAGGAACTCCAAGGATGGAGGAGGATTATTTTTCAACATGGGGCTTTCGCGTGCGTCTCGAGATTAAGAATTCACAGTGCTCCTAGGCCTGCGATGTTCTGCTCAGCATTCCGCGCATCACGCCTCCACCTCACCACGGCACCTAAAAATAGGTTTGATATTCAGTCGCAGAAATTCAAGCTTGTGTATCTCCTGCACGAATGGATTGCGTGTCCTGGGCAAATCGGGACTCTCGCTTGAGACGTTGGCCAGAAGTGTAGGCTTGCGCAGCTCTGTTGCACGAATGAGTAAGCGGCTCCTTCTTCGAGACGGGGAGCTCGCTGCACATATCGCTGTACCGTTTTTTATGACCACAATTGCTCGCTGGAAGAACGCAGGGCAGTTCCTCTTCTCGGCGTCAGCCAAACATGCTAACACCATGTGTGAGTCGCCCACAATGGGGCCACGTGCGCCCCAATCAATATTGTAGTATATGTTCGGCGGCGGGCGCTTTCTGGCCATGCCGCTGGGGTAACGACACACGGTCAGATTGTTATACTTTCTTGTCTGGTCGGACGCACGCCTCCAAGGAGGACACATAGTACAGATGTGTACTACATGGCGGGTACCAGGAATGGCCTTGCCTTCGACTTCTGCGGCGGAAGGCGGCGGAAGGTCGGCGGAAGGCGGCGGAAGTAAAACGAGGCAGCCTCTGCCAGCGGAAGGCAGGCGGAAGCCGGCGGAGGTAAAAGATGCGCACCCACCAGATTGCAACGCTTTTGTGTTCAGGGTTTCTGGAATCGACCGGATAGCACAACCTTGAAATCCAACGTTGCAAAACATGCATCGCACAAAATCACGCGCGGCATCCCTGGAAGCAATCTTTCTGCGTCATTTTTCGAGCCCGATCGATCTGTGAAGGCCCCGGGGACCGAAATCGCGGGAAAACGCCTGGTGTGAAACAAATCCAACGCCTGGATCTGAGGGAAGTCTGTCCCATGTGTCGGCCGTCGGCCGCTGGCCAGGCCTCGGCCGGTGCCTTGCCGCCCGCAGGGCCTGCCGTTGCCCCCCGGCGGCAGCCGCGCTGCCGCGGCCGCCCCCGCGGGCGACGGCGAGGAGCCCACGGGCCAGGCGGGCGAGCAGCCGCTTGCGCCGCCCGACCGCCCGAGCAGTCGTCGTCGTCGTCGTCGTCGTCGTCGTCGTCGTCGTCGTCGTCGTCGTCGTGGTAGTCGTGGTCGTCGTGGTCGTCGTGGTCGTCGTGGTCGTGGTCGTCGTCGTCGTCGTCGTGGTCGTGGTCGTCGTCGTGGTCGTAGTCGTGGTCGTGGTCGTGGTCGTCGTTGTCGTGGTCGTCGTCTTGGTCGTGGTCGTGGTTGTGGTTATGGTTGACGTTCGGGCCGGACGAAAGGGGGGGGTTGGGAAAGGGGGGGGTACGAATTTGCTGCGTGCAGCTGGTTTCGGCCTCACCGAGGGGCCCATTCCTCGATGCATAGCCGCCTCCGTCGCCGGGAGGCGCCGGGAAAATCAGCTACGTGAGCTGATTCTTAAACCCCCCTTCGCTATCCCCCCCTTTCGCCCGACCCGAGACGTGGTGGGTGTGGTCCTAATCGTCGCCGTCCTGGCCGTCGTGATTTGTGGTGGTTGTGGTCGTCATCGTGGTTGTCGTTGCCGTGGCCGCGGTCTCCTTCGTCGTTGTCGTCGTGGTCGCCGTGGTTGTGAAGGCATGGACGTCGTGGCCGTTGTTGCCGCGGATGCCGTCGTCGCTGTAGCCGAGGTGGTTGTCGTCGCATTCCTCCGCTTGGGCATTTAATGTTTGCCGGTGCTTCTCCGGTGGAGGAGCAATGGGCAACGGCTTCCAGCAGTTGGGCACTGATGGACTGTAGTGTTGGAGGGGCTTGGTGGCGTTGTGGTTGGGGGGAGAAAAAAAATCCTCCGTTGCTGCTGCTTCTGGTCCTGCCCCTTCGCGCCGTCGTCCTACTCCGCCGTCTCCCCACTCCTACCCCTAGGCGCCAGTGCAGAGAGAGAGAGAGAGAGGAGAGGGAGGCGGAGCGAAGGAGGAGTCTTGGCCAGAGGGAGGAGGAGGAGAGGGAGGAGGGGCGAGGGAGGAGAGAGGAGAGAGCAGGAGAGAGAGGGGACTGGAGAGAGGGGAGGAGAGAGGAGAGGGAGGAGGAGCGAGGAGGGAGCTCCTCCCAGGCAGAGCCGTTCTCGGAGGACGACACGGTCTTCATATTCGATGCGCGGGCCTTGCGGCCTTTGCCGCGGAGCCCCCCCGCCCTAATTATACCAGAGAGGCGGCAACTTGGTCGGTTCCTCCGTCTCCTCCCTCCTCGTCCTCGACGTTTTTTTTCTTTCTTGTCCAGCTGGTCGTCCTCCGTATCTTCCTCTTCCTGGTTGCCATCCTCTTGTGTGGTATCAACGTACATGTTCTTCACCTCGTCGTCGTCGTTCTCCTCCTCTTCCTCCTCCTCCTCTTCCTTGTCGTCCTTCTTTCTTCGTTATTCCATCCTCGTTCTCCTCTGCCTCGTCCAGCCATCAGCAAAGCAGGAAATTGCTCGGTTTAGTGCGGAATCCCGGAGAGACAGAAATAGAGAGGGGAGGATGTGGAGGAATACGAGGTGGATGTGGATGTGGACGAGGGCCTGGACGAGACTGACGACAAAGGTGAGGAGGATGAGGACGACGCGGATGAGGAGGGGGATGACGAATAAGCCAGGGGAAAGCAGATGGAGAATGAGGATGTCGAGGAGGGGTACGAGGACGAGGAGGCGGAGGATGAGGAGGAGGAGGCGGGACAGGAGGGTGGAGGGGGAGGACCAGGAGTTGGCGTAGACTGAGGAGGACGAGGAGGAGGCGAAGGAGGAAGAGGAGGCTGAGGAGAACTTGTTTTTGCCATCTGTCCCATGAGGGCATGACCGAGGTGCACTAGGCAATCATTTGCAGTCGTCCGAGCCCTCACCGACCGCTGCGATCAGCGCCTCCTCGGCCTCTTCCTGGACGTGGGGGGGGGGCTCGGACACTCTGCGAAACAGCAGCTCCCTGAGGCATTGCGCAGGGTGCTGGCGCCGCCGACGTGGCGGCAGCTAAGGGCGCTGAGAAGAGAAACCTCGCGGCCTCCTCGTCCGCCTCCAGCTCGAAAGGGTCGACGCCTTGGACCGATCGGCCGCAAGGAAGTCCGACGCTAGCCTGCTGCTCTGTCGCCGTAGGCGCCGCGACAACTGCGAAACCCGCTGGCAGCACCGCGGCCCGGTCGGCCGTGGCGGGCCCCACCCTCCCGTCGCGGGGGCGCCCCCCTTGGTGGGGGAGGGGCCGCGGCTGGTTAAAGGCAGCGGTGCTCCCTCCCTCCCAACCGCCGGGCTCGACCGTGGTACGGGTCGATCCCCCAGGAGCGGTCGGCACCGCCACGGCCTCGCGGGCCTGGACACGTGCCAGAAGCGCCAGCATCCCTGGCGTGGGACTGATACCAGAGCTTGCCAGAGCAGTGCCACCGACCTCCTGGGATGGTGGCTGGGCAGAGGCATGACTCAAGAACGAAACTCCTCTGCGCGAACTGCTCGTGAGCGTCGAGCTGTCCCGGTAGTGAGGATACATGCCTTCACATATGCGCCGAAGAACGGTCTGAGCGCTTGCTAGCTTGTGCTGGGCTCATTCTCGACCTAGCTTGTGACAACGGCTCCGCATACCATACAGAAACACATTGTCTGCTGGACGTCCCCCTCTGAGCACGCGGCAGTGCGCCAGAGTGTGCCCCAGGGAGTGAGCCAGAGACTTGCGCCAGGTCGAGCTCATACTTTTGCACCCGAGCGTGGGCCTGGAAGATGGGTCAGTCCAGAGGGAGAGGCAGCGCAAGCATCTGGATCGACCGTGCTCCAAATCCTGCCACGAGTGCCAACCTCCACTTTTCAACACTTGGCCCTGGGTCCCACGCTCGAACGCTCGAATTTTGCTTGCGGGACAACAGCCGAAACCTTACCACACACACGCGCACGTGCAATAGTGCGTAGTAATGTACATTTCCTGTCCACCTCTGCAATTTCGAGCGAGGAAGGCTGGGGGTGAGAGAGGAGAGCTTTCTTGGCCTGGGCATCCGCATACCAGTTTCCCAACCCGATACGGCGAGCGTCGTTGGGCAGAGCATCGGTATCATTCCGAAAGCGGTGAGCGGGAGTGTGGTGAACGGCAGCCACGTGCCCACTCGTCTCACGCGGCAGCGCTCCACGCCGAAGGCCTGCGTAACGGGGTTTACGTGAAACTTGGTGAGCAGCATTTGCACCACATAATTTCACGCCCGTCCTCGTACTGTCCCCGTACCTGTTACCCCCGCCATTCTGGAACATCGGAAGGAGAGCCACGGCCTGGTGTTCGGCGGCCTGAGACGTTTGAGGCAGGGTATCCAGGACAACTCCTCGGGCAGTAGCAACCGCGTCGTCAACCCCTGGCCCGAGGAAGGTCCAGGAGTAAGAGGCCCGAGAAAGCTCTTGAATACAGTGACGCATCGCCGATCCATCGACGCACGCGTCCAGCCCTCGCAAATCGACGGAGCCCTAAGGCACAGCCGCACCTGCGGCATCGTACAATGTCGGGTTCGGGTCGGTGGGTGGGGGAGGGGGGTGGCTTCAGGATGATCCCGCTTCATTTCATCAAAGAAGAGCCTGTCCTCGCTCTCGAGAGATTCTGTATGCCAGTCTGGCGGTGCACCCTCGAGAGCTTCAGCGCGTGCCCGAGCAGCAACAGGGTGCGCGCACTGCCGCAGGCGGTGTCGGACCTCGTCAGGTTGCCCGCAGAGTGGGCACAGACCGTCGGTGTGGTACCCACGCGCTCGGGCACGGGCGCGTGTCAACGCGCCATTGCAGAATACCGTGCGAGCGAGATACCTCTCCCGAGGGCTAAGTTCTTTTCCCTGGGGTCCGAGGGCCTTTTTGAGCGGGTCCACGCAAACGCGGGTCCCACAAAAACAGGCGTATTGGTCGCCACAACTCTCTCGTGATGACGCCGAGTGGCGAGGTCGAGTAGGTGGGCCAGCAAGGAAGGGGAGGTGTATGCCACATGTACTTCTTTACCCATATCGTCCTGGAAGGTCAGCGGCGACAAGGAAACCCATCCCAAACGGTGGAGACAGAGGTGCATGCGCTGAATGGGGCCCTTCGAATTTCGCCAAGAGACCTGGTCATCAAACGGGATGCTGCGCCATATGATTCACAGTTCCGTAATCGTGTACCTGGAAACGCTAGGGCAGGCAAGGGCCGCCCAAACAACCCCCGCCCACATGAGCACAGGGGCCACGGCCGCGCGCCACATGGGATCACCGAGGATAGTGAGTTTGGCCTGGGGAGAGCACCCGTGGTGTCTAGGGGGGGTGTAATTCAGAAGGACCCGTCGCGCCTGGAGCAGCTCATGGTCACTCACCCCGACCACTCCCGATCCAAAACTGACCGCTGGCAAAACTCCAGCAACGTAGATTTCCCTGATTCGGCCCTTCTTCCGAGGGAGCCTGTGGCGGTGGCGCTGGAGCACTTGGTGTCGGCGGTGCATATCATGAAAACGTGCCTTGCGCTTCCACGGAGCATGCCGATCAGACCATCCCTGTGCTGGCGCAAAGCCGGCGCGGGGGGAGACTGCGCCATTGGAAATTTGGCCCGCCATGGCGCCGAGGCGGCGCGCGATGGTCTTGGCCAGAGCAATTGAACTGCCGAAGGTACACGCCTTATCAGGATGACCCGATACACGACGCTCGTCACGAAAAGCAGTATGTATCGCAGCAGCCGCTCTAGTAATGTTAGCAACCACCACGATGTCCGTCTCCTGCGTCGTCACGCTGCTATCATCCACATACGAAGACAGCCACGCATCACCATGATTAGCAACGAAGTTATCGAACGCCTCGATGCTATACACATGCACGAGTATATCATTAAAGATGTCCCCCGCTGGGAGTCCAGATGTAGTGAAATAGGGCAAAGCCGAATACTGAGCCCCCAGGCGGAGGAGCCGCGGACCACGCCAATAGTTGTACGTCGTCTTCACGATCGTACCATCAATGCCGTGATCGAGAGCACGCTGGCGGAGGAGATCTAAATCGAAAGACTCGTCATACTCAACCCCATCCCATATGAGCCCTCCCGTCACCTTATCATCATGTCGTGCCACTTCGGCCTGCGCAGCCTGATGCCACGCTGCGTCCTCGGCTCTTCGACCTGGGCCAAACGCCCAGAACTTACGAGGGTACCTAACGTTGAAGTCCAGAATGACGGGTCTCCTCAATCTTTCCCAAATTCGGACGGGACCCGCACATAACAAAATGGGGCGGAGGCCGCCCTTCGGTTTTTCGAACAAAGGAAAAAAAGGCCAGAACAGTTGTTTTGGGAACAGGCCCAGGGACTCAATCGTTTGCACCAACGCCGCACAAGTTTCCAGAGCCGGGCCCGATCCGAGGCTGAATTGGTTGGGGTGGAAGCCATCGAGCGATTGGGAGGTGTTGTGATTGAAACTGCGTGAGGCATTCCGAACCTCGGCCGCCGACGGCCGAGGCAAATGAACACGATCAGGAACACGGACCTCAGGAGGCACGTGAGACGCGTGCCAAAACTTGGCCAGCTCCTCACCCTCACGGCGGAAGAGGAGCTGGGGGTTACTCGAATGGATTCTGGGGTGGGTCTGAACGACCGTGGGGTTCCATTTCGTTTTAAGCTTAGTGAGTCTATACATCGCCTTAGCACCACCCTCCAACACTTGCTCCTGTCATTGATCCCAACTATCCTGCTGCTGCTTATCGACGGCCTGCCTGGCCGAGAGGAGGTCGTCCTCCAACGAGGTTAAAAACTCCTGGCAGGCGCTGCACCACTCATCCAACGAGCCTGACAAGGGGTACCTGCTCTCTAGGCTGCGGGCCTGGCGCAACGTGGCGTCGCGGCGGATGCTGACGCCCTCGCCTGGACATGGGAGACTGAGGAGCTGCTGGATCTGAAGCTGAGCATCCTGGCTCAACTGCTCTTGGGCAGCGTGGTCGACAAAACCGTCAGGGTCCTCGGCCGCTTGGGCCACCGCTTTTTTTCAGCCTCTCAGAGGCCCCAATCGTTTCGCCGAGGTGATGAGTCAGCCACATCGAACCACGCTGCTCAGCTTGGGCCTCCATGGCCCAAGGTTTAGCAAATCTTGGCACCCACCTTGGTTGCACAAAGCCTCCACGAAAACCTTTGCAACATACCTCCTCACCAGTGACGCTCTCGAGCTCAAGCTCGAAGGCGTTGGCGAAGCAGCGCCAGGCCACTGTGAGGAGCTCCCAAGCGTGTGCAACCGGTGCCGAGCGGGCCGCCTCGGCCACAGCTTCGGCTGCAGCCTGCAGCTCGTGGCACAGCCCAGTCCTGTGGCTTCGGCAAGGGTCCTACTGGCACAGAAGTGGGCAGACGCTTGTATCTCGATAAGTGAGCTGGCAACAGCGGAAAGCGTTAGTCGTAAGGTTCAACACGAAAGGGCGGTGATTCCTATGGGTCCAATTCATGACGATCTGGACCCCTTCACAAGCCCTGGCCAGACTCGAATTAACCATGAAATAGTCGATCGTAATCAGAGGCTGGTTGGGGAGAGGCACGTTCTTTGGCTAGGAACGAACAGGGCTCCACCAGAACGCCTGCAACACCCCGAAGCATCAACCAGGCTGGGCCCGAGGTTCCAATCGCAACCGACCAGAAACGTGTGCTCGGCCTCAAGTCTTTCACCGATAAGCCTAAGGAGCCGAATGTTAAGCTTGCACATCCCAGTACCACTCTTAAGGTACCCTCACAGCACCTGAAGGGGCCACCCACGGATGTCAACAACCACATGCATCAGGCGTCTAGGGCACAGGATACCGGATAAATCCGCGGGCCATCGAAGGCCGAGGTGTGAACGCACGAAAAGCGCCACCCCCGCCCTGGCTCGGCCAGTCTCACCAGGGAGGGATGGGGAGGACTGCATTTTCCATCCGAGAGCGCTAGCCCGTTCTCCCTCTCGGTCCTGGGTGAAGCCGATCTCCTGCGCCGGCAGGATACGCGCTGATGACTCGAAGACGGGCACGGAGAGTCGGCCAGTTGTTGCCATTGTAAGTTTCGGAGCAGCTGCCCTGGCCAACATGCTCTGAGGACGGCGGGGACGAAGAGGGGGGAAGCGGAGGTGGAGCAGGAACTCCGAACTTAGACAGCCTAAGTCCGCAACAGAGAGGCATGCGCTGGCTAAACACGCGGTTTGACGCGCCGCAAAGAGGCGCCAAACCGCACAGAGAAGGTGGCCCTGTTGAAGCCCTCCTCCTTGACTGCCGCGAGAATGGAGTCGATGGTGGTATCGTCAGTCTCCATGTCGTCGGGAACGCTGTTGGTCTCGCCACTGAGACGCTCACCTGCGCCACTGTCCCCGTCACCAGCGCCAGCGCCAGAAGAACCACCGCTGCCGCTGCGCGCTTCCGTGACCCTGACGCTGTCGCCGAGGACCTTAGACAGACAGAAGAAGTGCCATACGCCGATTGCCGCTTTGCGGGAATGGCGGCCTGCCAACATTCTCTCTTGAATGGCATATGGCTACTGTGCAGAAGGGGGAGGGGGAGGAGGAAGAGACGAAACAACATCTGCAACAAAGCTGCGGGCTCGCAAATGCTTTTGCATTGCGGCCTCCTTTGAAGCGAAGTGCTGGCCGATCGTCTTCATTAGGCACTTTGCCCATTCATTTCTCGGCCGTCCTACAGCCCGGGCTCAAGCGTCTGTAGTTGGTCGTAGGCATCCGTCCTGAATCGTAAGGCGCCGCAACGTATTCGAATTGCCAGCCCGATCGATTTGTCCGAACCACAAAAGCTGTTGACTCAGGAGCTTCGTCGTGTACGACCCTTGATTCGCCCGCAGCAGCACGTCTCTGTTGGGAACTGGAGATGTACGCGGACGGGATGTGCAAGCTGTTGCGGAGGCACCAGGCCTGAAAACCATCTAACTGTCGACGTTTTGCTTTGTTGAGCCAAGCCGAATTTAGAGAATACATGACCTTATCCGTGCCGAGAGATTGGAAAACTTGAAGTTTGCGGGCTTTCCCAATAGTTGTGTATTTCCACGCGCGCCTGTATCTGCAAAATTCACCCCACGCTGCCCCACATCTTCTGCTTAATTCTCCAGACGGCCGGCCTGAGCTCGAGATTGTTGCCCCAAGATGTTCAATTTTATTATTTGGTTGGGGTTGGTTCGCCCTGTGGTGTCGTAAGGCTCATATCGCAACGAACCCGCCTGAACTGGAACTCGTCCCAATGCAATTCCATGCCGACCCAGGCCCCTGATTCTGCAATTTCTCCCAAGAGAGATTGCATATGAAGTTGGTCACGCCCAACGAGCAGCGTGTCGTCGGCATACAGTAATACAGCCATTGTTTCTGATCGCAAAGCCTCACGGACACCAGAGTCTGCGTGGCGCTCGGCGTCTCGTAATACCATCGTCATTAACATAACGAACAAGAACGGTGAACGCGGACAACCTTCGGATATTCCAGAACGTTGCCGTCTCTCGGTAGATGTATGTTGTCCGTCTGCTATTTTGAACATTCTGCTGCTATAGAAGTTGCCAATGATCGTAACGATGCGGCGTGGTACTCCGAATTTACGTAATACTTCCAGAATTGCGCCCACGTTAAGCGAGCCAAACGCTTTCTTCCAATCCAAAGCTAAGAACGATATACCTCCTTCCTTCTCCGCGTAGGCCAACTCGATATGCCGACGAACGGCGTGTACAGCGTCTGAAGTCCCATATCATCTGCGAAATCCGTATTGTGTAGGTGTCAATCTATCTTCAGCCCCACCGTCTTGCAGCCGTTTCAGGATAAGTGCGGCCATTAGCTTATAAGCAGCGCAAAACAAGCTGTTTGGCCGGTAAGTGTCGCAATTGTCGAGGGTCCCTTTGTTCTTGTAATTGGTGGAAACGATGGATTGCTTCCAACCTTCAGATACTGCTTGTTCGTTCCAGCACTGGTTGCATAGATTTGTGATCCAGTCGAGCCCTCCTGAAATTACCTTCAATATTCCGCTGGTATGTTGTCAACTCCGCATGCTTCGCCGCTTTTGAGTTTGTTTATGGTGCTACGCACTTCTTGCCTGGTGAAGTCTGACTCTAACACTGGCAGCTGATCTCCTATAGAGGCGTCGTCGCCCAGAAGCTGTGCAAACCGTATTTTCCATTGCACCTGATCCATAGTCGGCCATCGTGTCAGCTGTCTGCGTGCTGTCCACAAGCTTGCCGTTCAAGATTTTCTCTCTTGTCGTCGCGGCTGAGGTCGGCAATGCTTTCACCATCCCAACTACCGCTTGATATTTGTTCATCAACCCAACTAGTGTTGTCCAGCCTGCATGCTGCACGAACCTGTTTCAACAACGCTTTCTCTTCCAAGTTGTTGTTGCTTGATTTTACACTGTTGCGGCGATTTATGAGGTCACGTGTATGGGATGATATCCACGGCTTTATGGATTTCTGTTCGCGCCTCGGCAAGGCGTCGGTGCTCTCGCCGAAGATCTTAGAGAACACCTTGAATACCTCAGACTCCATGAAAGCCTTGGGCGCCTCCTTCTGAGGATGTCTGTCAAGGACGCTGGGGACCCACACCAAGAGACACCGTAGGAGCCAAAGGAAAGTTGGAGACCAACTCATGACTACAGTCGGCCCTGATTAGTAGGTCGACTCTCCCTAGTCAAGGGTACCCTTGTGTCCTGTATCTCGCGACCCATGCCTCCTACATTCCTGCGGCGATGTGGCCCTCGGAAGGGTCTTGTGTCCTCTCGCGCGTACTGTCCCATCAAGTCCGACTGTAAGTACAATCGTCTCCTCGTCATTCGCTTTGATCTGTGCTCTCAAGAGGTCGATCTTCTCCTCCGCTTTACGCACGATCTCCAGCTGCTCGGACACGTTCTGCTCGAGTTTGGCCGTCTTGGGCGTCGCCCGAGTGAGTCGATGTCCGATGTTCGTGCGTTGGGTGAGTTCAGGTTTTGTCGCAGCCAGCAGTATCTCAGCTTCGACCTGCTAATTCTCCAAATGCTCACACGCATCTTTTCCAACATCGCTTGGCACATCTTTGCACGAGGCCAGCGATGCTTCGAGCTGCTTGATCTGCTCTTTGAGTTTGTTGGATTCCGACACCTCAGCTCCTTCTGGTCGGTTGCCGTGGTAAACGCAGGCGCTGGAGAGCCATTCCCAGACGCCGAACCTCTTCTGTAAAGCATCGCGGCCGCCGAGCACCCGCTTGTCGCGCTGAGGGGGACGATCACGCACAGCAGCAGCATCACGCTCACGAGCACGGCGAGCAACATCGGGTGGCGCTTTCTCGCCGCACTTGCACAGTATCCTGGAAGCCCAAATCGTTTTCCTCTTACACAGGTTGCACGCCCAGGTGGGTGCGCGGGGGCCGCCACACCTTCTCCAGCACCGCCTCCGCCAGTGGCCATGAGTAGTCCGAGAAGGCCAGACGAGAAATGAGGTGCCCCAGCAGGAGCTCACACGAGGGTTGAGATCCCTCAAACTGAATTGTGCCGAGTCAGAGACCCGCGAGAGCGACTGCCGCTCTGATGATTGCTCTCGCAAGCCGAAAAATGTTTGGGCCAGAACGGCAGTGGAGGAGAACGCGGCGGACGAGGACGAGGAGGAGAGGCCTGGAGCAGGATCACGGCGAGCTTCGGGGACTAGGAGGGCGAGAGGGACGGCGACGAAGAGGAGGACGAGGAGGAGGACGACGATGGCGGGGGGAGACCGTGGGCTGGCTGCCGCGCTCTCCGGGAGCAGGAGCAGGAGGGGGAGGGGGGCGGAGGACCGCGACGTGCATTTCTGGCGGCGCGCTCCTTTCTCCACCTGGGCTGTGCACAGGGCCGACCCGTTCGGGATCGGGCGCAGAGGCCATGGCCCTCCCTGGAGGTCCCCACAGGTCCCCAGGGGCCGCCCCCCAGAGACTTGGAAGCGGTGGAGGAGGAGGAGGAGGAGGAGGAGGAGGAGGAGGAGGAGGAGGAGGAGGGGGAGGATAACTTCTGGAGGCCGAGGAGCCCACCAGAGACGCGCAAACGACTGGATCCTCGAACGGCTCTCGATCTTCGAGCCCTTGGCACGCACCTGGCGGGAGGACGAGAAGGATCGTGGGTGGGTGTTGCATGCCCACCTCCGAAAGAGCGCGCTCGTGGCACACTTCTGACTACAAGGGGGGCCCCAGCTTCAAGCTACCCCTTCCCCCTCCCTTGGGAAAAGGGGGACGACTTCCGAAGCTACCCCCCTTTCCCTTTCTTTTGTTTGGATGTTCTAGCTGGGGGGTCCCTGGCTAAAGGGGCGGGGTTGGAAGCCCCCCCCCTTCTTTTCGGGGCCCAGGGTAAGCCCGAGCTGCACTTTCCGAAGTGGACGGGGGCTTCCGAAGCTAGCCCCCCCCCCTCCTCCTTTCGGCTTTTCCAGCTGGAGGGCCCTGGCTGAAGGGGGGGCGTCGAAGCTATTATTTCCATTGGTTTTCGGCGTCTCGTTGGTTTTCTGCGCGCTTGTGGTTTTAGGCGTTTGGTTTACGGCGCGTCTTTGATCTTCGGCGCTTCTTCGGTTTTCGAGGCTCCTGTGGTTTTCGGCGCCTCTTTGATTTTCGACGCCCATTTTAGTTTTCTGCGCGCTCTTTTGTTTTCGGCGCATAGTTGGTTTTCGGCGCCCACTTGGATTCCGGCGCCCCTTTGGTTTTCGGCGTTCTGTTGGTTCTCGGCGCCCTTTTGATTTTCGGCGCCCCTTTGGTTTTCGGCACCACTTTGGTTTTCGGTGGCCTTTCGGTGTTTGACGAGCCTGTGGTTGTCAGCGCCCTATTGGTTTTCGGCGCCCCTTGTGTTTCCTGCGTCCTTTTGATTTTCGGCGCCCCTTTAGATTTCGGCGCCCTTGTGGTTTTCGGCGCTCTTCGGTTTTCGGCGCCCCTTTGGTTTTGGGCGCCATTCGGCTTTCGGCGCGCGTTTCGTTTCTGGCGTCCTACGGTTTTCGACGCCCTTTTGGTTATCGGCGCCCCTTGAGTTATCGGCGCCCTTTTTGGGTTTTCGGCGCATCGTTGGTTTTCGGCGCCCCTTTGGTTGTCGGCGCCTCTTTCGTTTTCGCCTCCCTTTGGGTTTTCGGCGCTCCTGCGGTTTTCGACACCCTTTGGCTTTCGGCGTTTTTTTCCTTTTGTTTTCCGCGCCCTGTCCGCCTTCGGAACTTCTGTTGTTTTCGGCGCCCTATCGGTTTTCGGCACTCCTTTTGGTTTTCGGCGCACCTTTGGCTTTGGTTCTCGGCGCCCTTTGGTTTTCGGCGTTTCTTCGGTTTTCGGCGCTCTCCGGTTCTCGCACCGTTTCGGTTTTCGGTGGCCTTTTGGTTTTCGGCGCTCTGTTGGTATTCGGCATTGTTTCCTTCAGCAAAAGGAGGGGTATGGACTTCCAAGCTCCCCCCCTTTAGCCCAAAAAGTGGGGAGGGGAGGGGCTTACGGCAGGGGGGGTTCAAAGGGGGGGAAGGTAGCTAAGCCCCCCACCTTGTGGAAAGGGAGGGGGCAGTTTCCGGAGCGCGCAAAAGAAGAGAGGGCGGTAGCTTCCGTGGAGGAGAGGAATGGGGGAGGGCTTCCGGCAGGGGAGGTCCAGGGGGGGGATGGGTAGCCAAGCCCCCCACGTTGGACAGGGAGGGTGGGGGGGGGGGTAGCTTCCGGAACGCGAAATGGAGGGGGGAGAGTGGGGGTAGCTTCCAAGGGGCGGGCGAGGGGGGGGGGGGCGGTCCAGCAGGGGAGGTTCACGGGGGGGGGGTTAGCTAGGGAGAGACTTCCCTGCGCTCTCTCCCACCTCCTCCTCCTCTTCCTCCTCCCCCTTCCGTAGCCATTTTGGCTTAAGTGCTGGGGCGCTTGGGCGGGCAGCCTCTTTTGAAGGGGCCATCTTGGGGTCGATCCCAAGCGGACACTTTGTCTCTCTTCGCCATGGCGTGCGCAGCTCTCTCGCCCGAGGACCTGCAGGCCATCAGCGGAGTCATCTCCCTCCAGGTCGCTCCTCTCCGTGCTGATCTCGAGTCCACCGTCGGCAAGATCCACGAGCTGGACGAGAAGTTTGATGCTCAGATTGCCGAGCTGCGGCTGGAGCAGCAGAAGTTGAGGGTATCGGTCGAGGAGCCGCGCCTGCTGTGCTGGAACACGTCCACTGCCAAGCCGCTCGACGAGGACAACCTTTTCCCAAGAATTGCCGCCCATCCGTCCCAGATGGTCACCGCTGCACAGTCGGACGCCAAGCTGATAACCATGGGGAGCACGCTCATGAAAGCGATCGCCTCCACTGCTGGGTCTGTTTCTCCGCTCTCACTTCCGACAGTGTAGAAGTTGGTGGCCCAGACCCTTGGAGCCGCTTCCTGGGGCCCAACGGGTGCAAGCGGCCCAGGCATGCTCCGACGGGTCCATCTACGCTGCTCAACCTGCGCCACCCGCTCGTGCTGCACCTGAGCCTCATAGTCACTCTCCGCATTGAGACGGTGGCGAAGTCGGTGACCGCGGCAAGATCTGTATTCGGGCATTTGCCAGGACATTGCTGAACCGTGTCTTTGCGAGACACTGCGAGCTGCTCAAAGCAGCCGCAGGTTCATTGTTTGACGGCGCAGCCCCTCAGTGCCAGAGTTACAAGTTCTGCTACAACATCCGCTTGCAGTCCGAGGAGGCCGCCAGGGCATTCTTCAGCTGTGGCAAGGACAAGGATGCGGGTTCTGCTGTCCACCTCCTCTGGAGGGACCCTAAGAGTGGACAGGACATGCCGCTTCGTGTTGGATCTGATCAACTGCTCCACGTTCGGCACAAAAGTTTCGCTCTCGGCAAGTGCTGGGAGAAGACGAGTACAATCCTTAATGAGCATGACCAGTGGAATGGGTCGTACCGACTTGGTTCCAACTCCCGCGCTGGTACAATCCATTTGGCATGGTCTGATGATGAAGAGATCTTCGGCTTAGTCAAGCCGTCACCGGGCGCAGACGCAGCAGGTGGGAAGGACGCCTTCACGATCATGGTGATGCCCGATGCCTAACTGTTCGAGATCCCCGAGGCCGCCCTGAACGCCTGCCCCGAGCTGGCCCAGAGCAAGCTCGACAAGAACAGCCTGGCGGCCCCGATGTGCGGAGCCGAATATTTGTGAACGGCATGGGTGACGCCTGCATGATGGTCTTCCTCCTGTCCATGGCTGCGATGCTGTTGCCAAGAGGAAGAGGACCTCCTCCGCGTTTTCCTCTGGGTCGAGCTCCACCTCGCCCAGTTCTAGTTCTACTTTTGGGCCGCCTGAGAATGCTGAGGCTGTTGGGTCTGCGCCTCGTATTCCTGTTGGCGCGAGGAAGTGCAGTTCCTCCGCGTTTCCGTTCTCTGCCGCCCTGCCCTCTCGCCCTGTCTTGCGCCGGCCCTGGCGCATCCCAGGCAACTGTTCTGCTGCGCGTTGGAATCCTGCTGCCCTCTATGGGAGCTTGTCGGGTTGACGCGTTCGTCAGCGCAAGCAGCGCTCGCGGCTTCCCCGTCTCTATTGGCAGTATAAGATAATCATGGGTGAAGGAACTCACGGGTCCAAAGTCGACCTCGCAGCTCTAGCCGGAGAGCACCTTAGTTCTTATCACGTGGGTTCGTCTTGCCGCGATCGCCGTTCTGGGGGGGGGGGGGGGGGTTAAGTATCGCGCGTTCCGTTTGTCAGTCCCTTTTCCCGCCTATGCGTTAAGTCCGTTCTTCGAGGGAAATGCGTTGTCGTTTGTCTGCGCGGACCTGGTGGATCCCAGTCGGTTGGTGCCGTTCATCTTGAGCCTGATCTCTCGCGCCCTGCTGATCGGCCCTGCTGGTGGGCACCTGCTTGCTCGTTTTTCTCGTGCCCTTTTTCTGGCCCTGGCCCGGCGTTGAGCACTGCGGGCGGAGATTGCAATTTGAGGGGGGAACGAGGTCAGGCACTGCGTCAGCGGGGAAGCGGCGACCGATGACGACTCTTTTTCGCTTGATTGTTTTGCCTCTCTTTTCGGCCAGCATGTGGACATCCTGCAGGCAGATGTGACGCATCGGACGGTTAGATGCAAGGACGACGTTCCCCAGTTGCACACTCTTGCCCGCCTTGGTCGTATCTACTGGAATGCACCCCCGGCTGTTCGCTTGGATTGGCATGCTAGGTCAGGAGTTCACGGACATGCCCATGAGTTAGAGTTCCCGTCCGATCATGTAGCAGCGTACGTCCAGATCATGATTGAGTCCAAGTTGGGTCCTTATGTTCTCCGCTGGGTCGCCAAGCATCCCGACTCTCCTGGGCTTGCTGCTGGTGTAGTTTCTGAAATTCCAATGACCTTTTTCTGGCGATCGATGGTGTCAAGGCAGCTATGCGCCCTGCATCGAGGATCACCCAGGAGCGTTCGATTCGGCTTGGGCCCCGTACCGTCGCGCAGAAGATCGCCGTTCTTTGGGCATTCTCTCGAGCTGCTCGCAGTGGCCACGAGCAGGTTATGCATCAGCGCATTGACTGCGCGCCTCAGATTGCTGACGTGTACGACATGGGCAAAATGGTATTTAATGATTACGTCGGTCTTTATGAGTGGATTGCATCGTTATGTCGGGGCGGGGCAGTTGATGCGCAGGAGCCCATGTGTGCCGCTACTCCTGCCGCTGGCGGGTTGCCCGACTGCCCGAAGACATGGCCGATGATATGCCCGATGATTGGCTTGGCGATGTTTTGCCGCCGGCGGGCGGGCTTGCCGACGACTTGCCCGATGATCTGCCCGATAATTCCCCTCCCTTGCTGGCTGCGCCCAGTCGGCGTCCGTCGCGAGGAAGCCAGGGCGGCCAATGCTGCCCCGCTGGGGCAGAATCCCGAGCGTGCCGGCACTTCGGCCCCGAGGGCCGCCAAGTATATTGGGTCGATCAAGTCCCGGTCGCCTTCGAGGCGGAAAATGTTCAGGTTTGCCGGCGGTGGCCCCGAGAGCGCGGCCCCCATTTCCACGCGGCAGTCCGCGGCCAATCTCGCCACTCACTGGCGACCCGTTCATGGCGAACCTCCGGGGCAACACATTTTGCAGGACGAGGGTTTGCGCGAACTTGTCCAGCGCGTTTGGTCCGCTTGCCCCTGGTATAGAGTGGCGACCACACTTCGGTACGTTCGCTGGCAATCTGGCCGCCGAGCACGATTCCACCCCAGGGCCAGATGGGTTGCCATGCAGCGACTGGAAGTTTGCGAGCCCCAGCACTCGCCAGATAATATTCCAGGGGTACTTTGCTCTTCTTAATCATTAGAAGTCACCCGCTCGATTTAACAAGGGAACTGCTGCGATCCTGTTGAAGCGTGGCGTTCACGAGGATGGAACTAGTATTCTTGGGCCAGGTCATGCGCGCATATTGGCGATGTCCATCACAAGCGACAACGTATATTCGCCCTGTGCCGGCATGCCTTTCGCGCAGCAAGCCCAATATGGTATTAGGAAAACACATTGTGGTTTCACAGAAGGTCGTGGCATCTGGGAGAATAACATAGGGCTGGGCCCCTGAATGTTAGAATGGTGCTCTTAGAAGGTGCGCCTGCGCGGTGGGGCTCTCTTCTTAGACATCGCTGCTGCCTTTCCCGCGCATAGCCATGAGTGGCTGCACAACGTGCTTGTTCAAGTGTCCCCGGCTTCATTCTCCAGGCCCCCAGGTCCCTTTGCGTCGACGTTGATTGAGGTCGGCTTGATGTTTAGTGGTTTGAAGTTTCCTGGTTTGACCATTCGAGTGGGGAGGTTAGCAAGGGCGTCCGCTCGCTGGCCTGCTCTTTGCTTTCGTTATTGATCCATGTTTTCTGGCTCGAGAGACGGATCGCATCCCATCCCGCTGTTCTCGACTCATTTGCTGATGACGTTGGCGCAGCGTTTGCAGATGTCTTCCTCTCGCTGCCTGTCATTCTCACGTGGATGTTGCATTCTGCCGCAGTCGCGGGCTTGTGTCTGAATAAGGACAAGTGCGCGCTCGTTCTTCTTGGCCATACCGACAAGAATCACGTTGTTCGCGCCGTGCGTCGTCTGGGAGTCAATACCCGCAAGTAACGGATTGAGTCGCCCGGCAAATACTTGGGATTGTACTTGGGGCCTGGGGGCTGCGCCGCATCTTGGGAAGGGCCCGGGCAGAAGCTGCCCAGTCGTGTCGCTCACATTCGATCCCTGCACCTCTCGCTTGTCCATAATCCGCGTGCTTTTGATGTGTTCGCAGTGCCTGTCCTTCGCACACCTGGCAGTTGTATCCTCCTGGGACTCCTTCTGATGTTGTGTTCACAGCCGAGCATGGCGCATTGCAACGTCTCACGGCGCCCCCGAGACACGCCATGCCAAGTCAGTTATTGCGTATTATTTCGTCAATCGGTCTCATGTCTGAGCCTCGGAGTCTTGTCTGCTCGTCCAAAGCTGCCATCTTTCGTGCTGCTGTACATTCCAGTGAGTATGGCGACACGATGGCCAGAATCCATAGGGTGACCTATGATGTTCACTTGGAGTGATATTACCGCTGCCGCCCCTCAACTGTCAGATCCTGATGTGTCTTGTGTTCAGAGGGAATTATACAAGATCCTGAAACAGAAGACGGCTCCATGTACCCTCTCCTGTACCTGTTCTTCTGAAACGTGTTCGGTACTTGTTAGCCTTGCCGCCCCCAGTCGGTGATCGAGTTTTCCTGAATCTGCTTACTGCCAACCGTAAGATTTTCTCATGCGTGGCTCACGTCGCGCAAGTTCCGTCAGGGTACCGGTATATATACATTCGGTTGTTGTGCTCTCGGCGGAAACGGGGTGGACCATTATTTGTTTTATCCTGCCTTGCTCCCTTTTTTGCCGTCCGTTGTTCGCTCCCTCCCTGCCTGCCACCAGCGTATGTTTGTTTATAATATACCCGAGATGCCGGACGGAGGAAAAAATGAGGTTGCTGCTAGTTCATGATTTAATAAATACCAGCTTCAACACCCTGCGTGCTGGAGGGAGATTGGGACCCAATGGGGGTTCTGAGTCTCCTGACCGCCCGTGCTCGTGTACTTGCGAGGCGCAGCCACAAAGTGCGTGCGCTGCTCGCGCGTAGTTAGCCAGTCTGCATCCAGCCATTCAGACAATGACCGAAGGACGTCTGCCCTCGTCTCGTCCCTTTCTTGTCCGCCTGTCCCCGTCCCGTCCCTTTCATCGGAGGCTCGTGCTCCTCTTCTTCCTCCTCCTCTTCCTTCTTCCTCCTCCTCTTCCTTCTCCTCCTCCTCCTCCTCCTCCTCCTCCTCCTCCTTCTCCTCCACATCCACCCACATCCACCCCGCCTCACCATCCCGGGCTCGCTGGCCGCAATCCCACGGATGCGCGTGGTTTCGCGCATCCATGGGATCGCGCCCGCCCAGATCCGCTCAAAATCGGCCCCCGGATCCATGCCGGTTCTGATTTCCAGGGCGGATCCAGCCATGGCGACGAGAGGCATCCAACAGGCCCAAACAGTTTGGAAACATGCTTGGGCTGGCCGCCGTTGCTGCCCCGGCCCCGTTTGGGAAGCCCCCGCGTCTCAGGGGAGTGGTGGGCTCAGGGGGGGACGCATCGACCCTCAATCGCCCTTTGATGGCCGATTGGAGCCCGATAGTCCGCCCCGCCCAGGAGCGTGCGGATCCGCCATCGAGGGCCTATCGCCGTCCCATCGGGGATGCATCGCCGATTCCTCGTCGACGTGCCCCTCCCTAAGCTGGTCCCCCTTACCATTCCCCCTCAACATCAGCGGCCCTGGGGCGCGCCCCACTAGAGGGCGAACTACGCCTGGGCGGGCCCCCGAGCGGGGGGCCGAGCGTGCTGGGACGACACCGTGCTGCCTTCCACGTGGGTCCAGAGCCAGGCGCCATCCGCCCTGGGCCCTCTCTCTCTCTTTGCCCCGATTGGCCAGGGCACGAACGGGGATTCCCCCCAATCCCAGCGAACGGAAGTACTGAACGCCAGAAACGATCGCCCCCTGCCTGCGAGGTGCAGCCCGTGACCCAGGGGGACAGACTTGCTCTTTGCCCACCTCGCTTTCCCTTGTCTGCCTCGTTTTCTTGTTCTGCCCATTTTCCTTGTTTGGGGACCTAGCGGGCGGCGCGCTCGGTCCGTCTGGGCACCTCCTGCGGGGCTGCCTGCGTTTTTGTTGGGCACGTGTGCCTTCCACGCCCTAGCCTGGTCCAGACCTCACCTACATCCTGTAGGGCCCCTGTCCCAGGAGTCTTCCTGGAGAGGTCCAAGGGACACGCATACATAAGATAACCTCTCAAATGGAGAGGTACAGACCCAAACGCCCCCAAGCGGCCCTTCTCCAGTGGCCCCCAGCACGCCGCATCCACGATATCCATGAGGGGCCCAAGACGGATCCTGAGGAGGAGGATGAGGAGGATGAGATTCAGGAAGGGAAGCAATTCACGGCTCGTCCGAGCCCCCTGCCGCGGGCGCGACATCGCGGGAGCCGCACCCGCCGTCTGAGCGGCCTCCGCCGCCAAAATTGCCGCAAGGCGCGTGTGGCCACGGTTCCCTGGCACAGCAGCGCCCCGAGCGCCCCGAGGCCCCGCCCCTCGAATGACCCTACGCTCGCTATTCAGATGGCGAGATTGCGACGACCCGACGCGGCCCGATGTTTGTCTGGCGCTCTTCTACAGCCCGGCGCGGACGCCCACAGTCAGCGGAGAAACAGGGACTCCTGCCACCAAGAACCGGTCGGGGGTGGCTGACCCCTGGGCGCTGGCACCCCTGAGCGTCTTCCCGTGACGGGTAACGCTCGGGCGTGGCCCCGCAGGGAGCTCCACCGAAGGCCCAAGGCCCCCGTGGCAGGGTCCGCATGTGGCTCCACGCCCACCTCTGCACACACAGACACTCATACCACACACATACACACCACACAGCACACAACACACTTGTTAAGCCGGCGGCGCAGAGGAACCTCAGGCGCGGTCGGCAGATGGAGGTGAACACACAGCCCCCCCCCCCCACCACACACACACACACACCACACACATAGTTACACACACGCACACACATACCTAATGCATACATACACACATACATCCATCCATCCATCCATCCATCCATCCATCCATCCATCCATCCATCCATCATCCATCCATCCATACATACATCCATACTTACATACATACATACATGCATGCATACATACATACACACATACATACAGACATGCATACATACATACATACATGCATACACACACTCATACACACCTACCTACCTACCTACCTACCTACCTACCTACCTACATACATACATACATACATACGTACGTACGTACGTACGTACATACGTACATACATACATACACCCACTCATACATACACACAAACGTACATACATACAAACATACATACATACATACATACATACACACATACATACATCAATTCATGCATACATACACATACACACATACATGCATGCATGCATGCATGCATGCATACATACAAACATGCATGCATACATACATACATACATACATACATACATACATACATGCATGCATGCATACACACATACATATATACATACATACATACATACATACGCACATACATACATACATACATACACACATACATGCATACATACATACATACATACATACATACACACACATACATACATACATACATACATACATGCATGCATGCATGCATGCATGCATGCATGCATACATACATACATGCATTCATACACACATACTATCACATATACATACACACATACATACATGCATGCATACATACATGCATGCATGCATGCATGCATGCATGCATGCATGCATACATACACGCACACACACAATTTTTGCGTCGGCGGCTGGGCAGAGGTTGCCTCTCCAGCGATCGGGCATCAGTGGGGCGCGTGAAATGCAAATTGGGCTGCAATGCGCGGGAGGAAAGGAGAAGACCCTGGCGCAACGGGAAGAGTGGAAACAGGGCCCGTTCAGGCAAGTCCCGGCTGCGGCGGGGCGGACGCCGGGGGGGGGGGGAGCCAGCCGCGGCGCCGGGCAGCAGCTGGGAGGGAGGGCATCCCGACGGCGGCCGGGCAGAACCGTGTGGGGGCAGGTGCCACGAATGGGCAAGTATGGAACGTCCAGGCCAGCCAACCAACATCAACCCATGCGTAGGAATACCAGACGGGGCTGACAAGCAGCAAATGGCTGCAATGAGAAATGCCTGTCACATGTTGATGCAATCACCACGCCAATGGGGGAACCGGCGGCGCTGGCGAACCCAGCGGCTAGGCAAAGCGCCGAGACCTGGTGACCTGCGAGGCGCGATGGGAAGGGGAGAAAGGCGGAGCGCTGGCCGCCACGAGTGTGATGCGATGAGCACGGCAAGAGCGGCCGACGTGTAGGCGACGGACATGAGACAAAGATGTGGAGCCACGCCACCATGGGGGCACGGCGTGGAGCTGGGAAGGGCCAGCAAGTGGGCCAGCGGGCGCCGAGACCTGGTGATTTTCGAGGCGCGGGGAGGGGGGAGGGCAGTGCAAGGCGCCACGGTTGCGCGGCAGCAGCCATGACACCAGTGCAGCTGGTGCGTGCATGGGCGAGAGGCCGACCTGATAACCAGGCCGGCGAGGGAGGTCCCGGCAAGAAGGAGCCGAGGTCGGCTGGCCAGGCACGGAGCGCAGCAAAGCGGTGGAGGGTGCCAAGGGTTTGCTGCAGCCTGATTGGGGGGGAACATGCGAAGGAAGGCAGCGCCGCGTCGGCCAGGGCCCCTGGTGCCCCCGCCGCGCAGAGTACAATAACCTGGCGCAGGCCATATTTGGTCCACCGCCTGCTCGCTGTACCTACTTGATTGTGGTGGCCAGGGCTCCGGTCTTCCGATGGCATTGAGGGGGGCGTGGCAGAAGACGCCTAGGACGGGGGTGGCTATCCTCGGTAATCCTCGGTGCAGGCGCCCGTCACCGCAGCCTCGGCGGGCCCCGCTGCTTCCCGCCGCCTCCGCGGGGGGGGCGCGTGGCCAGGGGGTCGTCGGAGGTCTTCGCCGACGCCGCCAGCCTTCACGGGAGTTCTCCTCTTCCGACGGGGGGCACCTCGACGAGGCCGTCGACTGGCGGGGCGAGTCAGGCGCCCATGGAGAACAATCGGCAAGGTGCGCGGCGGCGAGGAGAAGACCTTCCAGGGAAGAGCGGGGCCCCCGCCCACCCGCGTCGCCCTGCGCACCGCCGAGCGCGTCGGGGGGGCATCCGCCTCCACGCGGGGGGCCGCAGTACTAGGCCGTGAGCTGTCTGCAGGAAGTGAGGGAGGGCGCCGAATAAGTGCACCGATTGTGAAAAATGGTGCCCTCCCCGCAGCCAGGGGCGCATGCCGCGCCGGAAGCCACCCTGCGCGCGGAGGGCCCGCTGCAGCCTGAATGGGGGAGACAGGCGAAGGAAGGCGGCGACGCGCTGGCCGGGGCCCAAAACCTGGCCCAGGTCGCGCAGGGCTCCGATGGCGTTGCCCAAAACCTGGCCCAGGTCGCGCAGGGCTCCGATGGCGTTGAGGGGGTCGTGGCAGAAGACACCAGGGGAGGGGTCGACGCGCTCCCCGCCCTGGGGGCACTGCGGTAATCCTCGGCCCTAGCGTTCGCCACCGCTGTCACGGCGGGCCCCCTCTGCTACCCATCTCCTCCGCGGGGGGGCGCGAGGCGGGGTGGTCGTGGGCGGTCTTCGCCGCCGACCAAATCGGCTCCCCGACTCCACGGACGCCAGCTTTCCTTTGATAATCTCCTCCGACGGGGGGGGCACCTCGGCAAGGTGTGCGGCGGCGGGGAGAGGGCCGCTCTGGGCGGTGGATTGGCATGCCTCCGCATTGCGGCTGGGGGGGGCGTCCGCGCGTCATATCCCGCGCAGTGGCTGCCGCCGGGGCACCTGTGCCCTCCGTCTCGCCAGCTCGACGGTCACCTGCGCGCCCCTGGGGGCTCGGGAGCGGCGCTCCATTCTGTCGGGGGGGAGTTGCTGCTTCGGCGCTATTGCGCGGCAGTCCTGAGGCCGTCATGTCGAGAGGGGGACTAAACGTGCCGCTGTCCGCCCCGTCTGCGCGCGGGGGGCGGCGATCTGCGTGCTCCGGCTGTCTGCAGAGAGAAGGGGGGGGGGCACCGCGCGCAGGGCCCCCGCCTGCTCGCTGCATCTCTTCGATTGCGGCGGCCGGGGCCCCGTCGGCATTGAGGGGGGCGTGGCAGATGGCGCCTGGGACATGGGTGGCGCGCCCCCCGCCCTGGGGGGCACCGCGGTAATCCTCGGCGCTCGAGCTCCCAGCTTTCGCCGCCGCTTGGGCGGTGGGGCGGGGCGAAGGGGTCGTGGAAGAGGGGGGATGCCAGTCGCCATGCCCGTCGGCGCTGCCCCGCGGGTCGACGCAGTCCCTGCGGGGCGCGAGGTGGGACGCCAGGCGCCGCCCCGTCTCGGCAGCGGCGCGCGATCTACATGCGCGGGGCGGCGCGCCGGAGAACCGATATCTGGCCGTGGCGACGAGGGGCGCCTGATGCGCCCGCAGTAGTGCCACTCCGTCCTAAAATCCTTCTGAGGCGGCGAGGAGGGCCCTCTCCCCGCGCCTGCAACCCCAGTGCCACCGCGCACCCTGGCCGAGGCGTCACCGAACATGAGTCTGAGGGCAGGCGCGCGCCCTTCCAGAGCCCGGCGGGGCCCCGGAGGGAGGGGGGCCCAGCAGACCGCCGGGGCGGCGCAGCTGCGGCATGGGTGGTCCTTGCTCGCGGTTCGTCTGTCCGCCGCGGGGGCAGCTCTGTCTCGCGTCGACGCAGGCAACCGTGGCTGGGGGGTAGTTGGCGGCACCCGTAGTCAGCCCCTTCTGCTCCTCGTCTCCTCCGCCGGGGGGCTCGTGGCCGGGAGATTGTTGGTGGTCTTCGCCGCCGACCTCATCTGCCTCCGCCGCCAGGGCCGCCAGCCCCTATTCTGCAAATCTCCTCCGACCGCGGAGCAGTTCGGCGAGGCCGTCTGATTACGGGCGGGGCGAGTCAGGCTCCCCAGGGGAGCCCTCGGCAGGAAGCGCCGCGGCGGCGAGGATGGGGCCCTCCTGGGAAGACTTGCCAGCGCCCGCCCCGCAAGTGGGTCTGCGTCCATCGCGCCCATCTCCGTCGCGATGCGCGCCGCTGCGCGCGCGCCGGGGCGCCCGCGTCCTTCGCGCCGCCGCGCGTGTCGATGGGGTCCGAAAGAACAGAGCGGAGGGGCGAAATTATTGGCGCCCGCCCCGCCGCCCGGGGCGCACCCCGTGGAGGAAGCGCCCCAGCGCGCGGAGGGCATGCTGACAACTAAGAGGGAACGGGCTGCATGGGGGAGGCACCGACTAGGTGCAGCGCCAGAAGCTACTGGCGCCCCACTCCCTGATCTAGCTTGGGTGTAATTACGTGTTCAGTTGCAGCGCGAGTGGAGAAGGAGCGCCCTGGCCGATTTGCTCACCTCTGCCTTTCCTTCTCTTTCTTCTCCTCGGAGGGGCGGCCACAAGGCGCGAGAGGCCGCCATGTCAAAATACAGGGGGCTCGGCGCCAAGCCCAAGAATTTTCTCCTCCGCCTCCTCCTCCTCCTCCTCCTCCTCCTGCTGGGTTCGGCGCCGAACCCAAGAATATGTGTTCATTGCGCCGCGGGCCGCCCATCTGGTGCGGCACCGCCCTGGAAGAATCGGGCCCCTTTGGCGACTGGCACCCAGGTATCAAGAGAGACCATCTCCGAGCTGGAACTGCGTGAGAGGGTGGTCCCTTCTTGGCGAAGGGCGCCAAATAATCCAGAGACGCCAGTGACAGGTTGGGGCGCGGTGGAAGGGTGGGTCCCTTTGGCGAGCAGCAACCAGGAACCGGGAGGTGGCATCTTCGGGGCGGGGCCACGGGGGGGGGGGGAATTGGCGCGGGTCTGTTTGCGGGAAGCGCAGAACCAGGAACTCAGAATCCAACAGCGCGTAATTCAAAAAGAGTAATTAAGTAATTCTGCAGGAAGGTTGGGGCCAAGAGTTCACGAAACCTCTTTGTGGGACCAGGTCTGAATTTGAACCGACGTTTCACCCGGAACCCGGAACCACCCCCCTCAGTTAAACCGTACACAGATTTAATATTTCCACGTGCGAAGGCCAATAATGAGAATAAATGACATTAGACAGGCCCATCCCCCCTCGTAGAGAAAGTCACTGCTCCTCCTATCACGAAGGCCACCAACCAGTTACCACAGCCGCCAGAGCCCCATCGCAGGCGCGCGCGCTCGCTTGCTAGCTCGCGCCGACACTCGCGAGCCCGAGGCGGCCGCGGAGGGGGCCGCCGGCTGCACCGCGGAGGAGGGAGGGGGGAGAGGAGGGAGGAGGAGGAGGAGGGAGAGGAGGAGGAGGAGGAGGAGGAGGAGGAGGAGGAGGAGGAGGAGGAGGAGGACAAGCAGGAGCAGGTGCAGGAGCAGGAGCAGGAGCAGGAGGAGGAGGAGGAGGAGCAGGAGGAGGAGGAGGAGGAAGAGGAGGAGGAGGAGAAGAAGGAGGAGGAGCGCTCCGCGTTATCGAGGGGCTGCGCCTCGACGACAGCTGCGAGGTCACGCCCGAGCAGTGGGAGCAGCTCCAGGAGGCCCAGGGGCCCTGGACGGGCGGACGGGCGTTGCGTTACGTGGGGGCGATAAATCTCGGCGGCGAGCGAGGGGGGGGAATGGGAAAGAAAGACGGCCCTCTCAGAAGGCCCTGGTCTCAGCAGGGCCCCGCGCCTTCTAAGAGGTCTTCAGCGTCTTCGGGGAAGGCTTAGAAAACTTCTCAGACGGCCAGGGGATTCCGAGCCTTCTGAGAAGGCCCGCCCCTTCTCATTTCCCCCTGGGCTCGCCGCCGAAAATCGGGGGGGGGGGGGGTAACGAAAGGTGCACCTTTTTGTGCCCGAAAGTGGCCCTAAAGGGCTCCCCATAGGGCCCAAAAGGGGCACGAGAGGTGCACGTGTTTTCACTACCCATCCTCGATCCCCCCCCCATGAAGCAACGCACCAGGCGGCCTCTGTGCAGTCTAGGCCTCCCAGGTGGGGTCCGAGCAGATGGGATCCGAGGATCGCCCCGCATGGCCGATGCATCGGCGATGTGACTCGACGTGGAGCCCGGCCGCCTCTGCGCTGACGTCGCCGATGCATCGCCGACGTCGACATTGCGTCACCGATGCATCGCGGGTGCATCGCGGATGCAGGGCTCCAGCTAAATTGTGTTTGGCAATTTCGTGGACCGTTGTCGCTTTGATTTCGTTTCACAGCAACGGCAGAGCGAAGACATAGCGAAGGAACGGAACCAACAGGAAAACAAACAACACTGTCTAGCTCGAGCCCTGCCCGGATACATCGGCGATGCGTCGACGATGCGGCGCGATCTTTCGACCCCGTCTACTCGGACCCTATTGGGGAGGCCTCGAGAGGAGGAGGAGGCGGAGAGCGGGGAGCCAGGAGGGGCCCCAGCAGAGATCCAGGGACCGATCTTCCGCGCATCGTGGGTCAGAAGGAGGAGGAGGAGCAGGAGGAGGAGGAGGATGATGAGGAGGAGCAGGAGCAGAAGGAGGAGGAGGGGGCTCGTTTCGCGTCCCCTGATTCGATTCGATTCGACTTAGATGGTTTCCGATTCCAATTCGATTCGACCTGGGATGCCGACGTGGGTTCCGGTTTTTCATTGGAGGCATACTAGCTTGCCGATGTCCGCCGATTCATTTTTTTACAGACTGCGCTGCCGATTACCGCCGATCCGATTCGTTTCGATCGCCGATCCGACTCTGGGCTCTTCCTGGGAGGAGGAGGAGGAGGGGGAGGAGGAGGAGGAGGAGGAGGAGGAGGAGGAGGAGGAGGAGAACGAGGAGGAGGAGGCCGAGGAGGAGGGGTTCGAGCCGGCTGATGGCCAGCTCTGATCTCTCCCCGCGCGCGCCGTCGCAATCATGATCACACACACCCCACTCCCCACGTCTCGCGAAAGGCAGGCTCTTTTTCTGCCTCCCCCCCCTTTTGCGTGATTCATTCTATTTGCGTTCGATAAGCTGTCGAGAGTGATCTGCTGCCCGCGGTTGCCGAGACATCCAGCGCCTCGAACCAATGGGAGCGGCTGGTCTGGCGTCACTCGTGGCCTCTGGGGGCCAACGCTGATCCTCGGGGCTGTCAGGCGACTGCTCGGGATGAAACACCGGCAGGGGTTCGGGCGGACGGCAACGGGCGGACAACAAAGGCAGGGGACCCGAGGACTGCAGGAAGGTGCCCCTAACGGGGTCCTGAGCGGCCCCATAGTCTGCCACCGCGGGCCCAGTGGGTGCACGAGAGGCGCACGCTTCTTCACCCCACGTGTAGCCCTTCCGTCAACACCGAAGAACGAAAAGTTGCATAAACATGATTTCTCTGACGTTCGCGCGGATGTCTTGCATTCGCACTGGGCCCCCCTCCCTGGCGCACGGAGGGCCCCCAGGGCGGCGACGGAGGCGCCGCCAGGGGGGCCCAGCGCCGATCCAAGATGTCCACGCGGACCTCAGAGAATCTGCGCTCATGCAGTTTACTGTTGTCTGTGACAGCCGACAGGGTCCCGGGGCCCACGCATCGGCGAAAACGTCGAGGCGCCGGACGTCTTGGCGGGAAGGTCGCCGACAACGCCCGGGAGACGATCATGGCCGCCAAGCGGCACGGCCACGTGGCACGCCGCGGGGGGGGGCTTTGCGCGGCGGGTGGCCGCGAGGCGGGCTCCGCGCCTGGCGGGACAGGAATGGCATGAGGGGGAAGGGAGGAGGAGGAATGGTTGCGTTCGAATAGAAATCCGACAGCGACAGGAGGAGGAGGAGGAGGAGGAGGAGGAGGAGGAGGAGGAGGAGGAGGAGGAGGAGGAGGAGGGAGGATCGAGACTCAAGGATCGAGGACCGAGGATTCAGGTCTTCGGGCGTTCTTGTATCTCTAGGGCCACCCGCGCGACTGCATGTGTTCGGTATTCGCTGAGTGTTCGGCATCTTGGTGCCGTTTTCGGGGCCCTCCTCTGCGCGGCCGCCCCCACGGGCCGCGGGCCCCACCCGACGATGCGCCAGGCAAGGGATCCCACCGCGCAAAAATCACAAGAGTGGCATCCTCTGTGCAGCCGCCCTCACGGGCACCCTAGTAATTCATAGCAGCACAGGTGAAGAGGCGGATCGAGGATAAGGAGGTCGGCGAGTGAACACGTGTTTCCATATGCATTCCTAGGGGCCCTTCGGAGGCGCACGAAGTGCGGTAGGGTGTTGTCCCGCCCACCCTTGCGGTAGCCGGCAATGAGGCGAGAGCGCGATTCCCGAATGAGTTGAGGAAGTCTCTGGCGCATTCAGGCAGTCTCAGGCGAACCGGTTGCCGGACTGGGCGGTCTCGGACTCCCCGTTCTCCCCCGCCGCCCCTTTGGCAGGACAGGACCTTTCTGCTGCCCTCTCCATCACTCAGAGAACCCTCGAGCGAGACGCACGGTTCTGGAATAAACTGTGGGGGAAGTCTCGGGCGGCGTGGCTGCCGAACCGGGCGGTCTCGCCAGCCCCGTCCCCCGGTGAGGGGATTTTTGTGTGGTTCTTTCTTTCGCATTATTAGGAAACTTGAGCGAGACGCCATTGGGAGACCCACCTTTGCGATGATGTCCAGAGGTCCAGTGGGGAGGAGGAGGAGGAGGAGGACGACGAGGGGGAGCAGGAGGAGGCTTGCAGGAAGGCATGTGTGGTGTTCGGGGGCATCAGGAGGCTTTCCAGGAGTTGCTACCCAGAGAAACTTCTTGAGGTTTGCGAAGAAGGGGGGATGGGAAGGAGCAGGTGAAAGGGGAGTAGGAGGAGGAGGAGGAGGAGGAGGAGGAGGAGGACGAGGGAGGAGGAGGAGGAGGAGGACGAGGAGACAGGATACCAGGGGAGGAAGAGGAGGCGGTGGAGGAGCAGACCCTCAGAGCAGCTTGGTAGACCCTCCTGAAACTCCGCAGGACTTCCCAGAATCCCCACGAAGCCCCTCCTTGTCCTCAGCCGGGCGCTGTCGGGAAATTAGGTGGCGCTTCCATGATTGTTACCCTGCTACCCATACTTTCGACGGTGCGACTTGGTGTGTCCGCTTGCCTCAGAGATCTTGACCGCCTTTGAAGGACCAGTCTTTCTTCGCCGACCCAGTTTCACGGGTGGTCCTGAGGCCCGACGGTCCGAAGGGTTTTGTGAAAACCGAACTTAGCAACAATATGGCACGAGCCTTTGTGTGACGGCCAATGTGCCCAGTGAGGCATTTTGCAGAGGATGGAAAGATTTCAGCATCTTTCTCTCCTTACGATACCACTCCTGCGAGATTGAAGTCAGCATCGGCGCTGGTCTATCCGTGGTCGAAAACCAGCCCACCTTGGCATAGTCCCGTTTAATTCGGCTGAATCTTGTTTGTCATGGCTCTATCCCGGTCGTAGTCCCGCTCAGCCTGGCCTCGTGGCATTATTAGCTGAACCACCATGCATCGATCTCACGAAGATCTCCAAGAAGATGCCATGCAACATCGTGTTTTGATTTGCGACGCGAGGGGGGCCTGGGTACCATTTTAAATCATGCGCTGACAACTAGCACCCATACCTATGAGACCCCCAGATTTCTCCTTGTGGAGTTCTGGGGGGACTATGGGTGTGTGTTGTCGGATGGGGGTCCCCGCTCGACTGAGAGCCCCCCTCGGGGTCCGACAAACCGCACCCATATCTATGGCGCCTTCGTCGTGGTGCCCTCCCCCATTCCTCCTCCCTGCATCTTTGTTCAATAGCAGCTCATGGAGCGTTGTATACCCTCGTACTTCAGTCTCCAGAGCGCACTAGCGACTAGCGTCGATTAGCGTCTGATAGTCGATGACACAGCACCGACTTAGCGTCTCTTCAGCGTCGATTGGCGTCAGTTGGCGTCGATTTAGCGCCGATTAGCGCCGATTCGTGTCGGCTGGCGCCGAGTCGCAAGAGCCAGCAAGATGGTTTGGGAGGCTCCCATGAGTTGCCGCCTAAGGTCGCGTGTAAGCGCCCTCGCTTCCACTGTCGCGTGCCGCGCTGGCTGCCCGCGTAAGCCACCACGTGAGATCGGTATCCCATCTCGCGTAAGACTCGTTTCGTTGATTTTCGTCGGCCAAGCGTGCGCCAAGATGCCACCAGATGCCCCCAAGGCAGCCCAAGAGGGCCCCAAGACGGCTCCCTGTGGCCTGCAAGAGACACCAAAGACGCTGCGAGAAGGCTCCGAGAGGACCTCCCAAGAGGGCCCCCCGAGAGCCTCATGAGCTCCAAGTGAGCGCCACGATGCCACCATATTGCGAAAGCCTTACGGCTGGTGCTGCCGACCCTGAAGGGGGATGACGACGACAATGGCGGCGGCTGCGACGGCGACGACGACGACGCTGACGTGGGCCAGAGTCCTCAGGGATGCTTCTCGGGGTCTCTTCGGAAGGCTCTCGAGGGACCCTGGGAAGGAATTTCGGCGCCTCTTATGGGAGCCCCTTATATGGGGGCCTCCTGGCAGCCTCTCGGGGGCGCCTTCGGGCTTCCGTGGGACCAGGGATCGACCTCAACGTTTTGACTTTGTTGTGCAGCGAAGGCGTAACGAAGACAACACGAGGGAGAACGAAAACAAAACGAACATGACAAACACTGTTTTGGTCGAGCCCTGCTTTGGACCTCTTGTGGGCCTCTTGGAGCCACGATGCCACCAGATTTTTGTTCGTCCCCCAGGTGCTGGTCACCAACGCGGAGCGCGGCTGGACCGCAGCGCGCCCCTCCCCTCCTGCTGCGTACGCGCTCGGCCGCCCGGGGGCTGTGGCCGCCCCCCCCCCTCTCCGCGCGCGCGGCCGCCGTGGGCTCTCTCCCTGCCTCTGGGGGGCGCGGTCCCTCGTTGGAGCCGGCTTCACCACGAGCGGCGCTTCTCCTCCTCCTCCTCCTCCTCCTCCTCCTCCTCCTCCTCCTCCTCCTTTTCCTCCTCCTCCTCCTCCTCCTCCTTTTCCTCCTCCTCCTCCTCCTCCTCCTCCCTCTCACGAGCGGCGAACATATCTGTATCCCCGCCCTCGCGGTCTGGATTCCGGGGCGCGATCCCGCGGATGCGCGGTCGCACGTATACGCCCCGCGCGGGGCATCCGCGAAACAACGCTCCGTATTCGCGGGGGTCGCGGCCCGGCGCCTTGGCCCGCGAGGCCGCGAAGACGGATATGGTTTGGCCCCCCACAACGGCTGGGGGACTGAGGTGGCCCAGGACTGGCTCCGGCCAGCAGGGAGGGCGGGCGGGTTCGAGGCTCTATTTTCGAGAGGGTTTTTTGCCTTTTGCGGTCTCGGGGGGCCGTCTTTGGGCCCCGGGACGGTCAACAACGGATCCGGTGTGAAAAAGTGCACCAGATGGATTCCGGGAGGGGTCAGGGGATTGATTTTGAGTGGATTTGGCTTCATCTTCCCCTCCTGACAGTTTTTCTGGGGTCCCGGTTCAGACCCCCCAGCCGCCTCCAAATCCCGCGGTGCTCCGCTCGGCCGCGCAATCCGAACCCTACCCTCGCCGATCAACGTTGGCGAAATCTGAGGCCTACCCCCGCCTCCAGTCAACTCAGGAGAATCGATGACTGGTGGATGTAATGTTCGGATGTCGCCACCTGTTCTCTCAACAACAGCCTCCGACGTGAGCAGAAACAGCGACGGTGTGAGGCAACCGCCTTCGGTAGCAACTCATGGGAGCGTTGTGTGTCCTCGGAATCCGGGCTTTAGGGTGCATTTCGGTGCTCTAGCGTCTGGAAGGTAAATGATGAGAAAGCACAGCATTAGCACCGATTAGTGTCGATTGATCGTCGATTAGCGCCAGTTGGTTTCGCCAGCGTCGATTCGAAAGTGCCAGCAAGCCGAAGAAGAAGCAAGTACACAATTAGCCTGGCGAAAGGCGCAACCACATGCAATTGTGGGTACTCCCGTTGTTTGCGCGGCATCCGGTGGAACTCCCTTTGGGCCACGAAACGTGAGAAGGGTGTGCCAAAATGGGTGCGGTGGGCGCATGCGAGCACTGGTATCTGGGCCTTCGGCGGGGTTCCCTATGGGGCGACGAGACGTGTGAGGGGTGTCCCAACATGGGCGAAGTGGGCGCATGCGAGCGCTGGCATGTGTGCCTTCGGTGGGGCTCACTATGGGGCCACACATCGTGTGAGGGGCGCGCCAAAATGGATGCGGTGGGCGCATGCGAGCGTTGGTATCTGGGCCTTCGGCGGGGTTCCCTATGGGGCCAAGAATGGATTGAGGGGTGTCCCAGCAGTGGCGCGGTGGGCGCATGCGAGCGCTGGCATCTGGGCGGTGGACGCGTGCGAGCGCTGGCACCTGCGCCTATGGTGAAGCCCCCTATAGGGCCACAAAACGTGTGAGGGGTGTGCCAAACTAGGCGCGGTGGGCGCATGCGAGCGCTGGCATCTGGGCCTTCGGTGGAGCTCCCTATGGGGCCACAAAACGTGTGAGGGGCTTGCCAAACTAGGCGCGGTGGGCGCATGCGAGCGCTGGCACCTGCGCCTTCGCGGTGGAGCTCCCTATGGGGCCACAAAACGTGTGAGGGGTGTGCCAACATGGGCGCGGTGGGCGCTTGCAAGCGCTGGCACCTGCGCCTTCGGTGGAGCTCCCTATTGGGCCACAAAACGTGCCAGGGGTGTGCCAAAATGGGCCGCGGTCGCATGCGAGCGCTGGCATCTGGGCCTTCGGAGGAGCTCCCTATTGGGCCACCAAACGTGTGAGGGGTGTGCCGAAGTGGGGGAGGAGAAGAGGAGGGGGAGGATGGGAGGAGCGAGGAGGGAGGAGCAGCAGGAGGAGGAGTGAGGACGCGGGGCGCTGTCTCTTCAAAACGAGGACCCAACACCACAGGATGGCTGGGAAAAACATACACTTTCGGAGCTCCGCGCCGGTTTCTCGGATCGTCGCTGGGTCCATTTGTCGGCGCCTCTACCACCGCCCTTGGCGCGCTGCTCGCTGCGGGGAGGGGGTCCAGTGCCGATCCAAGACATCCGCGCAGACCTCAGAGAAGTCATGTTTTTTCCAAACCCGACAGGTCGGGGTCGTTACATTTCAAGAACATCCTCCCGATCCGCCCACCCTGCATACCTTTCCCCAGGTCCACCGAGAATCCCCGAGACTCCCGCCCCTCCCGGGACCCGCCCACTCTGCGTAGCGCTGCCGCCAGATCCCCAGGTCCACCGAGAATCCCCGTGACTCCTGCCCCGGTGAGCATGACTGAACATAACTAACAGCACAGAGCATAATTTACCATAGAGTGACATTGCATAACATGGTATAACCAGTGAGTATGGCATAGCAGAGTATAGTATATCACAGCACCACATACCATATCATATCAAATCATAGTCAGTCGTGCTATAACAGGGCGGACCGCACATAACACATCATGGTAACACACAACGTAGCATAACACCACACACTATACAATCACGCAGCATGGCATAACAATACATACCGTAATATAGCATTGTGTAACGAACGGTTGCATACATCTCATACGGTACCATAACACACCATGCCATGGCAGAGCGAGGCACACCATGTGTTATTGCACCTTCAATTCCATACGATCACATCGTAGACCATACCTCAGCATCTTATCACAAACACCTACACAAACATAGCAGAGCAACCGACACCATGCCGTACCATATCATACTATAGCATATCATAACACGCGTTGGCATTTCATTGTTTATTGTTTGTGCTAGTACTACCGCGACGGCAACGAGGGTAATATATCGTCACATATGTTTACACAATCGTAACATAGCACAAGTGTCGTACTATTGCGATCACCGCGGCAACCCATGTTACATAACGCCATGGGCTATAACATATTTGAAGAGGCATGCTCTGTCCTGAACAAAACATAACCGAGCATAACAAACTAACACATCATAACATTACATTTCATCCTATGACAGCGCTGGTCATAGTATAGTACACATTCGCCTAATAGGGTCAACCACCGCTGAAAAGGAATATCAACACACTTCGACGTTGCCTTGGTATCCGCCAGCGCGCTTGCAGCGGTTGGTGTGCGTCTGGCCCTCTCGCCTCTTGCGAAGCGATAGTTAGGGCCCCCCCGACGCATCGAGCCCAAGATGCGTTCGTCTGTACGGCCGAGTCCCTGCGTTTTCAGCCTTTCAGGTAGACGTCCATGGCCCCTACCCCCCCAAGTCGGCGACTTCGGGGGGGTAGGGGAGGGGCGACTGTCGCCCCTCCCCTACCCCCTCCGCCCGCCCGAGCGCGTCTGCGGAATCGCGCGGCAGCGCAATCGGATGACCAAACGCGACGTGCGCGCCGAGGTCGGGCTGGTCTGCAGGAACAGACAGGCGCAGCAACAACCGATTGGTCGACGCCTCTAACGTGATAGGCGTCACGACGTCACGCCGGCCCGTCGAGAACATAACATAGCATAGTCTTGCATAGCGCATTCGGCAATGATGGAATCCATAATTCTTGAATGTATTGTTACCCATCGGCCGTTCAAAGTAGGTATGTGCGGATTCCCACATTGCAATACACTTTAAGCGCATTTCTACTTCAATGATCGACTGGCTTCTCCTTTTCCATCCTCTCAAGCGGGCGGCCCGAACCCAATCTTTTTTCAATGCCTTCCTAGTGTATGCTTCGAGCGACTGCTTCCAACCAATGGGTAAACGCAGCATCGATCGATGAATGGCGCCCTGTCGAACGCAGCATCCACGCCGAAGTGAGAGGCTGGCCACATGACGAACATAGGCGCAGCAACGGCCGATTAATCGACAGATCAAACATGACAAGCGTCACGATTTCGACGCGCAAACACGTCAACGCAAAATCAACGACCGCCGAGCGGGCGCCTGCTGGGGTCCGACAAAATTACAGGTGTTTCCGTTTGCGCTAGCATTATTTCGCGGAGGTGGGTTCCCTGGCGCCATCGGTTGAACAACCCGTGTCGCGGGACATTTTGCTGACACGGTTCGCCGCCACAACAAGTGTAAAGCAGGCCGCGCAAGCGCGTCAAACCAAAAGTGCAGCATGCCTCTCGCGCGCGCGAAAGTATTGTGGAAGTACATTCGGCGCGCCGTCGAAGTTTTTGCAGTCCCGTCGAGAGCATAACACAATAGAACATAACAGAACGTCACATCGTATAACATTGCAGAGACCCGGACAATGCAGTTTTACCATACGCTCGATTTACGCGACACGCGCGCCGAGTCCACGCCGGCCACAAGCAAGCACTGGCAGCAACGACCGATTAAACGACATATCAGAAGGTGACAGGCGTCACGGCGTCACGCCTGCTCGTCCAGAAAGCAACATCACGGAACGTGGTGTTCTTTGCTACATTGGGGCTAATCCACGCGAAGATGATCTATTATAATGTTTAAGAGCAACCACACTTACTTTCGTTTCACTAGACGAACATCTTGACATAATCGACAGTAACACAATCTAATCAAACGCGGCATGCGCTTTGAGGTCAGGGTGGCCACATGAAGAAGCAGGCGCAGCAACGACCGATTGGACTACGTATTCAACGTGAGGCGTCGTGACGTCACGGCGGCCCGTCCAGAACAGAACATACCACATTATAGCAGAAAGTACTAGGGCATAGTGCAAGTTACCATTCATGGCGCCTTGTCACTCGCAGCATCCACGCGGCCGTGAGGCTGGTCACAAAACAAACAGGCGCAGCAACGACCGAGTTGACGACGTGTCAAACGTGACAGGCGTCACGACGTCACGCCGCCCCGTCGGGACCAAAACAGAGAAAGTACAATCATATGTGCATAGACAAGAAGAAAGCCGAACATAACGTCACAGAGTATAATACAACAGAGGCTGGGTTAATCTATCCTATCACATGCGACATGTGCGCCGAGCCCACGATGGCCACAGAAACAAACACCAGCAGCCACGACCGACTCGACGACATTCCAAAAGAGGGCAGGCGTCACGACGTCACGCCGGCTCTTCAAGAATCACCCTTCAGCATAACAGTGTGCCATGTATTACGCTGGCGTAGAAATCCAAGCGAAGATAATCTAGCACTCTACTGTGCAGCAGCCAAATAATTCACAGCGTTTCATCAAACGATTGATCGACCGTACTATAGCATGATCAAACGCGAGGTGCGCGCTGAGGTCAGGGTGGCTACAGGAACAAACAGGCGCAGCCACGACCGACTAGACAACACATCTATCATGACAGGTGTCACGACGTCACGCCGGCCCATGCAAAACATAACATAACATACCATGACGTCATGTAGTACACTGGGGCGTAATGCAAGCAAACATAATATAGCCTCCTCCTCCTCTTCTTTTTTCTTCTCATCCTCCTCCACCTCCCTCTCTTCTACCACCAAGGTGCATATGGTCTCCGAACAAGTTTTAAGGTTTCGCTCTTGCCTCGCGTTTTGGGGCTCGTCTTTTCTACCCAGGGTTTGTTTCGGTGTCTTTCGTCACGGGTTTCCCCCCTACGACAACATGGGGCTCTCAGAGATTAGGACGTCGGCAACTTGCGACCTGGCCCTGCGCGCATCGTTCCACTGGGGGCGCGCACCGCTGGGAAGAAATGCCGAAAGTTTCGGTCGGGAGCGTTCGCAACATGTTTGGGGGTGTCTAGAAGCAGCGACGGTGTGAGGCAACCGCCGCCCGGGCTCTCGAGCTGGTGAGACTTCGGGATGCGCAAGGACAGCCCCCCCCCGGTTGTCCCGGCTGGCCTCAGCTGGCCTCAACAGGCCCCCAGCTTTCAGATCCGGGCGTTTTTTTTCACACCAGGCGTTTTCGCCCGATTTCGGCCCCGGGACTCCACAGATTGGCCCAGCCCGAAAAATGACGCAGAAAGAGTGAGTCCAGGGCTCCGCTCGTGACCTGTCTGTGATGTTGATTTTTTTTTGCAACGTCGGATCTCAGGGGAGGAGTCTACGGCGGTCTCAGCTGGCTCGCTTCGCGTCCCAGTGTCGGGGTGTTGAGACCCTGCACCATGTGGGGGGCCTGTTGAGGCCAGTTTTAGCTACTCGAGTGGCCTGTTGAGGACAGCCGAGACTACCTGGGAGGGGCTGTATGCGCGCAACCCGAAGCCTCACCATCTCGAACCCACTTCTGCACCTGGTCCGTTCGAGCCGGAACGACCCACGAGTGCCCGAGGGAAGGCAAGGACCGGCATTGGGCGTTTTTTCGTTGGTGCTTTCTTTTCTTCGTGTGCCCTTTCATTCACTCACTCACTCATTTCTTTCGTCGTCCGTCCTCTCTCGTCTTCTCTCCCCTCGCCCCTCCCTCCCCTCCCTCCTTTCTTCTCCTCCTCGCCATAGCTCCTCCCCGTCCTTCTCGTCCTCCCTCGCCTTCTCCTCCTCTCCTCTCTTCGCTCCAGGATTGAGCTGAGCTGCGCGAAGTTCATGCCGACGCTGGCGTGTGCTCTCGAGGAGCCTTACCGGTTGCGGCTGCCATTGATATCGCAATCGCGGGTATTTGGCGCTGTAGCCAAGTGGATTGCTCGATGACGTGGATAAATGACAGATTTCCCGGATTGCTTGACGCGTGTTTTTTCAACGATTGTGCAATGATTGAGGTTCCAATTGTTGCGGCAGGCCTCATCGCAGTTCTGCGCTGAAGTCGTCAACATTCTTACATTCGATCATACATATACATAATTGCTTATAAATCTGAGTACGCATATGTCTATACATATATATACACATTCCTGCGCTCGATAGCACTGTGCCGAGGCGCCCACTTAGTGGCAGTTACACTGCAGTGTACAGCCACCATCGCCAAGCATTACCCCACCACTTGCCATACAGCCGCCGTGCATTCGTGGTACCGTGCCTAGTGACTGCAGCGGAGCGCAGCCGTCACTTTTATCCAGCTTGACTGCGGTATGATCCCCCTGCCAAAGTCATGCGAATGTAGCTCGAACAGGTCCTTCGCTCCTCCGGATTTCATGGTTACAACCCTCCCAGACGAGCATTTTCAGACCCCCCCGACACGTCATGACACGGCGTCCTTTTTCTTAGACCCCTCCAAACCCTTGAAGACAGCTTAAATCAGACATCCCTCAAATGTGACCCACCCACCCACTTTCTTACACGATCCTGCCGTCCACGCGCCCTTTACTACCACATGCGCGTCTAAGCTACGGCGTCTAACGTGCAGCTCTGCTGCATTCTTTGCCGACCATCGCTGAAGTGAGTGCCGACCGCCCGAGCCCGCGGCTGCAGCTACAGTGAAGCCCACTCCTCGGTGGCATCGCTCCACAGAAGTATGGCGTGGATCACAGAAGGGACCTGATGACAAGAAGTTTTACAGGGAGAGTGTATTTTGTTGCCGCCAGTGGAAGGTCTGTCGCCGGTTTGCGGCCACTAGCGCGACGAGCCAGACGTGATGCACGGACGAAGACCAGATCGATTGCGCGGACATTTTCCCGCGTAGCGTGCCTCGGGTGAGGCCGCGCGTGAGTTCCCCACACGGTGTGCCACGCTGGCGGCCCGCGCAAGCCGCGGCCCAAGGGCCGAGGGCTCGGGCAGCGCAGGATCCACGCCTCGGCGCCGAGGGCTCAAGAACCGTTCGTGGGCGAAAGACGTATCCGCATCCGCGGCCTCGCGGGCCGTTCGGGCAGCTCAGGATCCACGCCTCGGCGCCGAGGGCTCAAGAACCGTTCGTGGGCGAAAGACGTATCCGCATCCGCGGCCTCGCGGGCCGGGCCCCTGGGCCGCGCCCCCGGATGCGGGGCGCTTCTTGTTCGCGGATCACCCCCGCGCCGAACGTAATTACCCGTGCGGCCTTCTTTGCGTCGGCGGCTAGGCAGAGGTCGACTGCGCTGGCGGATGAGCTATCTAAACGGGGGCACCGTCCTAGCGAATTGAGCGAACAGGCAAGAGGGTGGGGTAAGAAGGGAGGGGGGGCGGCCAAAGGGAGGGAGGGGGGGGGAACAGCGCGAGGGCCGCTCAGGGGACGTACCCGTGCGACCGCGTGCCCGCGGGACCGCGCCCCGGCATCCCAGACCGCGAGGGCGGCGGGTACGGACGTGTCCGCCGCTCGTGGGGGCAGGGCAGCGGGCAGGGGCGGTGCGGTGCAGGGGCCGAGGGCGGCGGCGCGGGCTGGCTTCACGCCTCGGCGCCTGGGGCTCGGGGCCTGGGGCTCCTCCTCCTCCTCCTCCTCGGAGAGTTCCAGGAGGGTCCGGGCTGCTCAGGGGGTCTGCTCCTCCTTCGCCTCCTCCTCCTCCTCCTCCTCCTGCTCCTCCTCCTCCTCCTCCTGGTCTCCGGTCTCCTCGTCCTCCTCCTGCTCCCCTTGCCCCTGCTCATTCCCCTCCCCTCCCCATCTGCGAAAACCTCCAGGAAGTTTCAGCAGCCTCTGAATGGGATTTCCTGGAAGGCCCCTTGAGCACGGGCCTCACTGCAAGCCTCCTCCTCCTCTTGCGCCGCCCTCCCTGGACGGCCCTCGATGGCTTGCCAGGGATCGCTCCCTCTTCCCGCAAGGTCTTCCCCCGGCAGCGTTTCGCTGGAGGGCGGCGCGGCCTCCACGGCTCTGGGCCCGTACCCTCTCTTTCTTTATTTCTCTCGCTCTCTCTCTCTCTCTCTCTCTCTCTCTCTGTCAAGGAAGAAGAAGAGCGGTCTCTCTCTCTCTCTCTCTCCCTCTCTCTCTCTCTCTCACGGGGAAGAGGAAACATACATAAGAAAAGAAAACACAAACATGCAACAACATGAGCTCTTGGAGCCCCGCGCGGGTTCCCTGGACCGGCGCTGGAACACCCTCCGCTGCGGGCGTCGCCAGGGGGGGGCCCAGCTCAGATCCAAGAGATCTTCGTGGAGCGTCGAACGATGATGTTTATAATATTTGCTTTTCATTCGTTGAACCCGTAATTAACTACTGTCTGTGTTTTTTCGTTGAACCCATGACTTCCGCTACGGGGGTGTAGCCCCCAGTCCTTTCTCCTGTCACGGTAACGAACCAACCGGGAATGGGGGACGGCATCCCCACAGCTATGGCGCCGTGCTCACAGGCATGGCGTGATGATGACAGGCATCGAAGAGCCTCCAGACGCCTCCAGAGGCGGCTGTCGTCGTTGTCGTCGTCGTCTTGGTCGTCGTCGTCGTCGTCGTCACCGTCACCGTCACCGTCACCGTCATCGTCGTCCCCGTCCCGTCTTCCTCCTCGACCTCGTCGCCGTCGTCGTCGTCG
Organism: Prorocentrum cordatum; assembly: GCA_963575745.1. NCBI lineage: Eukaryota > Dinophyceae > Prorocentrales > Prorocentraceae > Prorocentrum > Prorocentrum cordatum. The sequence goes on along the minus strand of CAUYUJ010017172.1, from coordinate 145,563 downwards.
TCGTCGTCGTCGTCATTATCGTCTTCATCGTCGTCGTTTCCGGTGGTCTCGAAGGGCCTCCAATCGCCTCCTGAGGCTTTTTGTGATTTCTGGAGATCTTCAGAGGCGGCCGTTGTCGTCGTCCTCGTCCTCGTCGTCGCTATCGTCGTCCTCGTCGTCCTTGAAGTCGCCGTCCTCGTCCTCGTCCTGGTCCTCGTCGTCGTGGTCGTCGTCGTCTTCATTGCCCTCGTCGTCCTCGTCGTCGCCGTCGTCGATGTCGACGTCGACGTACTCCTCGTCTTTGTTTTCGCCCTCGTCGTCGTCCTCGTCTTCGTCTTCGTCGTCGTTGTCGTCGTCGTCGTTGTCGTCGTCGTTGTCGCCGTCCGGTGCCCAGGCCGCGCCCAGTCCCCCCCCTCCTGCGTGGCCGATCACATTTCAGCTAATTACCCCCCCACGGGTCCCGACCCCCGCTTCTAACGGACGTTACGGGGGGGAATAAAGAACCATTATGTATATTTAGTTTTTTTGGGGGGGTCCTCTATTCTCTGCCGTGCCCCTCGGAGCAGACGGACGTCTCCAGTGGAGACGGCCTCTCCAGGACGTGAGGCTGATCTCGGCGAGAACCACGTACGAGTCCGAGGACGTCTCGAACCCCCTGGACTGGAAGGCCCGTGCCCCTCCGTGCCGGCTGCCAGTGATGCGACCACCTTTTGTAGCAGCTCATGGGAGCTTTGGGTGTCCTCGGGATTCCGCCTGCAGAGTGCACTCGCGTGCTCTAGCGTCTGTGATCGATGCGAGGTCGTCAAATTAGCGCCGATTTTGTGTCGATTTCGCGGCGACTCGCGTTGGTTACCGTCGCTTAGCATCGACTCGCAAGAGCCAGCAAGTCGAAGCATAAAAAGTGTCGGAGATCCGCGCTGATTTCTCGGATCTGCGCTGGGTCCCCTTGGCGGCGCCTCCGGCGCCGCCCCTGACGCGCTCCGCGCGCCAGGGAGGGGGCCCAGCGCGGATCCAAGAAAGCCGCGCGGACTTCCAACACATTATGCTTATGCCATGTTTGCTATTCCCCTAGAGTCGTAGCTCGGCTGCGCGTCAGAGTGCCCCTCGCCAGAAGGACCTCTGGTGCGGGCCCGCTGGGGTCTCCCGATCGCCCAGTGCGTTGCGGTAGCAGCGGTGCGCGCTCGGATGCGGCCCTCGCGCCGCCCTGGAGCTGCGCACCAAAGCTCACTCCTGCGCGCAGGGCCACTCCTGCGTGTAGCCGGAAAGCGGAGGGTGCTCGAGACGGAATTCGGGAAGATACAGAAAATGGCGTGCCGCGCAAGGGGATCCACATCTGTAATCTGTGTCCCCCTGGTCCTCGAGCGCTCCTCTCTCCAGAGTCAGTCTCGATCTAGTTCGATATCGGTACCATCGGTTCCAGCCGGCTCGATCCGGTTCGGTTCCGTTTCGATTTTGCGGTGGTCAGGTGCGGCCGGATGGTTGCGTGGCGTTGTTGTGCATTCTTGTCGCAGTTGGTCCAGATTGACTCCGAACCCGTGCCGATACATCCCGATCCGACGCGCGATCCGATCTGATCCGCTTCCCGATGCGATGCTGACCGATCCTCCCTCGAGGGGGGTGGTGACTGGGTGTGTTCGTGTGGATATCATGGCCGGGGCAATGATCAGGGGCCGAGCACAACGCTGCTTCGGCCCGTGTTTTGTTTGTTGTTTCGTTTTTGGTTGATGTTACGTTGTGCTTCGTTTCGGTGTCGTTTTCGTTTGGCACGGGTGTCGTGCTAAACGTTTGTTTTAAATGTTCGGTTTCGTGCCGATGTTCGTTCTAAGTCCCAGCGCATGTTTAACATCGTTGTCCTCGTTCGCTGGCAATGATACCTCCTGGGAGTTCATGGCCTCCTCCTATTCTTCTCTTCATTCAAGACGTTCCCTGACTTTAAGGGTAGGTCTTTGGGAGATGTTATAGTATCGGGAGCATAGCTCGCGCGCGCCGTTGCCTTTGGTCCAAGGCACGCGCGCCCTATTTGCCCGGACACCGCGAGTGTTCGCTATGTGCTGGAAATATCACTACATCGATCTTATCCTATCTTATCCGTCCACCCCTCATACTGTACCTTCACAGCAGAGCGATGGGCGCTATTTGCCATATTTGAGCTACCAGGCTCACTTTCGACTTGGTAGCGGAGCTGGCCGCACTCTCGTGTGGTCAGCTCTTGCTCTTCTTAGCCTCATATTCTTCGGCACGATCTTCGTGACCACCTACCACCCTGCGCCACCACTCCCAGTACGTTTACGAGGATCTATCCAAGAGCAAGAAGCAACACGAGAGGTACGACGTCTAGACGACCAGACTGGTACCATATACGCTTCATCATTGCGTTACCACCAACCGCTCGGCAACGAGCTAACAGCGCAATACTTGAAGCAGGGGCGGGGAGACCCGCCAGACAGAGCGCCTCGAAGACTCGACAAGGCGCTACCCCAGCGCGACAACGCGCATCATGACCGTCCTTCTCTGAACATTCTCGGGCTAGTCGTTTTCGCTATTATATGGTTCGCGCTGGGGGCAGCAATCGGACACATGCGTCGTGGAGAAAACAGCACCGATGGGCAAACACATGGCCCATATTGGGACCCTCAAGGTAATGTACCTTTTCGTGAGTACATCTACGAGGTCAACGCATGGCTCAACGTTACAAGCGGACGTATGACGCCACAGGCCCAAACGGCCGCAATACAACGCGGCCTAGGTGGCCTAGCGAGGACACTCGCCATGAGGGTACCGCCTGACATTATAAACTATGGTGCTGACATCGATGGGGTCCACACAGACCCAGTGACCTACATCATGTTCCTCCTAAGCATGAAGTTCGAACGCCTGGAAGATGAGCGACAGCTCACTTCCGGCACACAACTCATCGACTTCCACGTGCCTCACGGGGAACGAATCGATGTCACCCTTACCCGATTCGAAATGGCCCGACTTGAGGCACAGTCGGTGGGATTCGACCTTCCCAACTTCCAACTGCTAACCACTATCCTATTCCGCGCCTTAGGCGTCGGCAACCAGCGAGCCATGCAACTCTTACAGCCACTCAATCACCAAATGCCCCGAACACAACAACAGTATGATGAGTTGCTGGAGAGGATGCGTTCGATAGGCCACCTATCTGAACGGTCTCCTGGTAACATAGGATCTGTGTTTGGAAGGGGAAGGGGATCTGGTAGTGGAAATTTCTACACTACCTTGACTACTGAAGCCCAGCCTGGAAACGGGCCCTCAAGCATATGGGCCGATGACCCAGGAGAATCCACTGCTTTATTAGCAGGGGATCGATCACAACCAAGCTGGGCAACCAGCCCTCCTTCTAGAGAACCACAACCACACCGCTCCTTATGGGGGGAATCAAACCCCCTAACCGACGGTGTATCCACCTACTTGGGAGACGAGGATTTCGACTCCGGCACCGATACAGACACTATATCATCAGATGGTGTTGAAGCTCTAGATTGGTCAGACATCATGAATATGGATAACGACAATCAGCGTGCTGAACATTTGTTCTGGTTACTACAACAAGCTAAACGAAGGTGGAGGAGGTTCACGCGAAAACCAGCGCGTCGTGTTAGAAGGAGAATACGGAGAAGTTTTAAGGGAAAAGGTAGAGGTAAGCGAGGTCGTCGGAGGTTGAACGGACGAGGCATCGCGGCATTTCTCCAGAGGCTCTCAGATGAACAACATGATGAGATATTCCTTGGGGGAAAAGGCCGTGGTAAAGGCCGTAGAGAGACCTCAGGAAAAAGCAAAGGTAGGCGGGGAAACCCGCGAGGTAGAGACGGCCAGGTTCTTAAATGCCATGAATGTGGTAGTTCCGATCATCTTGTGCGAGATTGTCCAGTGAAGGGAAATGGAAAGGGCAGGTCGACCGAAGTCCATTTTGGCTCAAGTGAACCATCCATTGAGTATCTGAGCCTCCAGGACTTTGAGGCTATGGAGCAGATCTTTTTCACTTGGGTTGTAGGCATGGACAACGTCGACGAGCTCGAGGCGCATGGTCATGGATTGTACGCGCACTACCTCGAGTACGTCCGCCGGTTCGTTATTGGCAATAACGAGCTTACTCCCGTGGATCACGGTACGCTGGGAAACCAGCCTCTTTCTTTCTTCGACTGGATGTTCGGGAACCCAGGCAACATCATGGCCTACGAGAGTAGCGACGAGGACACCACTATAGAGGCTTCGCCTTCCGAGGTTCAACGACACCTCGAACCTCCGCCCGAAATCCCGCCTGGAAACAGGCCGTCTTTGATGGGAGAATATCCCCAGACCACTGAAGACTTAATTGAAATGGAGTCTCAGGCATTTGTTCAGGCCTTCATTGCAGGCGAACCAGATACTCCGTTTATACCTCCTGGTTCGCTTGCTCCAGGCGAATATGGACCACGCACCCTTTTGCAGACCCTCATGAGGATGCATGAGATACTTATTATTGGTTATCCTGAGAGTCAAGAACATATCGAAGCTGACATTATGATAATGCAGGATACTGATGCTTGTGGCAGCTCAGAGCTGTTGTTGGCAGCTCTGACTCTCATTGACAGCGTGCATCCTCAGGACGTGCAGAGACACTTGATATACTCCCGTGGTAGATGGCGTAATGCTCTAGAAATGGCTATTGCCATGCGCGGTCATGATCTTCCTCCGCCAGGATGGGGTCTCCAGGCGGTGGGAATGTGGCCAAACCATACGGCCATGCGCAATATCGCCGGGCAGCCTGTGCTCGGCAACGAGCCTGAGCCGACAGCAGCGCCTCCTGCCCCGGGACAGCCGAGCGACGCACAGACGCCGGCTATGCAGGGAAACCTGCCTGTACCAGATACGCCAATGGCCGTCATCATAGGTAGTTCGACATCAGAAGAAGTTGAAGGCGATGGTTGCGGGTTAGATGAGGATGACGTCACCATCCTCACGATGGACGTGAATGGTGAGGAAGAGGTTGACTTCGATCCTGACGAGTCTGAATCATCATCACCATCGGCACAAGCGCCATTTGCGCCGAGCTCCATCCAGCAGGGAGACCTGCCTCCATCGGACGATCCATCTGGGATCGCACAGGAGCCTCCTCAGGCACCTCCACCGGGTGCCGCTCCTGCTGCTTCGGCAGCTTCTTCTGATGAGAACACCGGAAGGTCTCGTTCCCATACGCGCGTCAGAGAAGAGCCACGTCCACAGGCTCGACTTCCTCGTGAGTGGAGGCAGGCTGGCCCAAAAGAACACGCTCTTAGGAGAGGTGGCCAGCTACTTCCGCACAACGACCCAAGACGCCGAAAAAGGGGAACACTCGGCCTTCGGCAAGGGCAACCCTGCCTATAGGGGCAGTGATGGCAAGGCCATCTTCGGAGGCTATCAGCTTGCAACAAATATCCGCCGCCCTGAAATTCAGGCAGCGCGGACTCAGCTGCGAGACATTATCGCGGCGCGCAAGCAGTATAGGCCTCACGCAGCATGCGGGCCTTGTTCCGAGCCGTTCCAGAACCACAGGCCAGGATGCCCCGTTGGCAACAACGAAGGCCTGAGCCCCAACAGGGGCAAAACCCTTCATAAAGAGGGCCATCCGCAACTTATCCCGATGACACAGGACGAGATCGCAGAAGTGAATCGTCGTCTCGGGATCTTGAGCCACCTGGGTCCGAAAGAAGAAGAGAAGCCTACTCCTGTTCCAAGGGGACTGGTAGCCACGACCCAGGAAGAAAAAGACGCGCTCTTTAGTCTTCCTAGTATGCGAGGAAACTCGCCTGGCGTCTCTAGCCAGTCCCAACGACCAGAACCGACAATCAAGGACGAGAAAAAGGCTCAACGTGTGGCGGAGGACGAGGAGCGTATGCGGACAGCAGAAGAACGCACTCGCGAGGCAACTCGCAAGATGTTGGAGGATTCTAGTAAGATCTACATGAAGGGGGCTACGAAGCCCCCACTCCCACTAACTTCGAAGGCTAAGAGTGAACCCCCGACACCTAAGCCGTCCTCGGTGCCGAAACCGAAGACGAGCCCTCAGGACCCTGGGCCAGACGTGCAGATGGAGGTGCCTCGAACTGAAACTCCGAGGCCGCCGATTGGCGCAACTCCTACACAAGCGTCTGAGCCCAAGCAGCAACCTCAGGACCCTATGGAGGAACGAAGACGCCCGCCTAGTCGCAGCAGCTCCATTGCGAAAAAGGCGGCAGCTTTCGAGCGCAGTGGGTATGCACCTGCGCCAGCTTCGCCTGTGGCGGCCCGTTCCAGGAGGTCCGATGAAGGTGCTATGTCGAGGGGGACCTGGGTGCCGAAGATCAGGGGCAGCGCCAGTCGCGCATCTCCGCGGGGAAACCCGCCAGGCGCTGCCGTCGCAGCTTCCTCCTCTTCAGGAGCTGCAGCCTCTTCAGCAACAGAGGTTCCGATGCGGGGAAACCCGCCAGTGGTTCAGCTGCACCACCCAGGTGACACGTCCTTCACTAGTGGGACTCCGAAGGTGATCAGGGATAGACTTGCGCTTCGGAAGATCCCACCGATACGCTCGGTGGATGAGACATTCATGAAGAAATACAGGAAAGCTGGAATCCTTCCCACATCAAATGACATTCTCAAACAGCTGAGTAAAGCTCTCAGCAGGATATGCAGACATGCGCCAGACAGACCACACAATCCTGTGTGGGGCCTGGAATCCTTCGATGATCATGATGGTTGGGTTAACCTAGTGGAACTCGTTGACCATTATCCGTGGAACACAGGTCAATCAAGACACGCTGGGTATAATCCAAAGTATGACGAGGCCAAGGTCATCAACGAGCAGCTATATGGGCGCTCGGTTGACCAACTAGCAGCCATCATGATGGAAGTTGTTCATGTCCGTGAACCAGACGGAGAAGAAAAACAACGCCTACAGTTCAAGGTGTTGATGCGGGACTCTGGAGAGCCCTGCTATCTTCATCCGCGCCTCTCAGGGGCATTCATGGGCATTGAAAGCTCCATGGTCGCTGTGCAGCTACATTGTGCTGTGCGACCAACCTGCCGGGATACCGGCCCCATACCCCGAAGTTGCTATGCATGGCACTCGATGGCACGCCTTCGAAGGGATTATGTATCACGGCCTGTCCTGTAGACCTGAGCATAACACGAAGAAAAGATGGACAGGCCGGTCGCGCATTCATTTCGTGCCGACAGTTCGCCGTCGTGCCGTGAACAGTGGGTGGGACCCAGACTCAGACATTATCATCTTCGTAGATTGGCGTAAGGCCATACAAGATGGTATGAAGTTCTGTTGGTCCGATAACGGAGTCCTCTTGTCCGAGGGAAATAACGGTATCATCGAACCGTATTACATCTCTCATGTAGAGGACCTGTCCACGGGAAGGCACTGGCGTAATCCAGAGTATCTGGGGAGCCGCCATGCTCGAGTCTCTGTCGCAATGATGTCTGCTCCTGACAGGTGGGCTGACGTTGGCACTGCCAGCGTCAAATATCAGTGGTCCCGAGACCAAGAGGGCGTCGACCCCCCCATGGTCTACCTCCACAGGGAAGTTGGGGACCACTATAGCCCCACCAAGCTGGGAAACCAGCCTGAGATCCATCGGATCTTCATGATCACCGAGAGTGAGGCCGGGAGCGCGGCTCCAAGCCGTGCCCCAAGCCAAGGGCCTAGTGCCGTGTCTTGGCAGGCCATCAGTACCTCGGACCTGGATCAGATCGCAGCCGCGCTGAACCCTGACCAGGTAGAACAGCTGGCGGACAGGTTATACCAGCAGGACCCCTGGGCCGCAGGCCAGGGGGCAATGTCCGCTATGGCAACGAGAAATCGTCAGGCCATGCAGGGAAACCTGCCTACAAGCGGACCTGCTCGGTTTGAGCCAATGCATGGAAGCCCTATTCAGAGCATGCACACTCCAAGGGGCATGACTCCATTGGGCACACCACCTGCACAATCCCCGTTCGGGACACCTGTCCGCCCTGCCACAAACGGCACTCTCATGGAGAGGATAGCTGCGGCTAGGGCTGAACACAGCACAGCCCTCCTCAACATGATGCTGCCCGGCACGCCAACGAGTCAGCAGGGAAACCTGCCTGGCACACCAAGCCGCCATAGGGCTAGTGTACCTGACGACTATCGTTCAAGAGTGGCGGCCGCGGTGCAGCAGGTGCAGAGCCATAATCTGCCTCACCCAAGTGGGCAGAGGTGGAGGCCAGCCTGGTCCTGGGAACCTGAGGGTCCCAACCCACGGGACCCTGCTCGGCAACGAGCCTTCATCCCGGCGTTTAATGCCCATTCGAGCATGTCTCAGGGCCAGAGGCCACCACCAGCGCAGATGAACCCGCCATTATACCCTGATGGGTCAAGGGTTTCGAACAAATTTGTTCGTGAATTGGCGGATCAGATGCATAACCTCACTGATGTGCGCTGCAGTGACCATTCCATGTACCCGCACATGGCCTTCATGCCTTCACCGACATCACCAGAGGTGGTTGTCCAGCCCGCTGCCCATTCAATACCGTCTGGCAGTAGGGGCGTGCCTGACTACATCAGGCAGACGCACCACACTCAGCAGGCATGCTTCAGGAGAAGGCAGGCGGTGCAAAGTGTACGGGATCAGTCACGTGCAGCTGCACTTGATGTGGTGAGAAACAGGGGCTCACCTTTGCGAGGAAACTCGCCCGCCGTGACTCCTACCACTTCCATGCCAAATGTCGAAGTGCAGGAGGTGCTGAATCCAACGGGGACACCCCCATCAGCCTTCATGCCCTCCGAGACGGTACTGGAGAGGCAGCGGCGGGTATATCCCAGGGCAGCAGACGTAGAGGTCTTTACTGGGATGGAAGATACCTGTGCGGTATGCCTCGAAGAATTTCAGCCCAGGGACAGTGTCTACCGCCTGAGGTGCAACCATTTGTTCCACGAGGGATGCTGGAATTCAAATGTGGTGGGCCACGTTACAAACCAGCGTGAGGGAGATCCCCAGCAGCCACCATGTGCTATCTGCCGAGCACCTGGCATCATAGCATCATCCTTCCCATGGACCGGCTCCTTTAGTCAGACTCCTGAGCAATCAGCGAGAGAGCTGCGGGAGCTGAGGAGCACGGTGGAGGAGATGACGTCTAGGATGCTAGCTATGCAGACAGCTCCGTCACAACAGCAGGGATACCTGCCTGAAGAGGTAAGGCCGCCTATGGAAACGGGATATTTTGATCAGCTTATCCCGATGACGGCGCCTCAGCAGGGAAACCTGCATGATACTCCTCAGATGTCTCCCCAGAGTGGAGGCGAGGCTGAGATGTCACTGGACCCTGATCAGCTGCGTGAATTGCGTGTACGACATTTCCAGAATCAGATGGATAATACGCACACAACATTTATGCTGGATGCCAACAATCCTGAAACTGATAGTCCGTCGCTAGACTTATCAGAATCCTCAGTGGCGTCAGCAGCAACAGCAGCCAGGGCCGTCAACATCACAGCGACGAACGAGGAGTTCGAGGAGTGGCTGCAGTACCGGGATCACATCACGAACGAGGGGCTGCAAGACATCGCCCTTCACTCGTACCTGACGTTGATAAGGCGCACGACCCGCGAGCAGTATAAGAGCATACGTGATGAGTATGCCAACTGGCGGGAGGAGCGTGGCGATCACGCCCAGCACGTGTCGCACTTCCAGTACATCGACCTGGCACGCATGGCCGAGAGCGAGTCGCATGCCAGTGTCATGCGGGGTAACCCGCCAGGGAGTACGACTGTGCCGCGGGGAAACCCGCCTACCGACACAGCCGACACTTCAGAAACTGTGCACATCAAGCAGCCGAGTAAGACGTTCTTGGATGATGGTGGAAATTCCATACTCATCGACGTCGGTTCGAAGATCAACATCATGGGCGAGAACACGAGCCGTAAGTTCGTCCAGGCTGCCGAGGCACATGGCCGTACTTGTACGTTCGAGCCCCGCTCTCGTTTGAATATCAACGGAGTGGGAGAAGGGTCGGCCCCAGCGGATACCGTAGGCACATTCAGTATTGCCTGCGAGTACCAGGGGTCGGCCCAACTCGATTCATACAAGACGAACATTGTGTCAGGCTGTGGCAAGGACCTGCCAGCCATCCTAGGCCTCGATAGTATGCAGGACAAACGCACGATCATCGTGCTTGAACGAGGCCAGGAGAAGCTGATATTCCCTGGTAAGGGGCAGGTCAAAATGGAGCTCCCAGAAGGCTCCAAAATCATGCCGACGACAAAGTTGCCGTCAGGGCATCTGTCGATCAGGTGTGATTGTTTTGGAGCTGCGGGGCAACCCGCCTCGAGCTCAAGCAGCACGTCCTTCCAGACAGTGCTGACAGGCGAGCCGACCCCGGCGCAGGAGCGCAAGCAATTGCAGGGAAACCTGCCCCAGGGGTTGATGGAGACGCTCGCCAAGGCCACCATGCGAGGCGACAACATCGACGATCTTGAGACGTTCGATTGTTTTGTTGCCAGGACACTGGCCCAGCATGGTGGAAGTGTACCCATGGACGCTGTACAGTCCCGCCGTAAGATAGTGATGGGATACACTAATCGTGAATTGCATACGGTCAGCGACGCTAGGTCCAAAGGCGTGCTGAAACAGCTGATGGATAATCCATCGATGCTGACAGCATTTGCGGAGCAATCCGCCTCTGAGGCCACGGCGCGCTGCAGTGCTGAGCTCCAGCATCTGAGGGAAGCCCAGATGCTGGCAGATATTGCAGGCACATCTTCTTCATCTTGAAGATGGCAGGGCGACGTCGCCCCCTCGTCGTCTTGCCTGTTGGCTGAAAAGCCGGGGGGTAACAAGGACAGCGGGGTAACCTGCCTTAGTAAGAGGGCTTTTGTCATTGAAGATACGAGGGAGGCCTGTGCCGACCTTCGCACACGAGGTTATATTTGTGATCGTATTTCCCACAACGAACTTATGACAAGCGTGGGCACAAGCTACCTAGGTGCGGTGATCAGTGGAGATTACACTCTCATATGGATCAGTACTCCGAGTGACTGGTACGTAAGAACTCCAGGAAAGAGAGTGGCCCCACATTGGTCACGTATCCAGAACCTGTTGATAAAAGCCAAGAAACTCCGCATGAAGATCATAATATTTGGTCCCCCAGGATATGTTTGGAAGTTATCTCCAGTACGTGACACCCTGGAAGATCTAAAGTTGTCAGTAATACGGATGCGTTTGTGTCATTTCGGTATTCGGTTCAATATGCAAGACAGTACACCGAGCGGTACGTATATGCAGGTAGCATCTTCAATACCGATTAGCTCGAAGCTGTGGGCATGTACCTGTAAGCAGGCAATGCCACAACATGTGTTGGATTGGTACGGCCATACAGAACGGCATGCTGAATGGCGAGCTCAGACACGTACTACACTCATCCGTCATTTGAACGACAACATCCTGGGGAGCACCACCACGCACGGAAACGTGCCTGTATACTTAAATACGTATACACGTACAGACCATAACACCCGTCACTACGTGACGACTAATAAGGGAGGACCAAAATGGTCTGAAGTCATCCGACGTGTAACAATCAACCTGGATACCAATGCGGTTATTCAGGATATCTCAGTTACCGATCAACCAACAGGATATGATTGGCATGCACCATTACCCGCAGGGGTTGCCAACATCAGTACTCGGTTGTATTGGCAACCCGAGGAACCGGTCTTGCTCGGAAACGAGCCGACTCAATCACCACAGAAACATCGACGCGTCATCATAGATGACTGTTCTCTCCCCCTCCCGACTCTGGCGATTGACGCATGTACCCATTCAACCACGACAATGAGTACACAGACCGACGAACAAGACGAGCAAGCTTTACCCACTGAATCGCGTATAAAGCAGAAGGAGAGGCTCAAAGCCGAAAAGGAAGCAGGCATCAAGCCTCGCCGCATTAAAAAGCACGTTGAAGACGGAAACGATGATTGCGGCGACGACTTGTCAGGACTCGGACAGGATCTTATGGCAACCTGGAGTACTGACGTCCCTGTTGAGCTGATAAGCTCCGACGAGGACGATGACCTGTTCCTTACCCTCCCCACATCTATGCCCGACACACACGCTAACATATACAGCATAGTTGCTACACTATGCTATGGTCATAACAACTGCGTGGATATGTTGGAGCTTTGTGGCGGTGAGGGTGGCATCTCAGAGCTTGCCTTCTCAAGGGGACTTTCCTCAGGCGGCAACCTGGACAAGACTACATATGTCGACCTGGGAGACCCCTCGGTGCAGCAGGTTATAGATCACTACTTTGCTATATGCTTCGTACGAGTTGCCATGCTGCAACCCAGCTGCCGCACCACAGGACCACCATCCTACTACAACTACAAAGTCAACTACAACACTTGGGAACAGCACCATAAATAAGACTTACCACACATAACTTATTCTGGTAAAATTGCTGTCACCCAAGATGACGCTCGGAGGTGGTTTATACGCGAACAACCTACAGGAACATGGGTAGATGATATTTCTCCATGGAAGAAGCTTGCCAACCGACCACACATTACAACCGTACGCATTGACCAATGCGCTACGGGACTTAAAGACACGACTGGTGACTATATTAAGAAGCCGACAAATATCACCAGCAACGACGAGACAATTCTGAAACCTTTTGAGCGACTCTAGTGTAACGATCAGCATGCGCACGCACAACCGTGCAATACCGAGCTTTCACTGGCACAAAAATACACCCGACGACTGCAGTCTGCCTTCGTGGAAGCTGTATACCTGGCGAAAGCCATTGACACCACGCGCGGAAACGCGCCTATAAGTACCGCACATGCTTATCCTACAGACCTTCCCGATCAAGCTGAACCAGGCGAAGGTATGAGACGCATCGGTGATCGTATCATCCCAAAGGTGGCTACTTGCCCGGCATGCATCGACAACGTCCGAAAGGACAGTCCTAGCCATAACAGAGACCCTACGCAGTGTAAATATCATGATTCCATCTGTGTATATTGGCCATGTCCAGCATGTCAGAGGGATCTTACGAGAAGCAAGGGTGTTAAGAACCACCTCGATACCGAACCTGGTAAATGTCGTTTTGCTGAACCATTTAAACTACCAGACGACCACGACCCCGAAGGCAAAACCGTGCCAGCTTGGTGGAAACCCTTACCTAAACCTGGTGAGGGCCAAGCTTCAGCTTCAGGTGGCCGTCAAGGCGCACACGCCAGGCCACCGCGACCACGATCCTTCGGCAACGTCGATCCGACATCTGGTGCCAGCAGCTACGACATGCTACGAGACGCCCCCGAGCGTGGAAACACGCCTTCTGCGTCTTCTAGCGAAGTGCCACAGGTAGCGGCCCGCCGCGGCCGTCTACAAGGCGTACCACCACCTCCAGACGCAGTTTACACAGGGGACCAACTACGGAGAGCTACAAGGAACCCTCTTGCCTCCACTGGCTCTGGGGCTCCACGACTACCCGACTGGACGAGATTCGACATCCAACACAGTCTACAGAGTCTCCGTAGTCACGAACCTCATGTCGTGAAAAAGGAACTCCGAAAACTGCATCTGCGATGGCATCATGCGAAGGAGCCAAAGATGAGGCTAATCCTCGAAAAGGTGGGGCTTGATGACGTTCGACTGAACATGATCAAGGAAGTTTGCGATACCTGTCGGGAATGCAGAGCATGGGAACGTCCAGGAAACTCAACACTACCATCGGTGAGCCTTCCTGGTAACTGGCTCGACGAAGGGGAAATGGACCTCATGTTTTACAAAAAATGAACCATATTTCATATTATGGATCGTTGTATTCGCCTGGCAGCAGGCCTAGAAATTTCCGACAGAGAACGCGATGCTATCATCGACGCCTACCACTACTGCTGGATTGCCTATCACGGACCCTTCAAAGTTTTATACTCAGACGGAGAAGGCGCCCTGAATAACGATGCCGCTAAAACCATGATGGCCAATAAGGGCACGGAACTTCGTATCCGAGCACCTGGCCAACACGCGACTTCAATTGAGTCACGAAACGGCATTCTCAGAGGCGTCCTCCACATGATTGAGGAAGAATTGAATAGACACAACATCCCTGTTGTATTCACTAGAGTATTGGCGGAAGGCATCTTCGTTACTAATGCGTTTACGTTTTATAACGGAGTATCGCCATATCAGGCACACACAGGACGTCAGCCCTCTTTCCTCCCTGATCTCGATACCCTTGACTTTCCCAAGGGACCCGAGACTTCAGGACACGAACGAGAACGTCGTGTAAGGGAAGTCAGCCTAGAAGCTATAACTCAGGCTACTGCTGTGGCCAAGACAAATCGGGCTCTTAGGGCTAAGACGACTCCTGATGGTGCTCGCCTCTACTCATCAGGGGATTTGGTCGACTTACCACCGACCTACTGCCACCAAGGACGACCATGGAGGCTGGAATGGCCCATTCCCGGTAATCCGAAATGTGCCTGAAAGAGGACATATTGTTGTCAAGGCAGGATCTCGTGAGGTAATTGTGATGTATCCTGATGCTCGTCACACACTATACATCGAATGTCTCCTCACACGGGAACTTGGCATGGATAATATGGCCATGCAAACCGTCCTTGCTTATGTGGCACACCTCAGCGCAGGGAAACCTGCCAAAGTTTTCGGTTATATCCCCGATTACAAGGGAAACCTTAATCTGTCAGACGACAGCAAGTTCCACCCGCGCGTACACTTAGCACTACAGTATCTCGTACGAAATTACTTCCGAGTAGAACATGTAGTAGCAGTTCGACTGGCTAAGAGTGTGTCAAGCTTACCTGCAGTAAAGTACGCCACCGGGTCTACGCTGATCCACTATGACAACGACATCAGCCCGGCGTTCCACTACTACGAATGTGTGGGCACCGGCTTAAACATTTCTCAGATCACTGGTAGCACTCACTCCAGACTTATTCAATGCTTGACTTCACGTGCCCCTTCCTTAGGATTTCGCGACGATTTGGTTAAATATCAGCATTCAAGCAACACGTCTGGGGAACACGAGTCGCCTGGAAACAGGCCTTCTCCAGACACACCAGATGCTTCATCGCCGAGTGAAGGCCGTCTGTCGACAATCTATGAGGAAAATGAGGAACACAATATCGAAGCTATGATGCTGGAAGAGTGGTGCGACGAGCTACGCATGGACCTTCATCTTACGACGATTACCGATGATTATTTTTATTGCGTCCCAACAACTATGCTGCCCGACCAATGTGTTTTGGTTTCAGCATTTGTGGACGAAGATGATATTATATCATCAGATATGCTCGGAGACGAGCCGAAATCACGTGAATCCTGTCTAGTCTCTCTTTGTTCAACCACAACCGACGAGAGCTACTCTCTTGACAGTGATGAGTATGGTCCTTACGTTGAATTATGTTTTACATCGGAAATGTCAAAAATAGTGTTGGATCAGACTCAACTTGCACAGCTCGAAACTGATATGGTCGCAACGATGAGAGTATATGTATCCTCTGCTGCTAAACGTGCTGTGGTTGTCAAAGAAGATGATCTACTGACCAAAGCCGACATAGCAGCACATCCAAAGGAGGTTAGTGAAGCTTTGTATACTGAGCTCAAAATCTGGATTGATAATCGATGCTTTGAGATGTATGATTTATCCAAAGCTTCCAACATCATGACATCCAGATATGTATACAAGTGGAAGTTTGTAAAGATGGGTACCGAGAACGTTAAAACCATTCGTCTCAGACTGGTCCTTCGTGGATTTATGGATACTGAGGCTTTTGATGTGGAAACATTCTCGGGAACCGCCCGAAGGCGGTCCCAACGACTCCTGGCAAGTGAAGCGGCATGCCATCCAGAGTGGATCTTAGCATCCATGGATATCGATAAGGCATTCCTCAAGGGTTTGACCTATGAGGAACTTGCCCATGCCACCGGCGAGGAAACTCGCATGGTTTGCTTTACTCTTCCACCAGGAAGTGCTCAGGTACTTCGTACCTTACCCGGCTTCTCATCCCACGACGAAAGTCGACACTGTCTTAGATGCCTCAAACCAGGAACGGGTACAAAGGACGCTCCAAGAGCGTTATCTCTCAAACTTCGTACGACCACACGAGCTATAGGACTTACACCGACCAGCTACGATCCTGAATTTGAATTCAGCCAAGACCTTCTGACTGCAAAACATGTCGATGATATTAACATGACAGGTCTAGAGAAACATATAGACGACAATGTACAACGTGTCGAAAAGGTGTTTGGCAAATGCAAGCTCAACAAGCACACATATACGAACTGCGCCGTTCGCTACACTAAGATTGATCAAGGAGATGTGATCATGGACCAGGACGAGTATATCAAACAACTACGTCCTATCACACACCCAGAACTTACAGGAGCGGCGGCCGATGCCAAAGCCACGAAACTCATTACCGACATGTTCGTCAGCCTGCGAGGAGCCCTCGCCTATGCCCTTCTTACCCAAATCTGGCTCATGGTATACGTGGTCTCTCTTCAGAAAATTCAAGAGCCCACCAATCTGCAAGTCAGACGTCTGAATGCTGTGACGCGAAAGCTGATCAGCAGCCCGAAACGTATCACCTTCCCTCGGATGAAGCCGACGAATGAAGTTGACATCCATAGCGATTCGGGGTATCGGAAGCTTACCGGGGAGGAGGATGACGAGACCAAGGGCTACGGCATACGCGGGGCCAATGTACTACGGCGAGGAAACTCGCCTCAAGGCAAGTCCGTCGTTCACCTCTGTGACGGACTATGCAAATCACACCGATTACAGGTGAGGTCCAGTTATGCTGCGGAGGCACTTGCAGCTGCACATAACCTTGATGAGTGTTACCCTACGCTCATTACTCTCCACGAGCTTAAGGCAGGAGCTTTGACTCCACGACAACTACGAGACATGCGTGAAGTTGGAGGCCTAGCTATCAAAGTCTCTCTTACCATAGACGCCGAGTCCGTCTACAAATCTTTATCAAGCAGGGATCTCAATATACCTACAGAACGGACTCTGCTTGGACATATCAGCTGGATACGTGAGCTCATGGATATAGGTATAGTACATAATGTGCAATGGTGTGATACTAGGGATATGACCGCAGATGGGCATACAAAGGGAAGCATCGATCGGGAGCTGCTTCTGGAAGTGATGTCAGGCACTCAGTCATTTAAGTATGACGTGAAGCAATTTGTTCCCTTTCGGGGTCCCGAGGACAGAGACAAACCTAAGTCTAATCAATTTTAGTCTGTCCTTGTTGCCCTCGCGGTCCAATTTGCCAGCACGGGCGCCTACTATAAAGGCGCCCCTCTAGTTGCTCGGAAACGAGCCTTATATTTCACGCCTGGCAACGAGCCGGCTTCGTACAACTCAGGCTCTTTGCCTTAATACACATTTGCTTGGTGAGGTATGGCCTGTTTGGCTTACCTCTAACTGAGCCGATAGCCCTTCATTGTTTGAAGGGGCTGTCTTGTATTTGCGTGAAATGCTTTGCGAGGAAACTCGCCTTGCAGTCTGGTGTTAGGCCAGACTGTACGCACTGTTTTCCTTTTTGCAAGCAGTCGTGCGCGCGACCGTTGCGTGCGACTATGCTCTCCGTCTCCTCCCCTCCCGACTTTAAGGGTCGGTCTTTGGGAGATGTTATAGTATCGGGAGCATAGCTCGCGCGCGCTGTTGCCTTTGGCCCAAGGCACGCGCGCCCTATTTGCCCGGACACCGCGAGTGTTCGCTATGTGCTGGAAAGATCATTACATCGATCTTATCCTATCTTATCCGTCCACCCCTCATACTGTACCTTCACAGCAGAGCGATGGGCGCTATTTGCCATATTTGAGCTACCAGGCTCACTTTCGACTCCCTGCCCACCCCCATCGTCGCCCGCGCACATGCCCCCGCCCACGATTTGCGAGCCCCCCTCTTTGACGCCCCCCCTCTTGGACGGCCCCGACCCTTCGCTCCCTCGCTCCCCCCGACTTTTCAAGGCTTTCAATGCTGGGTTCGCAGATTTCCGGCGCCTTTCCCCAGGGCCCTTCTCTCACCCCCAGCAATTTTTTGACGGTCCTGGGGCCAGGTGAAGGACCGAGCGAAAACGGCCAGCGCTTCTGTCACGACGCCAGCATGTGTGGATCCTCCCCTTTTTCTTGGACAGGCCGCTGGGCGAACTTCGCGCCCGAGGCGTCAGTCTCGCCCGCGCACGAGGGGCAGCAGCAACACAGCCTGGCCCAGAGAGAGAGCTCGGAGACGCGGTGGAATGATGGACGGCCTCCCCACCTCCAGCCTCATCATGACTCCCACCGACTCCCTGCCACGCGGGGGGTAGGGGGAGAGGGCAAGGCTGCGTAGAAGCACCCCTGCTTAGAAGGCGCGGGCCTTGCCTATGAATGTGAGGCTGGCGCCTTCTAAGAGGCAGCTTCCTTCTAAGAAGCCTTCCCCCTCCCCCTACCCTACTCTGCGCGCCGCCAAACTTGTCTTCCACGGCCACACATCCTCCACCGTCCAGCAGCAAGAGGGACATAGGGGTCCTCCCCTCTCGCTCTCTCCCCCCCTCGCTCCGCCCCACCCCCGTCGCTCCAAGCCGTCTGCCGGGCCGCCAGGTGCTCGCCTTCGAAAACGAGATCCGGCGCATCTACGCTGACCGGGCGCCCGCGCCCCTCTCCCGCCCGCCGCGCGCGCGCGCGCCTCACGGAGCGGGGTTTCGCCTTCCCCGAGGCCCGGGGGGGACGTTTTCGGAGAGCGTTCCGGAACGCTCTCGGAGCGTTCCGGAATGCTCTGAGAAGGCCGCAACGCCCGATACATCCTCCAGAGCTGCCGATTTTCAGAAATTCTCGATTTACCATAACCCAAATTTCTCCTCGTCCTGGTTTCGTCTTACGTCTCGGGTTCGAGGTTTGGGTTTTCATCGGTTCTCGGCAGATTTCCAGCCTAGGGATGCTCTCCAGCAGCTGCGTCTCGCCGAGAACATTCTGGGGTACCCAACCCGCTTCAAATCGTCGCTGGAGATTCGAGTGACGACCCAAAAACAGATTTTCGACGATGCGATTTTCGCTGTCCGGGCATTTCTCGATTTCGGCCTCTGGGCCCCTCATCGGGCCCGAGGACCAAACTCGGATCCATGAGGCACCAGGGGAGCGGTCGGGACCTCTGGGGCCGCGCACTCGAAATACTTGTTAGATCGTCGGATGTCTGGGCGTGGAGCAGGACATCGCCCTCCCTGAGATCCGGGCGTCGCAGTCGTTTGCGCCCCGAGCGCTTTCCCGCCCTTCTCTCGGGCCCAGGAGTCCTCACGGATCGATGCCGCTCGAGGGGTGCCGCAAGATGGTGCCACGGATCGATGCCGCTCGAGGGGGGTGGGAGGCTCGGGAAATTTATGGTTTCATAAGAAGTTTTCTCGGTTGTCCCCGAAGACACAGGATACTTCTCAGAAGGCGCGAGGGCTTCTGAGAAGCCCCGCCGCCTTCTGAGAAGGCCTTCTCCTTCTCCTCCTCCTTTTGCCCCCCCTCGCTCGCCGCCGGATGATGGAGCCGGGGTGTCTGGTGGTGGCTTTTCGCGATGGCGTGTTTTTTATTCGCCGCCCCGCGCGCTTCCCGCGGCGCCGCAGCGTGAGAGCGCCCCCCGCGTCCCCCCCCGAGATTGTTTTTTTATCCTCTGGGGGGTAACGCTCGTTACCCGGGCCTCTCCCCCCCCCCCCCCCCCCCGTAACGGTAACGCTCGTACGCGGGGGGGGTCTCGGTCTTCCCCTCCAACATGCTGGTGCCCGAAGGCATGCGCACTGTGGTGTGGTGGTCGCAGGCGCACTGTGGGCGCTCGCAGGCCATTGCGGCGCTCGCATGCGCGATGCTGGTGCTTGCGGGCTTTGCGCTTGTACTCGAATCGTCGTCGTCGTCGTCGTCGTCGTCGTCGTCGTCGTCGTCGTCGTCGTCGTCGTCGACGGCGCCCGAAAACGGCCTCCGGAGGCCGAAACAGGCGGCAAACGTCGTCGTCGTCGTCGTCGACCTCGTCGCTCGTCGCTCGTCGATCATCGTCGTCGCGCGCGCGGGCGCGGGCGTGGTGCCGGGACCACGCGGCGGGCTTTGCGCTTGTACTCGAATCGCAAGCCACTGTGGTGCTCTCAGGCAGAGAGTGCTGCTCGCGCGCATACTATGGCGATCGCAGAGCGCCCCTGCTTCGCCATACCCCGCCCAGCCCAAGCGTTACCGTTACCCGGGGGGCACGACCCCCCCCCCCCCCCGGGTAACGAGCGTTACCGGCCGGAATAAAAAAATGATCTCCCCCTCCATCCACGGCCGCCCGCTTCTCACCTCTTCCACTCGTCTAGGCCTCCTAGATGGGGTCCGGGTAGATGGGGTCGGAGGATCGCGCCGCATCGTCGATGCATCGACGATGCGGCTCGATGTGGAGACCGTGCTTCCCCACGCCGACGTCGCCGATGCATCGCCGACTTCGCCGATGCATCGCCGATGCATCGCCGATACATTGGCGATGCATTGGCGATGCGGCGCGATCCTGCGACACCATCTACTCGGACCCCATCTAGGAGGCCTCTAACTCTTCATGCGGGACAGTTAGCCACTCCGCAGCCTGGTTTTGTTGCTCCACGCGCGAGCGGATCGCCTCTGCCGCGCCGCGAGGGATTTTTTTGTTCGCGGCGCTGGGTCTCAGGGTTCGCGGCTTGCCGGGCCCTCGGCGGAGGTGCAGTCTGGCGGAAGTAGGCCCAGGCTTTGGGGACCAGGGCTTGCAGGCCGGGGCTCTGCCGGATCCGTTGGGAGAGAGAGATAGAGAGAGAGAGAGAGAGAGAGGGAGGAATTCGGGCGGGTGGCAATGGGGGGTGACCGACACCGGGGGGTGAAGAAAAGGCCCCCCAAAGGGCCCCTAAGGGCCTCTTTGGCAGCCAGCAAGGACTCTGGAGCAGCCCTAAAGTGTCCCTTTAGGGTCCATTTCTTCACTCCCCGTTTGGGTCACCTTCCATTGCCACCCGCCCGAGGAATGAGGAATACAGTCAACAGGCATAGTAAGGATGAGCTATTTCCCAAGGTTAAGTGCCCTCGCAGCCTTCCCCTTCGGCCCATCCAATGTTCCGCTTTCGCTGGTCGCTCCCCGCTCGCAGAGTGTCGACATGGCCTTCCAAGGCCATTGCATCCTTGTCGTGCGTCCTTGTAGTTATACGAGTTGGCTGTATTTCGACCCACGGCTTTGCACTTATCCCGGGTGCGCCAATGGCCTGGTTCATCAAAGTCACTCTTTATGGGTTTCTGAGAAATATCGGCGGCGGTGCCGCCGGCCCATATCTGATGGCCATCGGCCCATCCCGTCGCCATGCTTGGGTGGTAGGTTTGAGTTCTCTCGGATGTTCGTCGGGATCTCGTGGAAGCCCGTCGGGGGTCTCCTGGATGCAGTTCTGAAGCCTTTAAGAAGCCGTTTATCTTGGGGTGTCTTTTGAGCCTCTTTGGAGCCTCTAGGGGCCTCGTGGGGGCCTCTTGGTGGCCTCTTGGGGCCTCTTGCGGGCCTCTTGGGGCCCCCTGGGCGCCTCTTGGGGAGGAAGGCTCGGATTTCGGATTCGTGATCCCCCTCGAGGCCCCTCCTGGGGCCGTCTTCGGGCCCTCTTGGGTCGTCTTGGCGGAAGGCGGCGGGAGTAAAGTTGGAGCGTCAACATTTTGGGGTTCGGGGCTGCCAGAGTCGGTCGATGGGTCGACGGCCCCATCGCTCGAGTCCTTTCCTCTCGAGGAGGAGGCGGATCGAGGAACCAGGGTCGAAGGCCGAAGGCCTGGCTTGAGGATCCAGGGTCGAAGAGGATCGATCCTGCACTGAGGATCCAGGATCGAAGGTCTGGATCGAAGATTCACGATCGAGGGCCCAGGCTCAAGGATCGAATCCAGGATCGAGGAGGGGAAGGACGATCCAGGACTGATGAGTCAAGGTTTTGGATGGCTTCCTTCCCTTTTTCGGACTCTGGGGGGCATTTCTTATGGCCGCGTCTGGAGTCCACTCGAGCTGGTGGCAAGCCCGCGCCCCCTGGACGGATCCCGAACCCCAGACCCACCACCTGGCGACTGGAGCAGGATCGCGCTGGAGGTGTTCTCCGAGACCCCATCAGCTCTGGCGACACTTTTTTGGGCCCTGGCAGCCGTTTCTGCGTACAGGGGCCGTCGACACACATCCCGAGATGAAACACCAGCGCCAGGGATGAAGGAGCATGACGGGCAGCCTGTTCGAAGAGCAGCTGCTCTAACTCTTGTTTGCAGCGATGTCACGCCCTTCTCTCGGCTGCGGCGCATCTGCGTTGCCTGCGGTCAATCCCTTCCTCGCTAGGGGTCGGCGCAGCATGCACCCGTGCGATAGCGAAAGCAAAATCAACACAAAGAAACACGATGAAACAACAGCGCCAGGGAAGGGGTCCTGCGGGGACCAGCATCTTGAGATGAAGCCATTGGAGATCTGGGCCTCCCAACCCTCCTCCCTCCCTCACTCCCTCCTCCTCCTCCTCCCGCTCCATCTCTCCCTCCTCCTCCGCCCGCTCCTCCCTCCTCCCGCTTCGTGCCCCAATAGTCCAGCCGTGGCAATCCTCCTCCTGGCTTTTCTGGCCTTCTCTGGACGCTGGGGGGCCCGGAGGAGGGGGGAGGGGAGGACGGAGGAGTCTGGCGCTCTCTGGCTGTTTGCTGTTTTGGGGGGCCTCTGGGGGTCTTCGTCGCCTCGGCCGGGTTCTCTTTGGGATCCTGCTCGGGACGCACTCCAGGCGTCGCGTCGACTTGTGGGGGGGGGGGTAGGGGGGGCAGACGCCAGACCGGCAGCGGCGTGAAAAGAATCAGGCCGCCAGAGTTTTCCACGCTTGGGCGTCAGGAGGCCCGTTGCGGGCCCCACGGCTGTTAGATGAGCGACGCAGACAAACGGGGCCGTCGTCGCGGAAGTTCGCGCGTAAGTTGCCCGCGTAAGGGGGGGGGAGCATGTGTGACTAAGTATGAGTGTGATTGAGGAATTCTTCGTCGATTTATAAGGGTCAGTACTGTTTGTGCAAAAGTTGGTTTGTCGTTTGTCCTGGCTTGTGGGTTCACTGTGTGGAGGCCCCCCTCATGTAAGGTCGCGCGTGAGCGCCCTCGTTTCCAATGCAGCGCTCCTCGCTGGCGGCCTGCGCAAGCCACCGCGCAGGGTCGCTGTGCCATCTTGCGTAAGACCCGTTTCTTTTTGTCGCTCGGACGACGCGCCCGCTCTGCGCTCTTTTGCATCAGTGGCTCGCGTCATCGACCCACCGCTGGGCTCCCACAGGACCGCCGCCGCCGTCGCCACCGTCTTCGAAGCCGCCGTTGTGCTCGCCGTCGTCGTCGCCGTCGTCGCCGCCGTGGCCGGCGCCGCATCCGCGCGTCGCCGCCGCCGTCGGCGCTCTCGCGGGGCCGTGGGGTCGCCGCTGCTACCGCCGGCGGCCGCCGTCGCCGCCCCCTGGTCTTAAGTCGGGCATGTCCCTCTACATGCGGAATATTCAGGACTCGTTTTCGAAGTAGTTTGGTGACGATTCGTGGGGCTCTTTGGGATTATTTTTGATTGCTCTATATTTTCTTCCACAATCCGCCTGTAGGAGGGCATGCCCGACTTAACCCTGGTCCGCGACTGCCGCCGCCGTCGAGGCCGTGGATCCGAGCCGGAGGAAGAACGTGTTCTCCTTGGGCGACAGCCTCCACGAGCGAGAGGCGGGCCCCGTCTTTGCGCCCCGCCGGGGTCGGGCCTCGCTCGCCCAGGCGTCGCCGTCGCCGCCGCCGCCAGTGCTGGCGGTGTTCAGACCGCCAAGCGTCGAGACAAGAATTCAGTACTCAGGTTTTCCCAGGGATGTCGGCCGCTGGGGGCCCTCGCTGGGCCCCTGGACTGTCAACAAACGACCAGGATGCAACGCTGGTCCTGGGGAAAGGGTCGGGACCGCTTGGGCCCCGTTTTCAAACACACAACACAATACATCGGATCTCTGGAGAGGTTTGGTGGTCGACGTTTCTGGGCGTTTAGGGGCCATCGTGGGCCTCCTGGGGCGCCCTTGCTGCCGCGTTCGCTGTGCATCATTATCGGTGTGTTCGGCCGCGTTGATCCAGTGTGGCATGCCGCTTCCTACTGTCGCCACCGTGATGAGGACTGGAGACAGGGCGAGGAACGCTGGCCGAGGAACGATCGGGAGTTGTCGAAGAAGAGCAATTCATCATCATCATCGTCGCAACCGTCCCCACCCCCACCAGGGCAGAGTAAGTTCGCTCTCCCAGCGTACCCCTTCTAGGTGGGGATGGGTGCTCCGAAACTCGAAAGAGACAGTACCCATCCCCACCCAGTGGGGGTAGAGTGCCCACCAGGGCCATGGTTTCCCCGGTGGGGGTGGGGATTGCTTCGTTCGTCCAGAACAATGGCGTTCACATGCACGTTCGGAACTACGCGCGGGTTTCCTGGATCGGCGCTGGACCTGCCCTGGCACGCGGAGCGCGCCTGGGGAGGCGCTCGAGGCGCCGCCAGATGGGGGCCCAGCGCCGCTTCAAGGCATGCGCGCGGACCTGGTCGGGAAGGTGCAACAGTGAAGGGGCACGGGCTGGTCACATGCGCTCGGGCTGCGTGTTTTTCGCCCGCCCCGCCAGGCCCTGTTGAGGGTGACCTCCCAGCTGCCCAACTGCAGGCAGCCTCCTCGCGGGAGGGCGATGATGATTATGGTGAGAAGGAGCAGGCGGAGGAGGAGGAGGAGGAGGAGGAATGTCGGAGGACGGAGGAGGTGGAGAAGGCGGAGGAGGCGGAGGAGGATGGAGGACGGATGGAGGAGGAAGGAGGGAGGGAGATCGGAGCAGGACGGGGCAGGAGAGGGGGAGCAGCAGCAGCAGCAGGAATTATGCGAGGGGGAAAAAGGATGGGCCCTAATGGCGATTGAGGAGGATGAGCAGAGGGATGAGGAGAGAGGCGGGAGGAGGTGGGGAGGAGGAAGAGGGAGGCGGGGGAGGAGGAGTATTGGGAGGAGGAGGAGGAGGAGGAGGAGGAGGAGGCAAAGGATAATGAGGATGAGGAGGAGGGAGGCAGGAGGAGGTGGGGAGGAGAAAGCAGACGTGGCGAAGTGCCGTGTGATGACAGGCTGGGTCGCGCTCGCTCTTGAGTAATCAGCGGTACGAAAAATACCGACAGTGATGGCGCATCCGTTGCATGTGTGTTCCAATTATTTTAGCGGTGGATATCTTTCTCGCCATGCATTCTCACTGGCCCCGCCGCCCCCATCCAGGGCCTTCGAACGTGCGGGCGGGAAGTGCATGACGAGGACAGGCTGTTACGGATGAGGGACACGAGGATGCGCACGATGCTGATGGGCAGGAAGACGAGGCGGCAGGGTGAAGGAGGGAGAGGAGGGTGATGATGCTGATGATGATGTTGTTGATGATGATGCTGATCATGATACTTATGATGATGATGATGCTGATGATGATAACGACGACGATGATGATGACTATGATGATGAGGCTGATGATGCTGATGCTGATGCTTATGCTGATGCTGATGATGATGCTGATGATGATGATGCTGATGCTGATGCTGATGCTGATGATGATGATGATGCTGATGATGATGATGCTGATGATGATGATGATGCTGATGATGATGATGATGATGATGCTGATGATGATGATGATGATGATGACGATGATGATGATGCTGATGAGGGGGAGGAGGAGGAGGAGGAGGAGGAGGAGGAGGAGGAGAAGGAGAAGGATAATGAGGAGGAAGAGGAGGAGCAGGATGAGAGAAAGGGGAGGGGCCAGGCGGCAGAAGAAGGGAGGCAAATTATGATGACAAGGGAGAAGGGAGGGAAGGATGAGTGAAGGAGAAAGTGGAGAGAGGAGGGAGAAGTTGATGGTGACGGGCCTGACGCCTTGCGATCCGAGATCTTAGCCAAAGTCGGTGGCTTACACAGTCAGACTTGCCACTGAGCGGCGTCTGGGCTCTGGTAGATTCCGCCCACCGAGCCTCCTCTCCCGAGCTTCCACCGAGCTGCGTACTTAGACTGCGTGTCGCATGGGGCCCACTCGGGGCAGGTCCGCCCCGCTGCGAGTGTCACCCACCCTGGAGAGCGTACGTGCCAGCGCAACGTGGAGCCGGGTGGCACCCCGAAGGGGCGCCACAGAGGACTGCCCTTTGGGGCCCGCCCGATTGCTGCACGCGGATGGCTAGGAGAGGGGGAGGAGGAGAGCAGGTCGGTCCGTCGGAGCTGCAGCATGGCCAGGTCCACACGTGTGTCGGCTTCGGGCTGATCGTAGTGCGCACGAGGCCGCAACAGCCTCTCGTCGAGTCAGAACTGGTGACCACTCTCGAGTCACGTGAACAACAGGGACGCTCTTGCGTTCACATCGGGCCGACGGCCTGGTCGAGGCATCACATGAAAGCTACGCAGCCTCCTAGCAACTCCCAGTGAGACCGAGCGCACTTCGAAACTGTGCCAGGAAAGGTGGCTTGGTGGGAGGGGGAGGACGAGTTGGACGATGATGATGGTGATGATGATGATGATGATGATGATGATGCTCATGATGATGACGATGACGATGACGATGAGGATGATGAGATGACTATGAGGATGACGATGCTGTTGATGATGAGGCTGAGCATGGGGATGCTGATGAGGATGAGGATGAAGATGTATATTGATGAAGATGATGATGATGATGATGAGGAGGAGGAGCACGATGACGATGCTGAGGATGGTGCTTGTGATGAGGATGATGATGGTGATTGTCATCATCATCATCATCATCATCATCATCATCATCATCACCGCGGTGCTGATGATGAATGTGGTGATGAATGTGGCGATGATGATGCTGATGATGCTGTTGATGCTGATGCTGATGCTGATGCTGTTAAGGACGATGCTCGTTGTGATGATATTACAGATGACGATGCTGATGTTGATGATGCCGATGATGGTGAGTATGGTGATGCTGATGATGACGATGATAATGATTATGATGTTGTTGCTGATGATGATGATGTTGATGATGGCAATGATGATGCAGACGATGATGCTGACGATGATGATGCTGGTGGCAGTGCTGATATATGATGATGATGGTGATGGCGGTTGGATGATGATGCCGATGATGATGATGTTGATGATGATGTTGATGATGATGACGATGATGATGCAGATGATCAGGATGATGTTGCTGTCCATGAAGAAGAAGAAAAAGAAGAAGAATAAGAGGACGAGGGGGACGTGAAAATGACCCGGACAGAGAGGGACGCAGAGGAACAAGTCCAGGCGTGTGTCGACATCTCCATATGATGCAGCTTGCCGGCACTGCAGGACTTGGTTGGAAAGTGGTGTTGTGAGTTGGCTAGGAATCAGTATCATACTGGGATTCTGGTTGGATGTCGGAGGAGGAAGCGAGGGAGAGAGGGAGGAGGTCGAGGAGGAGGAGGAGGAGGAAGACCAGGATCCTGATGCGGGGAAGGACCCTGATGATTAGGAGCATGAGACGCAGCAGCGGCAGCAACACCATCGAACAAATATCATGGCGAAGGACCCAACCATATGCAGTGAATATCTTCTTCGGTGGCGCTCCCTATGGGGCCGCGCATCCACGAACCGTATGCGGGGTGTGCCGAATTGTGTGGCGGGGCACACAACGCGAACGAAGACGATAGGGCGAATTTCGAGAGACTGAGCGTGGGTGAGTCTGAGCGAGAGTGAGTCTGAGTGTGCATGACCTGCGTGCGAGTGAGTGTATTTGCGTGAGTGCGTGCATGGATACGCTTAGTGTAAATGTATATGAATGTGAACGGTTCGGGCATGCCTGACTTTGAGTACTCGTGACGCTGAGCGTGGTCGCCGCAGGGAGCTTCCCCGGGAACCCCGACGGCAACGCCCGCACGCCGCGACGCCCATGTCGGCACGCCCCTCACGAGGATCGCACCCGCTTCGTTCCTTCTTTTTTTTCTTCCCTCTTTGCCCGCGCGCTCCAAAGTCCAAGGTTGCGGGCGCAGTGCAGCGCGGAATCCCCGTGACGCGCGCAGGTTTCCATGGAGGGGTCCCAGCGACGCGCGCGGGTCGTCCGCTGCGCGGAGCAAAGAGAACTAGCTGGCCGGCTGGTAGCGGGCGCGGCTGTGGCCGCTGGGCAAAGCGACGACGGGCGAACAAAGGCGCTGGGCAGAACGCGGCACGGAGTTCCCGCGACGCGCTGGTCGCCCCGAGACGGCCCCAGCGACGCGCGCGGGTCGCCAGCGGTGCGATGCCAAACAAAAAGTTGGACAGTCGAGAGATAACGCGGCTTGGGCGGGACGCTCCTCAGGTCAGGCCTCGCGGATAAATTCGGTGAAGCCGAGCTCCTTGGCGAGAGCCGTCGCTGCCCTCCTGCACCGCTTCGTGCGCGCCGCAAACTGCTCTAGCTGCTTCCGCAAGCCCTCCGGCGGCCCTGCCAGGAAGGACTCGATGCGCGGCGCCCGCATGAGCAGGAGGCCCTCGTGGCGCATGGCGCGCGAGAGCAGCGCATAGAGCTCCAGCCACGAGTCATCGTCTACCTTCTTGCCGTTCCCGACCTCGTGGCGACCGCAATCCAGGATCACGCTTGGGCGACGCCGGCCGCGGGCCGAGGGAGCAGCGCGCCGGACAGCCGACGGCCCAGGGCGAGTCCACAGGACCGAGACATGGTCTGGCTGCGGACCGCTCGCGCCCAGTAAGTTCGGCTGTAGACTGCCCAGGGGCGCCGTTCCCTCGCCCCGTCGCCTTCTTGCATGGTGCGCCCCTTGCACACCACCGTGGTGATGACCCTGCCGTGCGAGAACGGGAAGCCCGCCCCGGTGACTTTGGAGCTGCGGAAGGTGAGCGGGATGAACGCCAGCGGGCCCGCGAAGTTCCCCCGTGAGGCTGTCGTCGTGGCGCTTCAGGTCGTCCACGAAGGGCGCGCTCGCGTACTTCTCCATGAACACCCAGAACCCCGGCGGCAAGCGCTTCAGATAGATCCTGTTCTCCCCGTTTTTCTCGTCGTTCTCGACGTCGCCCCGATCCCGAGGGTCCACGACGATGTGCACGATCAGCCCCTCGGCGTACTTGACGAGGCCGTTTTTTCAGGTCGAGCGCCTCTCGGAGCCAGAGCTGGATCCGCATGCCCGCGTGCACCGGGAGGAGTCCGTGCATGCCACCGGTGTTCTTCCTTCGGGTTGGCACAGTTCATCATATTGGCGGCGTCCTTGACATTCATCGTCGGGGCAGGCCTGTCGGCTGCCTGCAAGAGGAAGGGCGGTTGTTTCAGGACGTCCGCGTCCCGCTGGGCACGCACGTTCGTCCACCGCGCCACGGTGCCCCAGTAGGACCCGATCATGTGGCCTTTCTGGAACCTCTCCTCCCAGAGCCGACGACCGCCGGGTTTCAGCTGCATTGCGTCCCACGCGGCCCGGATGGCCGAAGGGACCCGCTTCCTTAGTTTGCGCAGGAGCGCCATGAGATCCTTGAGTTTCGTGTCCTTGAAACGCATGGACGCCCGGAGCTCGGAGCACAGCGGCGCGTTGCAGAAGAGAGTCAACACGTCCTGGCATTCTGGAGCGAAGCTGATGCCCACCGCCGCCAGTTCCTCGAAGCTGGAGATGAGGGGCACTTTGCCTCCCGTCGGCTTCAGCTGCAAGAAGTCCCCCAGGTGGATCACGATGGGCATCCGGCCAACGGCGCCGCCGACCTGGTCGTACTCCCGCTCCTCCACGCCCCACTCGGCCTTGCGTCCCAGGTAGGACGTGAACGCCAGCGTGTTATACGAAACGCTATACTGGGCGGGGGGGACGCATGCGAACTGCGCCACTGGGACCTTCGGTGGAGCTCCCTACGGGGCCACGAAACGCTGTACTGAATGGGGGAGACGCATGCGAAATGCGCCACTTGGACCATCGGTGGAGCTCCTTATGGGGCCACGAAGCGCTGCATTGAGTGGGGGAGACGCGTGCGAACTGCACCACTGGGACCTTCGGTGGAGGTCCCTATGGGGCCACGAAGCGTTGTACTGAGTGTGGGAGGCGCATGCGAACTGTGCCACTGGGACCTTCGGTGGAGCTCCCTATGGGGCCACGAAGCGCTGTACTGGGCGGGGGAGACGCATGCGAACTGCGCCATTGGGGCCTTCGGTGGGGTTCCTTGTCGGTGAAGCCCCCTTATGGGGCCACGAAGCGCTGTGCTGGGTTGGGAAAACGCATGCGAACTGCGCCACTGGGACCTTCGGTGGGGCTCCCTATGGGGCCACGAAGCGCTGCGCTGGGTGGACGAAGCGCATGCGAACTGTGCCACTGGGACCTTCGGTGGAGCTCCCTACGGGGCCACGAAACGCTGAACTGGGTGTGGCGATGATGGTGATGATGACGGCGATGACGATGATGATGGTGACGATCATGGGGACACGCGGAGGGCAGAAGCAAGGGATGGGAGGAGGAGGGGGGAGGAGGAGGGAGAGGAGGAAAGAGGAGACGCGGGGCGTTGTCTTTTCAAGACGAGGGCCAAACACCACAGGATGGTTGGGAGCATTGGATGCAGGCAGGCGCGGAAGATCCTAGGTAAGGTGGGGAGGGAGCCAGAGAGGTCTCACACCAGTTTTTCCCCCTCTTCCAGCCCAGTCTCATTTTTCTCGGAGGGAACATCTCGGCTCTTCTGTGCTGCCATGAGGCACAGTTTGGGTTCGGAGGGGCTCGTTGCTCCTCACGTCGGTCCTTCCATGCATGTTATTCTAGCGCTTCTCGCGCACCCAGGAGCTTCGAGGGCAATCAAGGGGCGCTGTTCCTTACTCTGCGGTTCCTTCTGATAACAGCTTGACTGTTTGACCGACGGATTGCTGATGCTAGCCTTTGGCATCGACATCGTCATGCTTATCGTGGCCGTGGTTCAGTCAGATACCCCCCACCCTCATCCGTTATGGCTCCTCCTCCTTGAGGGAGGGAGTGGAGTAGGGTGTAGTGGCATTCCTTATCGTGCAGGTCAAAGTCCCTGAAGTTCGTGGAGCGCCCAGACATCTCGCAGATCGTCAAGCAGCACGCGCTCGTGACGAGCTGCTTCGACCGCATTGTTCACCACGACGGTCGCCGTGGCCGGGCTCCTTCCTCTTCCCTGTTTTTTTCCCTCCTTGCAGCGCTTCCTCCTTCCCTCCTCGCTGTTCTCCCTCATCCTTCCCCTCCTCCAAGTTGTAGCTGATACCTTTCGTATTGCAGGACACTGGTTGGTCGTCAATCCATGGCGCTTGCGCGTGGCAGTTTCTTGCGGTGGCAGCTACGACGCTGCACGCCGCGCGCATCCCAACTAGCCCATCCCGAGACGATTTTCAGGCGAGCTGCCTTGATCAGGGAAGTGCAGGAGCATGCAGTGAAAAGAAGGTGGGGGCAGCCGTCAATCCGAAGCCCGGGATCAGCCCGAGCAGACTCATTCGGACCTTTTGATCTGGGCGCAGAATTAAGGCTTATTTGGATCATCTTCAGGCGCTGGTGAGGCCAACTTTGAAACCTTTGGGGCTCGCTTGAGGCCCTAGTGGGCCATCTTGGAGGAAATCGATCAAATCTGAGGTCGTCTGGGTAAACTTTCGTGGCGCTGGGGGGCCTTCGAGGCTGTCTTGAAGCCTTTATGGACTCCCCTTTGGGGCTCTCTTGGGCGACATTGCAGTCATTTTGAGGCCTCAGACGCCCATCGGGAGCGAAAGGGCGATGAAGCAACAAGCATGGAGAAACCGTAGGTGTGTCAAGGATGTTGACATGTCGCGGGCATCCTTGGGGACCCCATGCCATTTGGAGCCATCTTGGGGCGGTCTTGGGGCTTCTTGGAGGCATGCTGAAGGCTATCCTGAGTCATGCTCCGTCATTTTGGAGGCCATCGTGAGCTATTTGGGCCGTCCTTGAGCTATCTTGAACCATCTTGGGCGCTCTTGTCCCTCGCGCCCCTTCCGTCCAGACCCAAAACAAGGTCCTTCCTCTAACAGCACGGTTCAGCCCCTCCAGCCGCCACTCGGCCACGGCTCCGGCGTGTGGTCCCAGTCATGGCCTCGGCAAGGCAAGATGAGGCGAGGCAGTCTCCAAGATAGCCACCAACACGGCTCGCGACGGGCCAATATGGCCTCCACTGGGCTTCTAAGAGGCCTCCATTTTGCCATAGGACGGACCGAAGTAGCAGCAAAGCCTCTCCAGGATGGCCTCGAGACGCAAGACGCATCAACCACCTGATGTGTTTCAATAATTCGGGTCTTATTGCTGTCCAGTTTCCGACGGGCCCTGAAGGTATCAGTGTGGCCCCAGGGTCGCCCGAGAGAGACCACACACGGACCCGGTTTCGGATGCCCTCTATGAGGGCGCAAGACGGCCCCCGGGGGGGGGGCGGCCTCAGGCTCCTGGAGGAGGAGGAGGAGGAGGAGGAGGATTGCTGGAGGAGGGAGGAAGAGAGGGGTGGAGGAACGAGGAGCTGAAAACGCAAGAGGGAAGGGGGGGGGGAAAGGGACAGAGAGGAGGAATCAGGAAGGGGAGGAGGGGTCGGAGGCTCACGCTCGGCGGTGGCATGACGCTAGGTGTGCTCACTGCGCTACCTTTGCAGCACTGCGCACAAGCTGCAGGTACCTATCGCAGAGCAACAAGGAGGTGGAGGTGGGAAGGAGGAGCGGAGTGGGGAAGAGGAGGAGGAACAGGAGAAGGAAGAGGAGGAGGAGGAGGAGGAACAGGAGGAAGAGATGAGGAGGAGGCTGAGGAGAAGCATGAGGAGGCGGAGGAGGTGGAAAAGGATGATCGAGGAGGATCGAGGAGGAGGAAGAGGAGGAGAAGGAAGAGCAGGAGGAGGAGCAGGCAAAATAGGAGGACGAGGAGGAGGCGGGAGGAGAAGCGAGGGATGAGGAGAGAGGCGGGAGGATGAACAGAGGCTGGAGAAGGGGGCGGACGGACGTCGGGCGACGGACGACGGCGATCGGGATGACGGCGCTCAGTTGCATTTTAGGCGAGGCAGCGGCGAGTGCGAAGCAGCGAGGGGGGGGAGGCAATCCGGACCTGTGCAGAAAGTGCGGCGAATGCGAATCGGCGGGGGGGGAGGCAACCTGGACCTGTGCATAAAGTGCGGCGGCGCCTGAGGCGCCCGAGGCGCACGCCGCGCGAGGCCCGCACGCGGCTGGGTGGCGGGGTGCCCGCGGGCGGCACCGCATTCGCGCATCCGCGGCGCCCGCCGCGGATGGTGTTTTTTTGGACGGAGGTGCCCCTCGGCGAGGCGGGGAGGAGGAGGAGGAGGAGGAGGAGGAGGAGGAGGAGGAGGAGGAGGAGGAGCAGGAGGAGGAACAGCAAGGGTACGGGTGGATCGCCCAGCGGCCTGCGCAAGAAAGGAACAGCCAGAGGAGGAGAAGGAGCAGGAGGAGGAGGAGGAGGTGCAGGTGCAGGCGCAGGTGCAGGTGCAGGGGAGGAGGAGGAGGAGGAGGAGGAGGAGGAGGAGGAGGAGGAGGAGAAGGAGGAGTGGGAGGGAGAAAGAAGGCTTGCGGGCGGTCGCGGAGGGGTGCGAGGAGGTAGAGCGGCGAGGAGGAAGGGAGCGAGAGCGGGGAATCGAGGATCGAGGTGTACACGGCGTCTGCGGTTCGGTCGCAGTCGGTTGCTACTCGCGGTCGGTCACCGTTCGGTCGCGTTCGGTCTGGCCAGTTCGTCCTGTCGCTGATGCGTCGCCCGCCCCCTTCCAGGCTGCTCGGCGGCCTGTCGGTTTCCGTTGGTTTCGGAGTTGCTGTCGGTTCGGTTGGCTTGCGGTCGTGCTGTCGCCGTGGACGGTCTCGGCATAGGCAGGCCGGAAGCCGTGGTCCTTACCCCTGTAGGGGGCCGATGGGTTTCGACACCTCTCGCAAGAACGTCGCTGCGATAGGCTCCCGCAGGGGGCTGGGGGTAGGGGCATTAACGTTTGCTCATCGTGTCGGGCCGCCTGGTTTGGCCCAGTAGTTACGCTTCGGTACGGCGCGCTAAGCACTAGCGTTCCGATCTTTCCTTGCCTCCCGTCCCACGAATCAGAGCGACATGCAATCAGCTTGCAAGGCAGCGCGTCGCCAGTGCTTCCACCACGACGCCGAGCGACAATTTCCGACCGTGGAGTATAGATGCGAGAGGCACGGGAGATAGAGGAAAGGTAGGGGATGGATGTGAGGGAGGCTCGGGGGGTAGAGGAGGGGCTTGAGGGAGGAGGAAGGGATGGATGTGAGGGATGCACGGGGGATAGAGGAGTAGTCGAGGGTGGAGAAAGGGAGAGATGGGAGGGAGCGGCAGCAGACTTCGTGCGGCCATCAGCCCAGGCAGCAGACTGGCGAGCGCCCGCGGGGCACGGCGGGGGGGGAGCAGCGCACCTCTGTTTTTCTTCTCGGCGGTCGCGCAAGACTTGCGCAGCCGAGCCTGCGCGGGGCCCGTGCGGCCGAGTGCACGACCTGTCGGGGGAAGAGAAGGTCTACCGATGAGATTGCTCGTCCTGGAGAGCCCTCGTCGCCGCGGCTGGATTCTCCCCGCAGTCCTGGTCAGAATTGACCTCGGGAGAGGGCCAGGGAGTCGTTGGGGCCCCCAAGCAGTGTGGTGACCACACCGCGTGGTGATTTAGCGGGGAGGATCACCACGCGGTCTTCGGGGCTCGGGTCGCTCTTCGAGGACGTCTCGGGCGACCATGGGCATCCCAGGTCCCAAGACCGTGTGGTGACGGTTCGCTTGGTGAGGTCGTTGGGATTCCGAGGACGCCACGCGGTTCCGTGACCACACGGTCTTGGGGCCCCGGATGCATCGGTACTTCTTTCTTCCCTCCCGCCTGCGCACCCGAGTGCGCGCGGGGCCTGCGCAGACGAATGCTCGCAGCCGGCCGCCCAGTAAATTTCTGAGCGGCTGCGCGGGGCACGTGCAGCCGAACGTAGGCAAATGATCCTATCATGCAAGCAGCTGCCGTTGCCAATAGCAGGCGACGTTGACGAATGGTCCGCCAGAGCTGGCGCGGGAGGGCAAGAGTGGGCACTGCTGAGGGCATGGGGGCCTCCCTCACTTGACGCATCTCGCCAATCTCTCTCTCTCTCTCCTTCTCTGTCTAGACAGCGTCCCCCTCCGAGGAGAAGGAAAGCACGAGAGAATGATGAAGGACCATCGACACAAGGATTGTGGAAGGAGGAGGAGGGCGGCGTAGGGGATGGGGGCGGAGGGAGGAGGCAGGAGAGGAGGCGGATGAGGAGGAGGAAAAGGAGGCGGAAACAGAGGCGGAGGCGGAGGCCGAGGGAGGAGGAGGAGGAGGAGGAAAGGGAGGAGGAAGGGAGGAGGAAAGTGAGGAGGAGGAATAAACATAACAACAATTATTAAATTCATAGTTCTAAGGATAAGGAGGAGGAGGAGGAGGAGGAGGAGGAGGAGAGTCAGAACAGGAGTAATAGTTATGCGAAGAATTTGAGAACACAATATTATGATTACACCTAATGCTAACAAGAAGACTGGACTGGACTGGAACGCTTGGGACCCTGGTGAGTGACGCCTGGAAAGCAACACGTTGCGAGGCGCGTGTAAGATATGTCAAAGGATCTGCGGACAGCACGGGGCTATAGCCTGCAGCCTCGCTGGGGAAAACCAGTGGCCCAAAGCAGGACCGTCCTGAGGACTGTCATGAGCACCATCCTCCCAGCGGCAGTCTCGCAACAAAAGAGAGTCGGAAGTCTGCCCCAAATCAGTCCTAGGCCACGGCCCAGCAACGACACGACGAAGGAACGACGGGGAACGACGGGTGAGAAGGAACAGGACACCACCAACGCCACGTGCACGCACGCCACACACACGGAGGCCAGATGAAAGCGGGAGCAGGTAGCATCAGCAGCCGCGGGAGAAAGGACGAGAAGAAGGGAGGCAACAGGCAACGGAGGGGGCCGTGAGATTATGTGCGAAACCGACGCGCAGCATGCGCGGCAAAGGCATTCATCAAGATGGTCGGCTGCACTTGAGCGAGTTGACCTACGCCGATGATAAATTGATTGTGGCTGTGACAGAAGAGTACGCCCGCTATCTCATAGAGAGCATCAGAGAGGCCGGCACCAATTACGGCTTATGTTTCGATTGGGGCAAGTTAAATGTATTGCCAGTTCGCTGCCAGCCAGCTTTTTCGCCCTGACGGCCAACCGATAACCGAGAAGGATAACATGATGTATTTGGGAGGGATACACCACGAAGACGTAGGGAGCGGAGCGGAAAATTAGATTAGGGCACCGGCATGGCGCGAAG
The DNA here is from genome assembly GCA_963575745.1 of Prorocentrum cordatum. Lineage (NCBI taxonomy): Eukaryota > Dinophyceae > Prorocentrales > Prorocentraceae > Prorocentrum > Prorocentrum cordatum. The sequence continues at coordinate 109,386 of CAUYUJ010017172.1, read as the reverse complement.
AGATTTCGATGCTTCGTCCAGATTGTAAAAACATTCGGAGACATGTTTGTCCAAGAAGGTCATGATGTTTGAAGCCTGTGCCGTTTCCAAGCGGATGCTCGGTCTTCACGCCTTGTGGTTGAACCAGGCAGAGAGATCGCGACCGGATGCCTTCCGAGCTCGATGCCTGCGAAGAACCGCTGGCTTTCCTCACTCCTATCTCAGCAGGGTGTCCAATGCAGCCGTGTTGGAGAGGTGCGGCAGGAAACGTTCGATTTCCAATTTATCCTGCAAGCAGCCGAACTGATGGGCAATATCGCTTGTCTCCCAGACGACGATGTCTTACGACGAACGGTTTTCCAGCCAGGGTCGCTCATCCTAGCCCACCCTTGCGGGCCCGGAAGCGAGGCAGGCCGTGGATCATGGAAACGCAATGTGTTTGATTTGGCCTGCGCGGCGGCTGGTGGCCGAAACGCCTTGCAGGAGTTTGGGCGGCACAGACCTGGAGACTGGCGCCGAATCGCGAGGTGTTTTGGCTCACAGCTGTAGCATTCAACAGGTATGGCTTGCTCTCCGAATCTGAAGTGGACATTTTCTGCTTACGGGGCGGTGGTATAGCCATTCACATGGACTGAAACAGCGTGAGCAGTGAGCCTGCCCGTGCTGTTTCCTCTCCCCCCTCCTCCTCACTTTCGTCCTCTTCCCTTCACCTCTTCGCGGCGTCTCCTTGTTTCGGACCTGTGGCTCCGGCAGCGGATTTTGTTATTTGTACTATTTGCCAACGCACCGCTGACGTGCGCTGTTTTTTTTCTGTGGGTTCTCTCTCTCGCTCTTTCTCTCTCTCTCCCTCTCTCTCTTGCTCTCTCTTCTTTTTCTTCCTCTATCTCTTTCTTTATTGATTCCTTGTTATTCTTTCTTTTTTTTGTTATCTCTCTCTCTTTCTTTTTTTTTTTTCTCTCTCTCTCTCTCTTCAGACACTGGGGCAGGAGGAGGGGCAGGCAGCGCGCCCTGAGCACGCGCATCAGCAGCGAAAGAGGAAAGCGAGGTCAGCGGAGACCGTCCTGACCTGGGCAGCTCTCTGGATGGCATGGATCACGGTTAGTCTAAGCTCCAGGGGTGTCTTTAGTAGGCCTCCTCAACGGGGATCTCCTCGCAAGAGCTTCTAGTTGCCTGTGCCCGAGATGGCCTCTGCGGGCCACGCCGAACACCCGAACGGAGCTTTGACTCGAAACGAGGCGCGCGGGTTGCCCGATTCCAGTACCCTGAGAAGTTGCCGAACTGCGTGCGCGGGGTTTCGATGCAGTTTTCGGAATTGCGTCGCCTCCACAGACATGAGAACAGTCTTGCAGGCGGGGCGGGGCCGTCAATGTTCAGCCCTGCAGATGCTGCCTCTGGATCTCCTCCAGGCCCATGCCGGACTGCTGAACAATAGGCTCTCCTCATCTCGGTCCAACGCCCCCATTGGGGGCCGCTCCTGCCTCGAGCTTGCCACCCTGCACCTTCGCGCAGGCTTGCAGTGCCGCGCGCGCTGGCATCGGTGGTGAGCTGTCGATAGTGGCCGGATGATTCTGGACGCACGGTGGGTTCATGCGGCTGCGGCGCGCCAGCGACGCCAGCGAAGGCGTTCGAGGTCGAAGTCTGCGACGCGGAAACGCCGAGGGACACGGCAACGCGACGCCTCTGGACCCGACGGAATTCAACCTTGAACGATCGGGGCCGCGATTGATTTAATATTGACCCATGGACGCGGTGTCCAAAATTTTGCGCACGCCCGCGCCCTGCGAACCTACCATGGAGATTCGTCATGAATTATAGCATGTACGCGCGCGCAGAGGCACGGCCTGCTTCCTGTCGATCCAGCACGCCCTGATGCTACAGTGCTTCGCGTGCTCGGCCAGGGCATTGAGTGTCTCTGTTTTGTCCTCCTTGGTCGTCTGCCCCAGTGGTGTTTTAGAACCGCCATAGCTCGGGCCTCGATCCCCTCCTCCTGCGTCAGCGTCTCCAGGAAGTGCGCCGCCAGCGCCGTGCAGATGCGGGGCTATGGTGGCCCGTTGTCGTGATTTCCTTTGTTCTCTGTAATCAATTGCGTAGTCTTGCCCCGCGATCTGCATCACCTGGATCAGAGGGGCTGCCGCTGGCAGTAGAAAACAAAAGGAGGCACCGCCCGTGAGTCCCATGATGTCTCGTGCGCTGGCGAGAGGCATCCTACGCAATATCGTGAGAAACGCTGCTACCATGCCCCCTTTTTTTCCTTGAGCTGCTGGCGCGCCCGCTGCGCAACCGTCTCCCCGAGGCGGATGCGACGATCGCCTCCTCCCGACGCCTGACTTCGCCTGCGCGTTCCGAGTGACTGCGTCGGGGCGATGGCCATGGCTGCCCTCAAACAGCAGCGGGAGGCGGGCGAACTCAGACCGTAATCTGCTGTGAAAGTTGGGGGGGGGGTCGGCGATCTGAGCCTCGCATAGTGGGCGGTCCGAGACTTATTGCGCTGTAGATCTGAACGTCGCATAGAGATGAATCATGCAAAGGGCACTCTGGGAAGAATAGACCACGCGCTTGCATGCCGAGTTCCGATATTCAAACGCGCTGTCGCACGCGAAGTGTTGGTTGATCGCCACCGTCTTCCCGAGAACCGATTTTAGCCCGTGGTTGGCACGTGGATACACGAGTTCTCGTCTATGTCCTTGGGGCCTTCTGGAGCAGGGACCGTGCAACCATGCTCTCCATTTTCTCGCTGGGCCTCTGGAGGCTTCGGGGCCTCCGACGGCGGGGCCCAATGAGACGGAGGAGCCCTGGATGCCGAGACCGATGCCCTGAATTCTTGTTTCGCCGAAGAGCGCGAACCAATCGATCATCTCTGCGTCGGGAAAACGGCGAAGAGGCTGCCCGTCAAACTGTTGCACCTCCTAGCTCAGCCAAGGATTCGATATCCTTCGCAAATCTGCGAGCCCAAAGACATGCTGCATCGCTGAGTCGGGCATCGTCGCCCACGATCTGCATGTCGTTGGCCAGCCCAATACGCATGCTACCTAGAAGTGCGCCTCATTTGGCAACTTGAGCTTTCGGGTGGCCGACCCACTTATGGTGCCAGCTGATCCTCCTGGATTTCAATTCGAGCTCAACTGTTGCCATTTGCCAAATTCGACATATTTGCAGATTGCAAACAGGAGACTTGTGCCGATCCTTCTCTTACGCAGCTCCTCCCCTCGTCGCCCTGCTCGCCTGTAGCTTGCTGATGCGCGTCCGCGTTGAGTAAACGTTCCTGCTCCAGGGACCGTTGGCTCTAGAACCCGCGAAAGGAATGTAGTCCTCATTTCCGTTGGTGGGATACCGCGCTAATACCAGGATCGCCCCATGCGGTGAAATCCCGGACCCGCAGCTGCTAGCCTTGCTGGAAATTCCCTGTTGAACGCGCGTTCTGAGCGGGTCATGCCGTCCAATGTCTTGGCGAGGTCACTGGGCGCACCTGCAGTGGGCAGAGCCTTGGCCTTCAATGTCGCACGGCCGATCTACGAACCAGCGCCAAACAGCGCGAGCACAGTCTCATTCTGAGTGGGGGTAAGGAGGCACTTGTGGCTGAGGAGGCGTTCGGATAGTAGTGTGTTGTAGGAAAAGGACATCAAACTGAGCTTTTCGTAACTGCGCGCCGCTCGCATGTCCGAAACGAGTTTTTGCTGCGTCGTCCACGCACGTGTGAAACGAGAGGTCTAACTCGATGGGTTCCTCATCCTCATCATCGAATCAACTATGTACCAATCCGCCGTGACCGTAACATTTCCGCCTCCGACAAACTCGTCCTGGGCCCTTTCGAGAATTATATCGATGCCCCGAGTGAAAACTTCGACGGCCCACGGGCCCTCCTTGAGAGCTCCCACACGAATCTTGGCGAACAGGAGACCGCCGGGACCCTGGAAGGCGACGGTTGATCTACGAGAGCGTTGTTCCCCATATTATACCTCCTGAGGCTTCGTGATGGCCTGGTTCGTGCTTTGCTGGGTGGGGCCAGTCGGTGCTGCCGAAGGCAGTGTTGATGTCCTTACGGTCCGTCACGTGCTGCAACCCAAGACGGCGGAAACGCTGGCTCAAATTGCGCCAAATCATCGTCGGCGTTTGCGGCCGTCTGCCCGATGCGCAGCCGCGATCACAGAAGGGGCTCGCGGATTCTCGAGTCAGGGCAGAGCCCCGTCGCAATGAAGGCCCTGCCGAACGGGCAAAGAACGTGCGCGAGCCTCTGTAAAATTGATGGTGATCCTTTGCGACGGATGCCTAATCACATGAGTCTGGCCACATCGAGGCGCGCGATGAAGACAAACTTTGAAAGAGTATCTGGTTCACTTCTGGTCGACCTTGGGGTTCTCGCATCCCGAACCTCAGATCCTCGTGGAAATCCGGAGGGATGCAAGATCATGCGGAAGAAGCCCCGGGGGAGAGACCACAGGGGAGTTGCCCTTCTCTTACTAGCAGTCCGACGATATCTCGACATGTGTTCGAGCTTCCCGGTGGCCCACTGGAATCCCTCATCCGTGGACGGATGCATCAAGTCTTCCGTGCCCCGCCCAGTCTCAGCTAATACAAGCAATCGATCGTCCATTCCCTGGAACCAATCAATAATGGTGGCTTGGAGACCTCCCTGGCAAGAAGACAGTTGGAGCCTAGCTTTGAGGTCCTCTGAGCAGGGGATGGCCGCAGTAGCGTATTTGGAATTGCGCTGCTTGGGACCAGTGCCCCTGGCAGACAACAGTCTTGACAATCGAGCAACATTGGATTTGCGATCCTGCTTGTGTGCCTGGCCTGGATGAGTTCGTGTGTGACGTCTTGTCTTCACTACGCCAAGCACCTCCGACGTATCTTGCGGAGCGCCTTGCTGCTGCCCTTGCGCTCATGGGCGTTGCTGGCCACCTCGTTGAAATGCACTGCTGCGCGCAAGCTGTTCTCTGAGCTGCCGTCGTTGAAGGATGAGTTCCTTCACGTGATCCGTTTTTTTTGCAGTCAGCTGAGGGGGAAGGACGCCGCGTGTAGTATAGGGACCCTGCTCCCTCCATCACTTGCAACAAGTACGCCCAATCCCGATGGGGGGTCGGTTCTTCTCTTTGAAATTACTTCCACTCGTCAACATCACCTGACATACGCTGTTCAATGCATTGGAGGAATTCTGCTCTATGCGTCTCTCGACGTAGACCATTCATGAGTGCATCTCTGTTCCACCTGTGTTGAGATCGAACGTATCCGAGCCTTGAGTGGCCACATTCCTCGGTGGGCAGCCCGAGCGTGTCGGAAAATGAGTAAGCCATGCGGGCGTGGACGGGAACGTGATCTCTGGGTTCGCGCGATGTTATTGCCTGAAGAGCCCGCCCTATTCCCCTTGAAGGTCCTGCTGTACGTATTGTGGGCAAGGAGCACCTAGAAATGATGATGTAGTCGAGGTGGCTGCCTTGCCCTTCGGTATTGAAGTACGTCGGTCCGTACCCATGATGTGTACTACGTACCAGTACTATCATATCGAGCCTGTCCAAGAAAGGGGGGAGGGCTTCAGCCGAATGTCTCTGTCGTGCTGCGTGGTGGTTGGGTTTTATCTGTCTGCTGCCAGTGGGTCGCCAAAACTCAGTAGCTTGCTCTTGCAGCTTGGTGAGTCTGACCCCGAGTTGACGTCGGTGCGAACAATCGGAAAACATTTGTGCATTCCCAAGAACGGCAGCGAGCGCAGCCATCTGATGCTTGATGATCGAATCGCAAGCCTGATGATATGCTTTGAATTGGCTGGCCTTCGACTGGATGTGGGGGAAGTGCACAGAGACCACGGCGATGTCATAGTGTTTACTGCGCGCTCTAAGAGCGATTCCTCGCCCCGCAGCCGGCGAGACCCAGGTCTGCACAACATAATGTTTTGTAATGTTCGGGCCGAGAGTGATAGCACAGCCACATGGTTTGTTGCTCTGCGATGAGCAGGGCCATCCAGCATCAAGGCACCATCTAGTGCTTGATTTGCGCCATGTTGTGACTCCAGCTGGTCCACATCTCTGAACCATCGTGCCGCTGAGGCAAGTCAAATCAATGTTCGGAGAGAGGTCGGCGACGTCCTGCAAACAATCAGGAGTATTGGCGTACATATAATTGAATTAAATAGTACTTAGTGTGTGCTTGCTCCCCCCACGCGCGGTAGTTATGATCTGGATGGCCGAGACTGCAATTGTCACCGTGAGACCTCAACACAGTCGACTGGGAGATCAAGGGAAACACGCTGCCTCGACTGAGCGAGCGCCGAAGAGGAAGCCGTAAGGGCTGAATTGGAACTCGGTAAGGAGGATGCGGTGGTCCAGCCCTTCAAAGTTGGCGCTTAGCAAGAAGAAGAGGAGGAGGAGGGGGAGGGGGGGAGGAGGAGGAGGAGGAGGAGGAGGTCGCCAGCGGCCGCCATAAGCCGCCCCCGACGCCTGGGGTTGGCCACGCTAGCCATGTTCCCAACGGGCTCGCGCCCCTCCGCCGCGCCGCCGTCGTCGTCGTCGTCGTCGTCGTCGTCGTCGTCGTCGTCGTCGTCGTCGTCGTCGTCGTCGTCGTCGGCGTCGGCGTCGGCGTCGTCGTCGTCGTCCTCGCCCTTGTACTCGTACTCATACTCGTGCTCGTACTCGTACGTGTCGTCGTCGTATTCGTACTCGTCCTCGTCGTCGTTGCCGTCCTCCGTCGTTTCCTATTCGTCCTCATCGTTCTGATCCTCCTGCCTCGTGCTCGCATTCCTGTTCCTGATCACGCTCTTCCTCCTCCGCCCCCTCCTCGCCCTGGGGCTCCTCCTGCCTCTGCTTGCCTTCCTGGTATCTCGTCGTCTCTCACGTATGCTCCTCCGTATTCCGTCTCCAACGCGTCCCCTTTCATTTCCACTCCGTCCTGTCTCAGTCCCTCCCTATCTCATCGTTCTGCTGCATGTCTGGCGACTGAATGTCTGTTGATCCTCCCCTCTGGTGCCCAGTGTGTTTTCCGATTGGAGCGCCCCTCTTGGGATTCGCACTTGGTGGTTTACAACGGAAAGTATTGCGTCCCAGATCGAACCTGTGGCTTCCGATCTACCACAATAACGGCTCACGCATGATGTTGCCGCGCGATGTATTCAAATTCGCGCTCTCGCGAGGGATGTCCTCACAATCTGCGCAGGAGCCGCGTTCTCGCTTGGGATCTCTTTGCCTCGCACTTTGCTCAGACGCCGCTCCCTCGACACTCAGAAATCACTCTCTCGCTCTGGGCTTCCTCACGATTCCCTTGGAGTCGCGCTATCGCTGGAACCTTCTCCGCAACTCGTGCAGGACTGACGCTTCAGCGACCCGCCCGCTCGACCCGTCCGCTTGGGCCCGCACGCCCAACCCGTCCGTCTGGTTCGGCCGCTTGGTGTCCTGCTCCTGACCCCTCTCCGCTGCTCTTTTTGTCTCGTGCTCCTTTCGGTTCCCTCCCCTGCCCCCTTCCCTCTGCCCTCCCTTTCCGCACTCCCTTCCTCCTCGGCATATTCTCCAAACCGGCCTGTCTAATTTGGAGTCCCAGTTCAACGCGTAGACGATAGGTCCATTGGTTCCCGCCCAATGGTTTCCTCTGACATTCCGATGACGAGTAGAGCAGAGTCGAGTAGAGTAGGAGTGGGAGTAGGAGTAGATCAGGACAGGGTAGAGTAGAGTAAAGCATGGTCGAGTAGAGGCGGATACTTGTCGAGTAGAGTCGGGTATGCTTGAGCAGAGTAGAGCAGAGTGGAATAGCGTAGAAACGAGCATACTAGAGTACAGTGTTGTAGGAGTAGGGCGGAGTAGAAGTATATTGTCTTGTAATAGACTAGATATGGTCAGGGTATGGTGGCTAGGTTAAAATAGAGTAGGACGGAGTAGACGAGACCAGAGTATTATAGAGTAGGGTAGATGGTCGAGTAAGGGTGGGCATATTTGAGTAGAGTAGAGTAGAGTAGCGTAGAGCAGGGTGAAGTACCTTATAGTAGAGTGGAGCGAATATAGTTAATCAGAGTAGAGTAGGCCATCGTCATCACATCAGCATCATGTCCATCAGCATCATCATCACCATCACCATCATCAGCACCGTCGTCAGCATCCGCAACACCATCACCATCAGTGTACCATCCGCATCAGCATCAGCATCAGCACTATCAGTATCATCATCACCATCATGATCATCACCATCACCATCACCATCACACTTAGCGTCACCATCAGCATCAGCACCCTCATCGTCATCGTGTTCATAATCAGCATCATCATCATCCTCATCATCATCATCATCATCAAAATCGTCATCATCATAATCGTCATCATCATCGTCATCATCATCATCGTCGTCGTCATCATCATCGCATGGGACATTCTGGCTCCAGTTCAGGCCACCCCAGTCCAGTCCAGTTCTCTCCAGTCCACTCTACTTCAGCCCACTCCAGTCCACTTCATTTCAGTCTTTTCATCGAAGACGCCTGCGGCGAATCACCGCCGCCCCCTGCCTTTATGGAAGCGCCTATGTGGCCGAACGTTGAGGCCAGACCTGCCAAGCTATCGGACCGTGTCTTCCCCGAATCGGTTTGGAAAGCCTTTGGGGAACACGTGGGCATCTTGAAGGTCATCTTGGCCGCCTGGAGGCCATTTTGACCCTTTCGGGCCTTCTTGGAGGACGTCTTGGAGGGCTCGTGGGCCGTCTTGGAGGCCATCTTGAGCGTCTTGGAGGCCTCTTGGGTTGTCTTGGGTGCCTCTTGTGGCCGTCTTGGGTCTCTTGGGCGATCGTTGGGGGCACTTGGGCCGTCTCGGGTCGTCGGAAGGCCGAAAAAAAAACAAATGTCACAGTCCTTCAAACACTCATGGAAACTCACTAAGTTTGGCCTTCTCTGGCCTTCCTGGGGGCCCTCTTGGAGGCCTCTTGGGCCGTCTTGGGCCACCTTAGGGCCATCTTCGGCCGTCTTGGTGGGCCCCTGGCCCGTGCGACGCCGTCGGAAGCCGTTTGGAGGGCCTCTCTGAGCCGACTTGGGGCCTTCTTGGAATGCTACAGGGCCGTCTTGGGGGCCTCTTGGGGCCGTCTTGGGGGCCTCTTGGGCCGTTCTGGGGCCATCTTGGCTGCCTTTTGAGCGATGTTTGGGCGATCTTTGGGGGTTCTGGGGCCGTATGGGGCCGTCGGAAGGCCGAAACGAAGCAAATGCCAAAGTCCTTCAAAAACCTATGGAACAACGGTGTTGTTGGCCTTTTCTGGCCTTCCTGGAGGCCATCTTGGAGGCCTCTTGGGCCGTCTTGGGTCAGCTTCGAGCCAACTTCGGCCATCTTGGTGGGCTCCGGGCTTTCTGGGCCGACTTGGGGCCCTCTTGGGGTGCTTCAGGGCCGTCTTAGAGGCCATCTTGGGCGTCTTGAAGGCCTCTTGGGTCGTCTTTGTGCTCTCTTGGGGCCGTCTTGGGGGCCTCTTGGGTAGTCCTGAGGCCATCTTGAAGGCCTCTTGGGCGCTGTGGGGGCGATCTTGGGGGCCTCTTGGGCCGTCTTGAGCCGTCGGAATGCCGAGAAGAAGCAAATGCCCAAATCCTTCAAACACCTATGGAAAATCAATGATTTTGGCCTCTTCGGGCCCTCCTGGAGGACCTCTTGGAGGCCTCTTGGGCCGTCTTGGAGGCCTCTTGGGAGCCTCTTGGGCCGTTTTGGGCCATCTTGAGGCCATCTTCGGCCGTCATAGGTGCATCTTGGACCGTCTTGGAGGCATCTTGGGGCCATCTTAGCCGTCTTGGAGGCCATCTTGGGCGTCTTGGAGGCGTCTTGGACGCCATCTTGGGGCCGTCTGGCACGGAAAAACCCTCTGGAAGATCTTTCGGCATCCTTCCGGGTGGCCGGCGGGACGCGCTGGAGCCCCAGGGGGAGTTTTTTTAGAAAATGAACCACAACCTGCGAAGCCTAGCACGCCAGGCACCCCTGCGATGAATCGACAGGGGGCGGCGGATCTAGTGGCCTTCGACCCATCCCGCCACCGTGCCTGGGTTGTGGGATGGAGGCTTTTCGAGTGTTCGTTGGGATCTCGTGATAGGCCTGTCCGTGGTCTCCTGGAGGCAGCGTTGAGGCGTCTTAGGGGCTGGTTTAGGCTCTTTCGAGACCTCTTCGGGGCCTCTTGGAGGTCTCTTGGGCCTCCTGGAGGCCTCTTCGAGGCGTCTTTGGGGCCCGACGGGGCTTACTGGAAGCCTCTTGGCGTGGACGGCTAGATTTTTTGGTTCGAAGTCCCTCTCTGGGGCGCCTCTTGAGGCCGTCTTGGGCCTATGTTGGCCCGTCTTGGGCGGCTTTTGGGCCGTCTGGGGGCCCTCCTGGCCTCTTGGGCGGGCAGTCTTGGGTCGGTCTTGGGGGCCTCTTGGGCCGTCATGGAGCATGGTAGGCGCGAACCCTAAAAAATCCATCAACACCTGGCGTACAATCAATGATTTTGGCCTCTTGGGGCTCTCTTGGGAGGCCTCTTGGAGGCCTCTTCGGCCGTCTTGGCGGCCTCTGGGGGCGTCTTGGGGTCATCGTCGGCGCCTTGGAGCGATCGGAGAAAACGGACCTGCGGACACGCCCACTCCGTGCCCAGAGGCACGGTGGCGGATCCATTCAAATGACTTGCGCCATTCCGCCGGCCCCCGGAGGAGCAACCAAGTCCGCGGGTGATGCCTTTTGCCTCTTGTGAGCCCTTAGGGGGGCCCATCGGGGCATCTTTTGGACCTCACGGAGCCTCTTGGGAATTTGTTGAGCGCCTGCTGGCGGTCTCGGGAGTCCTCTTGCGGCGGAGGGCTCGACATGTTAGTTTGAGTTCACCCCCGTTGGCTCCTCTGGAGGCCCTTTTTGGGGCCCTCTTGGGCCGTCTTGGGCGCCTCTTGGGCCGTTCTGGGGCTCTCGTGGGCCGTGTTGGGGTCCCCTTAGGGACCTCTTGGGTTGTACTGGAGCGCTTTTGGGGGCCTGTTTGGTCGCTTTGGATGCTGTTGAGCACAAAGGGGTGAATCTGGTAAAAGCATACGCTTCCCCTAGAAATTGGGACAAGTTGGGTTTCTTGGGGCCCTCTTGGGGGTCTAGGGGCTTGGCGGCGCTTTAGGCCATCTCGAGGCTATCTTGGGTGGGCCTCCTTGGCATGTTGAGGCCCAGCTTGAGCAAGCTAGATGAAATCCTGGGTATCTTGGAGGCCACGCAGAAATCGAGGCTCCTGTGGCCCCGGGGGAGCGTTGAGGAGCCCGGGGAGTCTGCCCCCCCTCCCTCACATGCCCTTGCACCCCTGGCAAGCGGGGCTCTTTGGATGTGGAGCCTGCATTTGCTGATACATTTTCTTCTTTCGCCCTCCTCTTCCTCTCTTAGGGTTTCCGCCAACTACACGTCGAAGGTAAGGACGACATATCCCCAAAGGGGACACGATCTAAGACGAAGAAGGCGGGTATCGAGGGTTCGGGATGTACATGTTAATTGACGCGCGAGGAGATTAGAGCGAACCGTGTGAAATTGGGTGCTGTCGTTGTTGTTGCTGTTGTTGCTGTTGCTGTTGAACCTCAATGTCTAAATATGTGCTATTGTTGGGCACCATGACTGCGCTTTCGCGCTCTCTTCTAGGCTCCGGCTGCATTATTTTGAAACTTAGGCTCACGCTCAGGTGTTTCGGGTGTCCGCCCAAACCGGCCCCCCAATAACAATTACTCACTGCGTGGAGCTCCCCATATGTGCATCTCATGTTTTATGTCATGCCGTGGTGAGCGTCTGTTCATGAGCGGTCGACTACAATAGCGCGTCCACGTGGGCGACAGGGCCGACGAAGACGAGTGACCCCTAATGCGAGTGATTGCGTATGAGTCAGAGTGAGCTTTGAGTATGGTTGAATGCGAGCCTCTTCCTCTTCATCCCCCCTCCTCAGCTGCCAGGCCTTCCCCTTTTCAGCCCGTGGTAGCTTTGGAGCTTCCCACATGTGCATATGTTGTAGGATAGTTGGCAGTGGGATATGTAAGACGAGCGTTTAGCCACACAAGGCCATAAGTGCATGCCGTGTTGGAGGATAGTGCCACGGTGAGCATTTCCAACGATCCCCGCACACAACCACCGCCCCCCCCTCGCAGTCACCCCCTATGAATACATATACATATATATATATATATATACATATATATAATGTCCTGGACTTCGGAACAAACGTTCTGCTCGTGTCAAGGACCTTCGAGCAAAGCGCCCTCCTCCTCCTCCTCCTCCTGTTTTTCCGCCCCCTCCCTTCTCCTGCTCCTGCTCCTCCTCCTCATCCTCCTGCTCCCCCTCCCCCTCCGCACCCCCATGCCCTTCCTCACGATCCCCCGCCTCCTCCTCCTCCTCCTGTTCCTCCTCCTCATCCTCGTTCCTGTCATTTCCCTCCCTGTTGAGCCCAGAAACAAGCGAACCGCCTGAGACATCCCCACAATATGGCCGCGAACGTGCCCGTGCAACCACCCCTGGCGGCTCCCCATAGGGGTGCTGCAACCAGCGCCCCGCTTGAGACATCGTCACAATCTGCTCTCCAAGCGAAGGATGTTGAGCCCAGAAACAAGCGAACCGCCTGAGACATCCCCACAAAATGGCCGCGAACGAGCCCGTGTAACCACCCCTGGCGGCTCCCCTTAGGGGTGCTGAAACCAGCGCCCCGCCGGAGACATCCTCACAATCTGCTCTCCAAGCGAAGGATGTTGAGCCCGGAAACAGGCAAACCGCTTGAGACATCCCCACAAAGTGACCGCGAACGAGCCCGTGCAACCACCCGTGGCGGCTCCCCTTAGGGGTGCTGAAACCGACGCCCCGCCGGAGACATCCTCACAATCTGCTCTCCAAGCGAAGGATGTTGAGCCCGGAAACAGGCAAACCGCCTGAGACATCCCCGCAAAATGGCCGCGAACGAGCCCGTGCAACCACCCGTGGCGGCTCCCCATAGGGGTGCTGGAACCGACGCCCCGCCGGAGACATCCTCACAATCTGCTCTCCAAGCGAAGGATGTTGAGCCCAGAAACAAGCAAACCGCTTGAGACATCCCCACAAACTGACCGCGAACGAGCCCGTGCAACCACCCGTGGCGGCTCCCATTAGGGGTGCTGAAACCGACGCCCCGCCTGAGACATCTTCACAATCTGCTTTCCAAGCGAAGGATGTTGAGCCCAGAAACAGGCGAAGCGCCTGAGGCATCCCCACAAAATGGCCGCGAACGAGCCCGTGCAACCACCCGTGGCGGCTCCCCTTAGGGGTGCTGAAACCGACGCCCCGCCTGAGACATCCTCACAATCTGCTTTCCACGCGAAGGATGTTGAGCCCGGAAACAGGCAAACCGCCTGAGACATCCCCACAACATGGCCGCGAACGAGCCCGTGCAACCACCCGTGGCGGCTCCCCATAGGGGTGCTGCAACCAGCGCCCCGCTTGAGACATCCTCCAAATCTGATGTGTGTTGAGTAAGTCTGAGTATGAGTAGGTCTGAGTATTAGTATGCCTGAGTATGAGTAAATCTGTGTATGAGTAAGTTTGGGTATGAGTAGGTCTGTGTATGAGAAAGTCTGTGTATGTGTACGTCTGGGTATGAGTAAGTCTGAGTATGACTAATACTGTGTATGTGTAAGTCTGGGTATGAGTGAGTCTGTGTATGAGTACGTCTGGGTGTGAGTAAGTCTGTGGATGAGTAAGTCTGTGTATGAGTATGTTTGAGTATGAGTAAGTCTGAGTATGACTAGGTCTGAGTATGAGTAAGTCTGAGTATGAGTAAGTCTGTGTATGAGTAAGTCTGAGTATGAGCAAGTCTGAGTATGAGTAAGTCCGACAGGAGGGGAGGAGGAAAGAGGAGGAGGGAGAAGGAGAGGGAGTAGGAGGCGTCCAAGTAACAACAAGAACCTCATCTTAGGATATGGGGAACCATGCTCAGGCTCGATACATCCTTCTTTCTCACTCGGGGCCGGGGTTCGCTCCCGCTCCCCAAGCCGCCTTTCCAACAAATCGGCGTTCGTGCCCGATAATTCCCTGCTTTTCGCCTCAGGACCGGCGCTCCCGCCTCAGGGCCACCTACAAACAAGGACGCTCCCGCTCCACTTTTTCTCCGCTTGTACTCAAGACTCCCAGGAGGCCTTGAGGCTTCCCAGGTCCTTGTAAATTTCTTGCACCAAGCAATTAATTGTTGTTGGACACCCTGAGTGTGTTTTCGCGCTCTCGCGCCTGCTCCGCGCGACCTCGCATTCGCTCGTATCCTAGGGCGTGGCGTCGCCGTCGTCGTCGTCGTCGTCGTCGTCAACGTCGTCGTTGTTGTCGTCGCTAAAGAATTATCCGTAAGGGCTTCGCCCCATGCCGCCGGCCCCCTGTCTCGGATAATAGGACAGGACAGGACAGGACAGCCCGCGCATTGGCACCAAACTAGGGTGCTGCGGGTGTGGCGCCGGAGCGCGGGCCATTACGGCAACGGAAAAAAACAGCGGAGGAGGAGGAGGACGACGACGAAGAAAACGAGGCCCGGTCAGAAATTCACATGTGGTGTTGCGTAAACTGTGCTCCAATATCCTGCCAAGAATCATTTGATGCAAGATCAAGAATCGCTGAAATACTCATGTCGCCACATTCCAACGTATCTTCGACATGATTTCTGACGTCATCGATCCATCTGGTATTTGGTCGTCCCGTCCTGCGTCTGGCATTATATACTGGGTCATGTTGTGGAGTCCACTGAATGACTTGTCGCATCCATTCCAGTTCCTCCGTTGCACTCAACTTCCGTACCCACTGCCATCTCCTCTGCCGTACTGTCGAGACCCAATCGTCGATTCTTAATTTTGCGATTGCTGCTTCAGCCTTGTGTGTGGCCCGTTTGATCCAATCGACCGATGGCTCCAAAACAACAGCGTTCGCTTCATCGTCATCATCATGAATATTCGGCGTGGGATCCGGCGGGTTACTGTCGACGTCACATCCGTGGTCGTCCTCTTCGTCGGAGTTCTGGTAGGCGGTGTCGTGCTGGTCGTTGGTCAGATGCTCGAGTGCTTGCTGTGATGCTTGGGGAGAGGAGTTTGCGGAGGTGCGCCGTGGTACTCATACAATCATGCGAAGCATTTGTCGCTGCGTTCGCCGCAGTCGGTTCGCTAAGTCGGCCGTGAGCGTCCAAGCTTCGCTGCCGTACACGATAGTCGGTGTGATGGTTCCGTGAAAGAGGCGAAGTCGGTCTGACTGTGAGTACGTTGGTCCAGTAAGTTCTTGCTTCAACATGTGAAACTTCCGCCATGCTGTGGAAATGCGGTTTTCGATTTCCGTCGCGTGAGGCGTAGTGTGCTGTAGCAGCCGTCCGAGGTATTTCGTGCTGCGGTATGGTGGCAATACATCAATCTTCTTGCCGAGCACATGTACACTGTCGGGTGTACGTGTGCTGCGTCGTGACTTGTGCCCGTTGTGCATGATCTTCGTTTTATCAGGATGAAGTTCTAGGCCCGTTTTGCCTGCTTCAGTGATGAGGTCGGTTAGCATATGTGTTCAGTGACCCCGTAAGTAGGAGGATGTCATCCGCGAAGCGAAGGTTGGTGAGTCGGTCATTCGTGTGTAGTTGGAGCTTGAAGCCGTAATCCTTTGATGCCCATTTTTGTTTGGCTCGTCTCATGATGCTCTCGGACACGCTGTTGAAGAGCAGTGAACTTAGGGGGTCACCTTGCTTTGTTCCCCGCAGGACGTTGAATTTCCTGCTTGTGCGGTCTGTCTGGACTGATCCCGTCTGGTCCTGGTAGAGCTTTGAAAGCAAGTGGATGTACGGTGCGGGTGTATGCTGCTCTGCAAGCGACTCCCATATGCTGGCGTGCGTGATGCTGTCAAATGCCTTCTTGAAGTCTACTGCGGCCGACCACATGGGGAGTTGCCATTCGTCCGCGATTTCTTGCAGTATGGACGTCGTGAACAAATGGTCGGTGGTGCTACGGTGGGGTCGGAAGCCAGCTTGGTCGGCGCTTTGGCTGCTCTCTGAGAGCGGATGCAGCCGGTTGTACAGAAGCCGCGAAAAGAGTTTGTACAGCATGGGTATGCTAGCAATTGGCTTGTAATTATTGGGTTGCTGTGGGTCTCCGCTTTTGTGAAGCACCTTGATTACTGTATGCCGCCAACTTGCCCGCGTCGGCGAGCCAGGTAGGAGGATATTGTTGTACATGTCGAGAAGGACAGACTGCAGTGCACCCCCTCCAGATTTTAACATCTCGGCTGTTATTCCAGAGGCGTCAGCAGCTCTGTTAGACCGCAGCTGGCGCAACGCTGTTTCCAGTTCGTTCCGTGTGAATGGTGGGATGTCGTCCCGTTGCGCGTCGTGCTCGGGGCGTTCGCCGTTGGCGTTGTCTCTGCGGCCGGTGTCGTTGTACAAGTCTTCGTAAAATGCTGCGAATACGTCGGCTATGGTCTGTCGGTCGTGCTGCGTCTCCCCGGCGTTGTCCGCCATGCTCGTGATGAATGTTCGTTTTTTGGTGGGTTTGACTCCGCTGATACGCTTCAAGTCCTTGTATTCCGATAGGATGCGTGCGATTGTAGCCCTGCGGACTGCCCGTTTGATAGCACGGATTTCTTTGCGGATGTGTTTGTTGAGCCTGCTCCGTGTAGTTGTCTCGTGGGTCGGTGTGTCTCGTCTCTGTTGGAGTAGTTGCGTGAGTGCGTCACTTGTTGGGCGGTTACTGCGGTGACGGCTAATACTCGGAGGTTGTAGCTGCAACAACACATCTTTGATTGACTGTTCGATTTGTTCGCATTGTATTTGGAGCCGTGTCTCCGCCAGCAGTACGTCGAGTTGTTCACATAGTGCTTGTTGATACTGCTTCGCGTCGGATGGGGGCCATATTGGTCGTGGATGGCGTTGCTGTCGTGTGCTGTTCGTCGTCCGCTGTTTGTGGGTGGTTCTCACCACGCATGGCAAACGCAAGGCGCGATGATCAGATCCCATGTCAACGTCGGCGGTCGACTCACAATCTTGGACCATTCGCCACATCTTTTTGTTAACTAAGAAATAATCGACTCTACAGGCTTACGCCACATCCGCCGACCCCTTCTGTGAGTGTTGCGAGGCCAGGAGTTTCTGGCCAGCGGCGTCTTGTGTGAGGGTGCGGTGTCGCGCGCGGGTGGTGGCAGATACGAAGGGGGTCCAAATGTTTGCGTGATGCCGGTGGTCTGGGGTGTGTTTTGCGAGCGCTTTGCGTGCTGTGCACCCGGGTGCGGGGTGTCCTTCTGGGAGGTCGGCCTTTCGACCCGCAACCAAGTGGAGGAGCACTGGAAGACGAAAGGAGCAAGAGTAGCGTGTGGAAGCTGTGATCAGCGAAGCATCACAGCGAAAGATGTGGCAGATGAATCGAAACGGGTGAAGAGGCCGTTGACGTTCGCAGCGCGCACGAAACAGTTCGCGCGGCAGCAGCACATTAGCGCCGAGCAAGATAGTGAGCACGTCGCGAGGAAGAGTAAGGTTGTATGCGCGGAGTGCATTGCAGTTGGCGTGACGGCTCGCAATACGGAAGCGTCTGGGGGTCTTTTGGGGGCCTCCTGGGGGCCTCTTGTGGGCTCCTTGGGGCGTCTTGGCGGTTTCTTGAGGGCCGTTGGCGGCCTGTTGGGGCGCTCTTGGGGCCCCCTGGGGCTCGTGGGGGCGGAAAGCTAGATTTTTGAATTGTTGGTTGCCCTCTTGGGCCCCTCTTGGTGCCGTCTTGGAGCCTTCTTGGGCCGTTTTGGGGACCTCTTGGGCCGTCTTGGGGCCATATTGGACCGTCGCGGGGCCGTCTTGGGGGCCTCTTGGGCCGTCTTGGGGCGGTATTCGGGGCTTCTTGGGCCGTCTAGGAGCGTCGGAAAACCCAGAAGGCGGATGTGTGAACATTGTACGTTTCACGACGGGAATACGTACATGTCTGCGTCCAGGGACCGTCTTGGGACGCATCTTGGGGGCCTCTCAGGGGCGTGTTGGGCCATCTGGAGGCCATTTCGGGTGTCTTCGATCGTTATTGGACCGTGTGGGACCATGTTGAGCTCTCTTGGAAGCCACTTGGAGCGCTCTTGGGGCCGTCATCGGGGCTCTCTTGGGCCGTCTTCGGCGCCGCTTGAGCCGTCTCAGCGCCTTGTTGGGCTGTCTTGGGGCCCTCTTGGGGGCTTCTTGGGCCGTCTTGGGGCGGTCTTGGGGGCCTCTTGGGCCGTCTGGGAGCGTCGGAAAGCCCGAACGGCGAATTTGCGAAAAAAACGCACGCTTTACGAAGGGAGCGGGCTAATTTTTGCGTCTAGAGGCACTCTTGGGACGCATCTTGGATGCCTCTTGGGGCCTCTTGGGGGCATCTTGGGCCGTCAGGAGGCCATCTTCGGTGTCTTTGGTCGCTCTTGGGCTGTCTGGGACCATCTTGAGCTCTCTTGGAGGCCACTTGGGGCGCTCCTGGAGCGCTCTTGGGGCCCTTTTCGGGGCCCTGTTGGGCCGTCTTGGACGCTTGTTGGGCCGTCTTGGGGCCCTCTTGGGCTATCTTGGGACCCTCTTGGGGGTTTCTTGGGCCGTCTTGGGGCGGTCTTCGGGGCCTCTTGGGCCGTCTTGGAGCGTCGGAAAGCCCAGAAAGCGAATTTGTGAAAATTATACGTTTTACGAAGGGAATGGGCCAATTTTTGCGTCTAGGGACCCTCTTGGGACGCATCTTGGAGGCCTCTTGGGGCCTCGTGGGGACCTCTTGGGCCGTCTTGGAGGCCTCTAGGCTCGTCTTGGGGCCATCTTGGGCGTGTGGGAGCGCTCGTTTGGCGTCTCGGGGCCCTCGTGGGCCGTCTTGGAGGCCTCTTGGAGCCTTCTGGGCCCGTCTTGATCCCCTTTTGGGCCCAAAAGAGCCCCGTGGCGCGCTCGTGCTGGGCCCGGGGGGGGGGGGTCAAATCTCCGGTTTGGGGTCCCTGGGGGGGGGATTATGGGGGGGGAACTATCTCACACGCCTAGAGACCCACAAGGGGTCGGCGGATTTGACTGTCAACTTTCTGAGGCGATGTATACGTGATCAACTTATCCACCTGCTTGTGAAAGAATGTGTTGGCAAGCCGGAGTCGTTGGTTGGAGGCCCATTGCTTCAACCACTGTCCTCGAGCGTTCATTGGGCCTATCCCATGCCGGCCCAAAGTGCACCTTGAATCGTCCGGCGCGCAATGCCCAGCACGTGCATTGCAATCGGCTCCGACGATGGTCATCATACGTGCTGAACGTGCTTCTTGGCAAATCTGGGATAGCGTATCGTGCATGGTTTGAACGTTCTTGTCGCCATAACCGCTGTGAGGAAAGTACGCACTGACGATTCGCAGTCCGAGTGAACCTCTCTTGATATCTACATACGCTATCCTTTTATCAATGGGATTGAAAGAAACAACATGCCTCACCCATCTTTGGTGCACCATGATGCCGACTCCACGCTGATAGTCTTTGAACCCTGATCCCAAATATGCGTGACCACCATCTGTTGTCCAGAATTCCTTCTCATCGGTTCTCCATGTTTCGTTCAATGTAATAGCATCCCATTGTAAGCCGTTGAGCTCCGTGCACAATTCTTGACCCTGTCTCCAGAAACCAATCCACGAACATTTTTGTGACAGATGGTTAAACTGCATGCTTCAGTCATCGTATCTGCAGTCGAAGGTGGAGGTTGAAAGTTGGATGCTGGAGGCTGGAAGTCAGGGTGCTCAGCTGGTGGAGTCTGGAGGTCCATGGGTGGAGGTGGAGGTGAAAAGTCCGATGTTGGATGCGAGTCTGTGGGCGGAGGTCGAAAGCTGGAGGTGGATGATGGTGGGCGCTGGGATCCGGAGCTTGGTGGTTGAAGGTGGACTGGTTGAGGTTGTACGTCGATGGGTGGAGGTCGAAGGCTGGAAGCGGGCGGGGGTAGATGTTGGGAGTCGGAGCTTGGTGGCTGGAGGTCAATTGGTTGAATTTGTGAGTCGGAGGGCGGAGGTCGAAAGCTGGAGATGGGTGGTGGTGGATTCTGAGTGTCGGAACTGGGTGTTTGGAGGTCGACTGGAGAGTGTATTGAGACGTACTGGGCGTCAGGCCTGGCTTGGCTGGAGTCGGATTTCGCGCACCGCTGCTGGAGGATGCACGGCGGGACGTCGCCGGACACGTCGTTGTAAGCTTTTCGTCCTCCTCCTCTTCCTCTGCACGTTGGATGCTGGCGGTCGGAATGCTGCACTTGTGGAGGCTGGAGGTCGATAAATCGAGGTACAGGTAGGAGGTCGGATGTCAGATGCTGGATGTCAGAATGTCGAGTTGGAGGAGGCTTGGGGTCGACGATTTGAGGTAGAAGTGAAGAGTTTGCTGCTGGAAGCTGGAAGTCGGAATGTTGAGTCGATGCTGGCTGGAGGTCGATAGTCGGAGGTGGGGGTGGAAAGTCGGAGTCGATAGGTGGTGGTGGCGGTGGAAAGTCGGAGGTTGAAGGCTGGAGGTTGGAATGCTGAACTGGTGGAGGTTGGAGGTCGATAGGTGGAGGTGGAGGTGTGAGTGGAAAGTCGGATGTTGAAGGCTGGATGTCGGAGTGGTGCGCTGGCGAGGTCTGTAGGTCAATCGGTGGAGGTGGAGGTGGAAAGTCGGTTGCTTGAGGCTGGATGTTGGCATGCTGTGCTGGTGGAGGTTGGAGGTCGATCGGTGGAAGTGGGGTTGGAAGGTCAGATGTTGGAGGCTGGAGGTCGGATTGCTGGAATGGTGGAGGCTGGAGGTCCTCCGGGAGAGCTTCGCACCATAACTCCGGAGTCGGAAGAGCGATGCCGTACGCCTCGAGTGTGTCCGAAGCCTGCGGCGATGTATGTGTGTCAGCTCGTGCTGGAATACGCTGTGCGCTGCACCGGTGCTGTAAAATGCATGCCGGAACGTCGCCAGACATGACACTGTAGGCACGTCGTCCTCCTCCCCCTCCTCGGTCGAGTTGGACATGAAGCCGGGGAGCATGATGACCTTCACTGTCCGCATCTGGGCGGCAGTCCGAATCCACGATATGAAAGCCGGGGGCGGTGAGGCGGAAGCAGGGGTCGGAATGCTGAGCTTGACGAGAAACGTGTGGTGAAACGTACTTCGGAATCGTAGAGGGTAGAGGTTGGAGGTCGGAAGCTGGAGTACTAGAGGTCGGAGCCTGGGACTCCAGAGCCGCATTGGTCAGAGCCGGGGACATCTGCAACGGAGGTGGGAGGTTGGAGAAGGGAGCTGTCGTTGGTGAAACATGTTCAGCTCGAAAAAGACGTCGGTCTTGCTGATGCCGCCCTGGTTGAGGTACCTGCGGTCCGCTGCCTGTCGACACGAAAGGCTGGGAGGGACCTGAAGCATAAAATTGTGTTGTGTTGATGTTGTTGGGAGCGTTAGCGTTACCGTTTTGATCTGAGCTCTCAACTCTACAGATCGTTGTCTGTGTCAGTTTCTGGGTCCGGAATGATTTTGGTACGAAAAATATTTAGTGATTCGCCCACCTTCTCCTCCACAGACTTGCCCACGGCAGTGGTTTTCCAATTCCCGTTTACATCGTGCCACGCCACCTTCTTCCCATTGACAGTAATCATCCGCTTGCCCCATAAAATCTGCACGGTGTCCTTCTCGTGCTTCGACTCCCTGCACAGGTGGTACTTTGTGTAGCCCAGCCGTTTGTCTGCAACCTGTTTTTCCGTGGTTTGGTTGTTCCTGAAAAATACACCATCCAACCACTTGTTGTCTTCCATCCCCCGGTATTTCTTGTAGAATCCCACTTTAGCTGATACGGTCGGGAATGTTATCATCGCCATTTTCGTTGGGTTTTTGAATGTCTCCAAGTTGAGGTCGGTGATGTTGCCCAGGATCTTGGATAAGATGCCTTTCAGCTTCTCCACCAATTCGTCGGAATCGAGTGGGTCCTTGAAGCCCAAAGCATCGACCTGTCTGTTCCTGTCATCTGTATCGGTGGTGCCACGGTTGTTGCCCGTGCTCTTCTTGATTGTATATTTTATTTCTTTGATGTCGTTCTTCAGGATCTCGTTCGAAGCTTCAACTTGTTTGACTGCTCGCTTCACCTCTGTGACAGATTCCATTGCCTTGTCTGCGGTGGCTTGTGCAGTTTGCGCCACATATTTTGTTTGGGCGGCATCTTTGGTCAGCTCCGAGAGCATGTCGTAGATCTTGTCAATATTTTCGTCTTTCGTCATCCTGTCCTTGTTCGCTTCTGTCTTTAGCCCTTTCATATCAGGTGATCCCCCAGCAGAACCTTCGGCCTTGCGGATTGCGTCTTTCACCATCACAGGCAGTTTCGAGTGAGTTAGTGATGAAGTAGACAGGTTCGGAAGCCTATGGGAAGTCAATACCTTGGAAAGTCAATACCTTGAGCCAAAATGGCTTGAGCCAATGTGAGATGCAAAAGCTAAATCATGAGGTCTGGGCGCCGCCGTGAAGCAGTGTCGGGACCTGTTTGTTCCCCACATCCAAAGTGGGGTTCTTGCTTTCTCTGGACACCCCGCGCAGGAACCTCCTCACCTCATCCCCTCTCCTCTTCTGTCTTCGTGCGCTCACTCACTCACTCACTCACTAGCTCACTCACTCACTCACTCACTCACTCACTCACTCACTCACTCATCAGCACTCACTCACTCACACGCTCATGAACTCACACATGATGATGATGAGCGTGCGCGTGAGAGAGTGTGATGATGATCATCATCACCAGTCAGTCAGTCAGTCAGTAACTCGCTCACTCACTCACTCACTCGCCTTGGGCCTCGTCTGTGATTGAATTGCGAGGAAGTCTCAAGCGGGAGCCCCCTCCCTATGGGGCCCGCGGATCATGTTGTTAATCCGAGCGGGTCATCAAATTCCTTTAATTGTCGCCATTTTGGGGCTCTCGCGCTGCCAGAACGCCATTCCCAGGCCACATTTTGAATGCCCGGAGCCAACTGTAGGCCACTTCGTGTTCTTCGTGCTCCCAGAACACCATTCCTGGGCCACATTTTGAATGCCCAGAGCCAACTGTAGGCAACTTCGTGTTCTTCGTAATCCCAGATCACCACTCCCCGGCCACATTCTGAATGTCCGGAGCCAACTGTAGGCCACTTTGTGATCGTCGTGTTCCCAGAGCGCTATTCCCGGCACGTATCCCCGCGCCAGGGCGAGAAGAAATATACGCAGAAGAGACAGCCAGGACGCTTCACCAACCACGAGGACGACGGTGAGGGTTTTTTTCCAGATTCGCCCAGAGGATTCTCATGTGGGGTCCTTCCGTCGGAATAATTTCTCGACCCTGATCCGACGGATCTGCGGTGCCACCGAATTTCAGAAATGTAGCACATCCTTTCTGTTTTTGGACCCTGACCCTACGGATTTGCGTGAGGGGTGCCGCCGAACTTCAGAAATGTGGCAAATCCCCCGTGTTTACCTAACAGCTTTTGCGGATAGGTTTCTAGTGGTATCACAACAGAGCATCTTGACATCCCAGAAGGGTTTGGGCGGGATCCGGACAGATCTGGACAAAAGTGCAGCCCCAGGAATCTTCAGGAATTCTTATGAATTCTTAGAAATCCATTCCCAGAACACCATTCCCAGGCCACATTTTGAATGCCCGGAGCCAACCGTAGGCCACTTCGTGATCTTCGTGCTCCCAGAACACCACTCCCAGGCCACATTTTGAATGCCCGGAGCCAACTGTAGGCCACTTCGTGTTCTTCGTGTTCCCAGATCACCACTCCCGGGCCACATTCTGAATGCCCGGAGCCAGCTGCAGGCCACTTCGTGTTCTTCGTGTTCCCAGAACACCATTCCCAGGCCACATTTTGAATGCCCGGAGCCAACTGTAGGCCACTTCGTGTTCTTCGTGCTCCCGGAACACCACTCCTATATTTTGATTGCCCGGAGCCAACTCTGGGTCACTTCGTGATCCTCGTGTTCCCAGAACACAAGTCCTGTACCATATTTTAAGTGCCCGAGTTGAGGCGGGCTGAGGCCGAGGCAGGCTGAGGCCGAGGCAGGCTGAGGCTGAGGCTAGGCACGCCGAGGCAGGCTGAGGTTGAGGCTGAGGCATGCTGAGGCTGAGGCATGCTGAGGCTGAGGCCGAGGCAGGCTGAGGCTGAGGCTGAGGCAGGCTGAGGCTGAGGCTGAGGCTGAGGCTGAGGCTGAAGCTGCGGCAGGCTGAGGCTGAGGCAGTGGCTGAGGCTGAGGCAAGCTGCGGCTGAGGCAGGCTGAGGCTGAGGCTGATGCAGGCTGAGGCTGAGGCAGGCTGAGGCTGAGGCTGAGGCAGGCTGAGGCTGAGGCTGAGGCTGATGCAGGCTGAGGCTGAGAGGCTGACGCTGACGCTGAGGCAGGCTGAGGCTGAGGCTGAGGCCGAGGCAGGCTGAGGCTGAGGCTGAGGCAAGCCGAGGCAGGCAGTGGCTGAAGCTGAGGCAAGCTGAGGCTGAGGCTGAGGCTGAGGCTGAGGCAGGCTGAGGCTGAGGCTGAGGCTGATGCAGGCTGAGGCTGAAAGGCTGACGCTGACGCTGAGGCAGGCTGAGGCTGAGGCTGAGGCCGAGGCAGGCTGAGGCGAGGCAAGCCGAGGCAGGCAGTGGCTAAAGCTGAGGCAGGCTGAGGCTGAGGCTGAGGCTGAGGCTGAGGCTGCGGCTGATGCAGGCTGCGGCTGAGGCAGGCTGAGGCTGAGGCCGATGCAGGCTGAGGCTGAGGCAGGCTGAGGCTGAGGCTGAGGCAGGCTGAGGCTGAGGCTGAGGCCGAGGCAGGCTGAGCCTTCCGAGGCAAGCCGAGGCAGGCTGAGGCTGAGGCTGAGGCTGATGCTGAGGCAGGCTGAGGCTGAGACAGGCTGAGGCTGAGGCTGAGGCAGGCTGAGGCTGAGGCCGAGGCAGGCGAATCCTTCGGAATCCTTAGGAATCCCTAGGAATCCTTAGGAATCCCTAGGAATCCCTAGGAATCAGGATTCCTAAGTTTTCCTAAGGATTCCTATGGATTCCGAAGGATGCCTAAGGATGCTTTAGGAATCCTTAGGAATCCTGAGGATTCCATTGGATCCTAAGGCCGTTGCCATTGCGACTGTCATTGCGAATGCGACTGCTACTCCGAGAGCAGCAGAATTCTACAACTGGATTCTTACTTGAATCTTAAGGGGAATGCTTCCAGATATGCTTATACACATCGCTATTAGGTTGCTTTGCCGGGATAAGTTTGGACCCTGACCCCGCCGATCTGCGTGAGGGGTGCCACCGAATGTTAGACATGTGGCAATTCCTTTGTGCTTTTGGACCCTGATCCCGCCGATCTGCGTGAGGGGTGCCACCGAATGTTAGAAATGTAGCAAATCCCGTGTGTTTTTGGACCCTGACCCCGCCGATCTGCGTGAGGGGCGCCAGGGAATTTCAAACATGTGGCAAATCTTATGTTTTTTTATACAAATCCTATATGTTGTTGGGCCCTCACCCCGCCGATCTGCGTGAGGGGTGCCACCGAATGTCAGAAATGTGGCAATTCCCTTATGTTTTTGGACCCTGACCCCGCCGATCTGCGTGAGGGGTGTCAATTTTTACCCACCCCAGCAATTCAGAGCACACGCTCAGGGCGTGGTAACAATTCCCGTTTGGGGCCTCCCCCCCTCGCGCGGTCCATCAACAAGGAACAGTAAGCAGCAAAAAGCAGAACTGTAACAGTGGAAACTGGAAGCTGCAACTGGCACAGGAAACTGCGAACCTTCGCCCTACAGCCTGGTGGCCCAACAGGGGGGCCGGCGGATTTTTACATGACACTCTGAATGCGTTTTCGCGCTCTCGTGCCTGCTCCGCGCGGCCTCGCTCTCGCTCGTGTCCTGGGGCGTGGCGTCGTCGCTGTCGTCGTCGTTGCGCCGCCGCCGCCGCCGTCGTCTTTGCTGTCGTCGTCGTTGCCGCCGCTGTCGTCGTCGTCGTCGTCGTCGTCGTGCTCTGGGAGGCCGTCGGGGACCTCCTGGAACTCCTGGAGACACCTAGGGCCAGAGGGTATCGTTTGGAGGAGGAGCACAGGGAGGAGGAAGAGGAGGAGGACGACGACGGCGGCGGCGGCGGCGGCGGCGGCGACGACGACGACGACGAGCCCCGGCGCCATCATGCAGCGGCCGACGCGAAAGCGGTCCCCAGGAAAGGGTCGAAGGCCTAGGGGCCAAATTCCTGAAGCTTTTCGCAGAAGCTTCGGGGGCTCTCCACGGCCCCCCCCCAAAGGTTGTGAGGATTCTCCCTGAGGTCTTGGGCCACTCAGGCGTCGCGACACCTAGACGCAAGGCCTGGGCAGGCGGATCGCGAAGGCGATGCGCCATTCGGGCTGGAGATGCTGAAGTGCCTCGGAACATGTGTTGTCAAGACCTCTTCGGGCGGGAGATCAAGGAGAAGGAATATCGGACCCTGCGCGCAAGAAACAAATCCCCTACGAGGGTGGATTTATCATGATAGATGCATGCTGCACATAGGAGCATGGAACGATTTGGTAACATGATGGTTGTTGGGGTTGTTGATGCTGATGCTGAGGTTGATGTTACCGTTTTTGTTGTACTTGTTGTTGTTGTTGTTGATGCTGATGTTGATGGTCAGTGCTCACTCCTCGAGAACAATCACTGTTGATCTCTGGAAACGGTTCCGCGCGCTGTCGCTTCGACGCCGGCTGCAATTCCTCTGAAAAGAGGCTCCCGCCCAAGCGGGGGATTGAGTGTAAATGTGCGCCCCTGGAGGCGCGGGTACAACGACAACGACTCCCGCTCGAAGCTTCCTCCACATTTTACCCCGATGCACCCTGGCCAGAGAGGCCACCGAAGTTGGGAACGGCGCATTCGCTCGCGACTTTCTCGCAGTTCAGTCAAGTTGGCGGAGGCCCAGCCACGACGACAAGGTCTCTTGCTCGATACTTCCTCACGGCTTACTCCGGGAACCCCTGGCTAGGAAGGCCCCCGAATTTTGGAACGGCGCTGTCGCTGGAGATTATCTCGTCATTCAGTCAAAGTGGTGGAGGCCCAACTACGACGACAAGGGCTCCCGTTCGATACTTCCTCAAGATGAATTCCCAGAGGCCCTGGCCAAAGAGGCCCGCGAACTCAAGAGTGGCGCTCTCGGTCGAGCGATTCTTGTGATTCAGGCAAGCTGGCGGAAGCCCAGACGCGGCGACAACGGTTCCCGATCGATAGGTCCCGATCATATGTATTTCGAGAGCCTTTTGCAAGAGAGGCCCCCAAATCTTGGGACGGCGTTCTCGCTCGAGAGTTCCTCGCAATTCTGTCAGTGGCCGAAAAGGAAGATATTCCCCCCGAAAGGGGGTGCAATCGAAGACGAAGTGGGCGGGATCGAGGGTCGTTCTACAGAATGCAAGACATGCGTGCCAGTAAGAGCGAACAGTCTTAACATGAGTGCTGTATTTGTTGTTGACGTTGTTGTTGTGGTTGTGGTTGTTGTTGGTGGTGGTGGTGTTGTTGTTATTGTTATCGTGATCGTTCTCGTTCTCGTTATGGTTCTCGTTGTCGGTGTTGTTGTTCATGTCGTTGTTGGTGTTGTTGTTAGTGTTGCTATTATTGTAGTTGCTGTGGTTTGTGTTGAACTGCCACTATTGAAGAATAATTATTGGTGATCCCCCTTCCAGTAACATATATGTGTTTCTATTGAAGTGCCCCTCCCGGGGTTCGCGCCTTGTTTTTAGCATTGAAAGTCTTCCTCGAATTGTGCCCCTGGCCCCCGGTTTACAATAACAGCGGTTCCCGCTTGATACTTCCTCGCAGTGTACTGAGGAATCGCGCTCTCGTTAGGGACATCCTTCACATGTTCCAAGAATCGTGCTCTCGCCTTTGATTTCATCGCAATTTATTCGGGCGCCACGCCCTCGCCATTCAGAAATCGCGCTCGGGCATGGGACTTCCTCTTAATTTTCCTAGGAATCGCGCTCTCGCCCGAGATCTCCTGGCGAATTACACAGGACTCACGCATTCGCGTGGCATGTATGTTCTTTTCAATCGAAGTGCCCGTCCCGGGGCTCGCACCTTGTTTTTCGATGACGGAGCGCCTTCCTGCTCAAATTTTGCCCCTGGCCCCCGGTTTACAACAACAGCGGTTCCCGTCTGATACTTCCTTGCAGTTGACTAAGGAGTCGCGCTCTCGCTGGGGACTTCCTCGCAATTTATCGAAGATCGTGCTCTCGCCCGATGCTTCCGCGATTGATTCGGACGTCGCGCGTTCGACACTCAGGAACGGTGCTGTCGCTCGGGACTTCCTCGCAACTGATTTAGGCGCCGCGCCCTCGACGCTCAGGCATCGCGCTCTCGCTCTGAATCTCCTCACGAGATGTATGTTGGAATCGCGCTGTCGGTCGAGGCTTCTCGCCATCCATGCAGGACGCACGCTTCAGCAACCTGCATGCTCGACCTGGCCGCCTGGGCCCGCGTGTCAGGGTCTACCGCCTGATCTGCCCGTCTGGTTCTGCCACGTGTTTTCTATTCCTAGCCCCCCTCCTGCTACTCTCTCGTGCTCCATCCTCCACTCTTTCCCCTTGTCCCTTCCTTCCATCCGTCCTCTCTCTTCCCCTGCCTTCGGTGCTGCACGAAATGCACGTTGCAGGTAAGCAAGGCATACCCCCAAGGGGATACGATCGAAGACGAAGAGGGTGGGTACCGAGGGTTTGGGATAGTGGATAGTCGTGTTGACTGGCACGCGAGCAGATAAGAGTGAACAGTCTTAACATGTTTTTTGCGGTTGCTGTTGTTGCCGCTGTTGTTGTTGTTGTTGATGTTGTTGTTGTTGTGGTTGTTGTTGTTGTTGTTGTTGTTGTTGTTGTTGTTGTTGTTGTTGTTGTTGAACTGCCATTTATACATGATAATTACGGTTGGTCCCCCAGCGCGGTAACCGTTGTCGTTTGCAAGTGCAATGGTTCTCCCAGGGCTCGCATCCTGTTTTGTACAAGGGGCAGTGTGGGGTCACCAGATAGCGCCCCTGGCCCGAGGTTTACGACAAGAGAGGCTCCCGTCTGAGACTTCCTTTCCGATGTCCTAGCAATGTATACAGGAATCGCGCTCTCGCGTGGGTCTTCCAGGCAATTTATTCAGGCGCCGCGCCCTCGACGCACAAGAATCACGCTCTCGCGGCGGATTTCTCACGATTTATTTTGGAATCGCACAATCGTTCGAGACTTCCTCGCGATTCATACAGGACGCACGCTTCAGCAGCCCGCATGCTCGACCTGGCCGCCTGGGCCCGCCTTCCCGACCCGCTCGATAGGGCCTGCCCGCCCAATCTGCCCGTCTGGTTCAGCCATATGGTTTCTGCTCCCTGCCCCCCTTCTGCTACTCTCTCTCGCGCCCCTTCCTTCCATCCGTCCTCCCTTCCCCTGCCTTCGGGGGCTGCACGAAATACACGTTGCAGGAAAGAAAGATATACCCCTGGAGGGGGTACGATCGAAGACGAAGAGGGCGGGTAACGAGGGTTCGGGATACACCTGTTGAATGGCACGCGAGCAGATAAGAGTGAACAGGTTTAAAATGTGTGGTGTTGTTGCAGTTGTTGTTGAACATACTGTTGTTGTTGCTGTTGTTGAACTTTCATCACTGAAGAATCAGTATTGTTGGCCCCCCTCCTGCGGGGCGCATCATGTTTTTTATTGAAGTGCCCTTCCTGGGGCTCGCAGTCAGGGAACGCCTTTGGTGTCAGAATTGGGCCCCTGGCCCCCGAGTGACAACAACAACGGCTCCCGCCTGATACCTCCGCACAATTTATTCCACGATCGCGCTGTCGCGCTGGATTTCATTACCATTTATACCGGAATCGCGCTCTCGCGAGGGATTTCTTCAATTTACTCAGACGCCGCGCCCTCGACCTCCACGAATCACGCTCTCGCTTTGGTCTTTTCTTTCGATTTACTTGGGATTCGCGCTGTCGCTCGAGACTTCCTTGCTTCATGCAGAACGCACGCCTCAGCAACCCGCCTGGTCGACCTGGCCGCCGGGGCCCGCCTTTCCACCCCGCCCGTCAAAGCTTACCTCCCCGATCTACCCGTAGCTTTCTGCTCCTAGCCCCTTTCCTGCTACTCTATCTTGTGCTCCATCCTCCTCCCTCCACCTTGTCCCTTCCTTCCATCCGACCTCTCTTCCCCTGCCTTCGGGGCTGCACGAAATACACGTTGCAGGCAAGAAAGATGTACCCCCAAGGGGGTACGATCGAAGACGGAGGGGGCGGACCTCGAAGGTTTGGAATATACGTGTTGGATGGCACGCGAGCGGATCGGAGCGGTCCGTCTTAAAATGTTTGTTGATGTTGTTGATGCTAATGTTGTCATATCTTCATTGTTAGAAATGCTGACTGTTCATGCCCCGTCCTGTAACCATTGTATTTCTTCAATTAATGTGCTCGTTCCTGGGCTCGCATCCTGTTCTTTTACGAAGGACAGTGTGGGGTCACCAAACTGCGCCACTGGCCCCCAGTTTAGTACAACAGCTGCTCCCGCCTGATACTCCCTTTCCATGTATTCCAAAATCGCGCTCTCGCGCGGGACTTCCGTACAATTTAAAGTGGAATCGCGCTCTCGCGTGAGATTTCCAGGCAATTTATTCAGACGCCGCGCCCTCGTCACTCAGGAATCGCGATCTCGCTGCGGATTTCTCACGGTTTATTTGGGAATCGCGCTGTCGCTCGAGATTTCCTCGCGATTCGTGCAGGACGCATGTTCAGCAACCCGTCTGCTCGACCTGGCCGCCTGGGCCCGCCTTCCCGACCCGCCCGTTAGGGATTACCCGCCCGATCTGCCCGTTCGGTTCTGCCACGTGTTTTTTGCTCCTATTCCCCCTTCCTGCTGCACTTTCTCGTGCTCCATCCTCCTTCCTCCCCCTTGATCCCTTACTTCCATCCGTCCTCTGTTCCCCTGCCTTAGGGGCTGAACGCCATATAAGCTTCAGGTAGGAAAGGTAAACCCCCAAGGGCGTACGATCGAAGACGAAGGGAGCGGGTGTCGAAGGTTTGAGATGTACGTTTTGGATGGCACGCGAGCAGATAAGAGCGAGCTGAGATACAATGGTTGGCGTTGTTGTTGCTGTTGTTGTTGTGTTTGCTTTGTTTTGTTTGTTTGTCTTGTTATTGTTGCTGGCCTTGTTGTTGTTGTTGTTGTCGTTGTGCTTGTTGTTGCAGTTGCTGTTGTTGTTGGTGTTGCTGCTCTCGCTGCTGTTGCTGTTGTTGAATGCTCAGTTCCAAAGGTAGTGATCGTTGATCCACTCCCGTTTACCATTGCATTTCTTAATCAAAGTGTTCCTCCCTGGATTCGCACCCTGTTTTTTTCTAACCCGGGAAAGTCTCTGGTCACCAAGCTAAGCCCCAGGCCCCCAGTTGCAACAACAGCGGCCCCCGCCTGACATTTCCGTACAATGTATTTGAAAATCACGTTCCCGCGCCGGATTTCTCATAATTCATTCCGGGATCGCGCTCTCGCGTGGTATTTTCCGAGATTTGTTTGCGGCGCCGAGGCCTCAAGACTTCCGATGTTTTGGGGGGGGAATCGCGTTGTCGTTCGAAATTTCTTTCATGGTGGGTTGACGCTGTAGCGACCCGCCCGCTCGACCTGGCCGCCTGGGCCCGCCCGCCCGACCTGCCCGTTAGGGTCCGCCTGCCCGACACGCCAGGCTGGTTTTGCCGCTTTTCCTGCTGTTCCTAAACCTCCTGCAAATTTCTCTCGTGCTCCATCGTTCTCCCTCCCCCTTGTCTCTTCACTCTTCCGTTCCTTCCCGTGTTTTAGGGGCTGCGCCAAACGCGGCAGGTCGGGAATATACCTTACCAAGAGGGGATACGATCGAAGACGAAGAGGGCGGGTACCGACGGTGTGGGATATACGTGTTGAAAGGCACGCGATCAGATCAGAGCGAACAGTCTTAAAATGAATGTTGTTGTTGTAGTGGTCGTTGTTGGTGGTTTTGTTGTTGCTATTGTTGAATTTTCACTCCTGAAGAATGCTGGTTGTTAATCCCCCCTCCGGTAACCATTGTACTTGTTCAACCAAAGTGCCTCTCCCCGTGCTCGCACCTGGTTTTTTACAAGGGAAAGTGAGGTGCCACCAAACTGTGCCCCTGGCCCCCACTTTACAACAACAGCATTGGCTCCCGCATGCTATTTCCTCACAATGTATTCCCTAATTACGCTCTCGCGCGGGACGTCCTCACAATGTACAAAGGAATCGCGTTCTCGCGCGGGTTTCAATCTATTCACATGACGCGCCCTCGACACTCAGGAATCACGCTCTCGCTGTGAATTCCCGCACGGAGTATTTGTGAATCGCGCTATCGCTCGAGGCTTGCTCGCGATTCGTGGAGGAGTACGCTTCAGCAACCCGTCTGCTCGACCTGGCCGCCTGGGCCCGCATTCCCGACTCGCCCGTTAGGATCTACCCGCCCGATTTGCTCTTCTGGTTTTGCCACGTTCTTTCTGCTTCTAGCCCTCCTCCTGCTATTCTATCTCGTGCTCCATCCTCCTCCCTCAACCTTCTCTCTTCCTTCCATCGGTCCCCTCTTCCACTCCCTCAGGGGGCTGCACGAAGTACAAGTTGCAGGTAAGAAAGATATATACCCCCCTTGAGGTACGATCGAAGACGAAGAGGGCTGGTATCGAGGGTGTGCGATATACGTGTTGAATGGTTCGCGGGCAGATAAGAGCGAACAGTCTCAAGCTGATGGTTGTTGGTGGTGATGTTGATGCTGTTAGTGCTGTTGCTGATGATGTTCCTGTTGTTGATGATGTCGGTTTCGGGGGACTTCCCTTCCGATTTTGCCGTCCGTTTGCAATGCACGTGCCTTACAAATGCTCTGGTTAGCTCAGGCTTGCCAGCACGCTGCAGGCCACAGGACCTCAAGTCTTGCAACGCTGAGGCAATCGTTTTGACCTAGACAGATGAGCGACGGAGAACATATACTTGGACTGCGCGGACACTGGCGCGGATAGTTCCTTCGCAAGGCCGCTCGTAAGCGGCCTCGTCTCCACGCGGTGTGCTACACTGGCGGCCCGCGTAAGCCGCGGCGTAAGGTTGCTGTGCCTTCCTACGTACGACCCGTGTTTGCTTTCGGATCTCATATTTTTCCTCTGCTTTTCCAGTCGGGCATGTTCGAATTAAAGCTTCCGGGCATCAGACCTTCCGATCGCGCTTCCTCGACGGCGGGCGGTGGATGGAGGATTGCGTCGCTCGTGCCGGCGTCAGGTCTCCCTCTCTGTGGCGACGGCTGCGTCAGCAGCGCGCCAAGTTTACGCAGCATGGAGAAGGGCGGCACTGGCCAATGAGATCAGCTGGAGGCGAAGGCCTCGTCTTTGTAATTCGTGCGTTGTTTTAGCGTGCTGGAATGTCGCGCGGGGTCGGGAGAAGGTTGGGCCAGTTCGCTCAGAGGGCGAGGAGGACAACCGAGGCCGTGCTTGTTTTTTTGGTTGAGGAAGAGCCCGCGAAGTTGAAGGATGTTCCCGAGGAATCGAAGCCATTCTTGATGAGGGCCTTCGGGACACATGATTTCGAAGGAAGGTTTTTAGGAAGCTTCGAGGAAGGCTGTTCGCTTCGCGCTAGCGTGTAAGGATTGCTCTCTTGCCACAACTCTGCCTCAACTTCCCCCCCCGTGGCCCAGACAACTCTTATGAGGGAGCACCAAGTTTTTGTCGGAGGAAGGGCTTTCCAAGACGGGGTCGCGGAATTTCCATGGCGGTTTTCTCCTCTCCTCGCCCCCTATCTCACGCCCTCGCTCCGTCGTTCCCCCCCTTTCTTGTATCCTCCCTTCTCTCCCTGCCACGTACAATGAAAACCCATGCCAAGAGACACCGTGCTTGCCTCGAGGGTGCCGTGGGTTTCTTGGGTTTCGACGGTTTTGTTATGGAGTGCGCGCCGTTCCCACAACAAAAATCAATGGATGTCCTGGGGTCTTAGGGTTGGGTTTCTTGTGGAGGTTTCTTGTGGTCGAGCTCCTACTATACGCCCTTGTCCTCCCCTCCCTCCCTCCGCCTCCTCGCCCCGGCCGCGGCGCCCGCGCCGACGTGTCGTGGGTAGCTCAAAGTGCCCCTGGCCCCAGGGGTGCCCCCAGATTTTCGCTCCCCTGGAGCTCCTGGACTCCTGGGGCCCCTGGGCCTCGTGTCGGGGGCGGCAAAGAGGGGGTGATGACTAATTAGGGATGTGTGGATATCATGGCGGGGGCCATGATATCTCCCCATATCCCATGGCGCCTCTTCTTATTTCGATGCGTCCCCAGCGCCCCCCTGGGGCGCGCACATGCCGCCTTCCTCTCTTGGACGCCCCCCTTTTGGACGCCCCCAAGTGTGAAGGGTGTTCACGAGGCCGCGGGGGCTTCTTGGGAAGTCATAGGGACACACCTTGGGCCAGGGGCCCTTCCGGCAGCACCCGAGCGTGGGGCGGTTTCAGCACCAGCCTCGCCTTCGGCGCATCCTCGCCATCGGCGGAAGCCGGCGGACGTGAAACGGCGGCAGCTCTGCCAGACGGAAGTTCGGCGGACGCAGAAGTCAGGGCAGGGCCCCGTCAGGGGCAACGCTAGGGGGGAATGGTCTCACAGGGGGATGCATCAGGGGGGGATCGGCTCATGGGGGAGGTTCGAGGTTTTGATGGAGGTTTTCGGGTCCGAAGTTTGAGATGTTCCAGCGCTTTCGTCGGTTCCGGGCGGTTTTCCAGCTTCTGAATGCCGTCCAGCGGTTGCGCCTCGCCGAGAGCGTTCTGGGGATGCCAGGATCGCCCCGAATGGCCGCCGGCTAGCGACCCGAAGACCAGTACGCAACGTGGGGGGGGCAGGCTCCGGGGGCCCATTGACATCCAATCGCTCACTCATCGCCGATAGGGGCTCTATAAACCACTCCGCATAGGAGCGTGCGGATTTGCTCTCGGGGGCCGATCCCCGATCAGCTCGATGTTCCCCCCCCCCTTCCCCGAGCCGGTCCCCACCAACGTTGCAGCTCGTTCAGGTACTCTCGAGAATGCAGCTGTGGCGACGGAATCTGGAACGCATTGTTTGTTCGGAAGGGGCTCACATTTTCGTTGGCTTGCCCTGAAAGGCCACAGCTTCCATTGGGTGTTCGACCGTTGTCCAACCGCCCCTGGAGGTGGTCCGGGCTGTCGAGACTGTTCTTCCCTGGGATCATGTCTCTGGGGGTTACCAAGAAGGGGGCCAAGGATTAGCAGGGGTGAATATCATGGCCAGGGCCAGCTGCTCGGATCTCATGCCCCCTCTTCACATCCCACCAAGCCACCTCAACACAACCCGAAAGCCCCAATTTGCCCTCCATTCCCAGTGGGGGAGGGCGCCAAGGAACATTGAGAAAACACAGATGGAACCCGTACCCCGCGCAACCCGAAATCTGGGTCTTCGGGGGGTGGTCTAGTAAGTTCAGCACGTCCACCTCTGCCCCCCTCGTCCGCGCGCATGTCTCCGGCCATGATCTGCGAGCCCCCCTGTTGGACGCCACCCTCTTGGACGCCCCCGCCACCTCCCCGCCTGGCCGTGCGGTGCCCTTGGCACTGCCAGCAAGGGCCGATTGTCGGGTGCTTTCGAACGGTGGGGTGACCACGCGGCGTGGTGAGTCAGTGGGGGTGCCGGGTCACAGCACAGTTTTGGGACTCGGGTCGCTCTCCAAGGGCACCTCGGGCGACTGGGGCCTCCGAGGTCCCAAAAGCATGCGGTGACGGACCGCGATGTGAGGTCTCTTGGGATTCCGAGGTCGCCACGCGGTCCGCCACCACACGCCTCTGGGCCCCCCGAAAAGAGCCGATTGGGAATCA
Organism: Prorocentrum cordatum; assembly: GCA_963575745.1. NCBI lineage: Eukaryota > Dinophyceae > Prorocentrales > Prorocentraceae > Prorocentrum > Prorocentrum cordatum. The sequence continues at coordinate 73,779 of CAUYUJ010017172.1, read as the reverse complement.
AGGGATCCGCAACCCCGACGATCGACGCTCGATGGTGCCACTTCGGCCCCCCACTCCGGGCACCGGGGGAAATAGCGCATGGATAGCCAACGTGGCTCCAGAGGCCAGCATGTTGTCCATGCCGCCGCTATGGCTTCTCGTGGGGTCGGAGCGCGAGCAGGGGCATGGATGGAATGTCGGCGGTCCGTGACCGAAGGAGCAGCACGAGGCAGGGCCCTGTGTGTAAGTTTCCTCTGGCCTCGTGCGAGCCACCCCGCCGAGCCGCGGACAGACGCGCTCGGCACCAGCGCCGCCGGCCGCAGTAGGCGGCCGCGAAGGCGGCGTGCTCACCGCGCTCGGCCGTCGGCTCCCGTTCTCCCCCGTCACTCGACGCAGAGAAACAGCTGCAGAAACTTGAGGTAGGTTCGCGTCGGCGGCCCAATACAGTCGCACCGAGATATAAAAGATCGAGGTCGCCTCGGGAGGGTACATTAATGTCCTAATGTTCCTCGTTTTTGTTGGATGTTATTGTGCATCCTGGGGGGGGGGGCCCTCCAGTGATCGCATGGTTTGGGGTGTTTTGGCCGGCGGCGGGTCTCATGTGCTTGAAGGATGTTTTTGTCTGTCTTAGGTCCGACAGTAGACATAAGGTAGGTTCGCGCCGGCGGCGAACACCGACCTTAAACAACGGAATGATATCTGCAGAAAGCATCACTGCAGACATTCTGGACAATGCAGCACCACTGCAGATCAGAAAGACACACAGACATGGCGTCGGGTTCGTACTGCGTTCGCATAAACAGGAACGCGCTGCATAAACGTACTGCAAAACGCCGGCGGCGACCCCGCCGCCAGCAGTCAACGTGGAACGCCGCCAGCGACCCAGAATCGGTCGATGTCAAAAGATCTGACCTTTCGGACACAGCCGATCGTTCAAGGTCGAACCATCCCCGCGGTGTCAGAAACCACGCCGAAGTCGGCACGACACGAATCTGCTATACACTTTCCGAGCTCCGTACGGATTTCTTGGATGGGCGCGTGGGACTCCCTGGCGGCGCCGCCGGTGCCGCCGCTGGCGCGCTCCGCTCGCCAGGGAGGGGGATCCAGCGCCGATCCAACAAATCCGCAAGGAGTTCCGAAAGTTTATGTGTATGTCTTCCCTTGTTCCTTTAAACGATGGCCTTTCACAAAGACTGTACGACTTCCCGGAGGCTTCAAACAGAACGAGAAACGTCCAAACGCTCTTGTGGGCACGCCGCTCAATGATACGCGGACGACACATGCGCCTCTCGAAGCGTCGACGATCCTTGACACAGGAATGGTAAGGTGCATCGTTTCCTGGCCCCCAGGGGCCGGAGTACTATGCGCCGTACCGCGCTGGGGCGGAGCTTGAAGGGAGTCCAGACAAGGTGCGGTTCATGCGCGTTGTTTTCGTAATCGAGTCAAGGGTGATTCGGGATGCGCGGAATGTGTTGGGATTCGGGTGGTTCTCCGAGAATGCTTCGAGAGCGCTTGGAGTCTCCTCTCCAAGGCCCCGAGGCCGCCTCCCGGACTGCGAGGACATGGGCGGGCCGTCACCGTGCGGCGTTGGGGCGCCTGGCACCTGAAGCGGACCCGGAGCCAAAGTTGTGTTGCTGTGTGGGCGTTGGTTCGGGAATAATGTGCCTAAGTGGCTTCAGACCCGTGGGGAGTCCCCATCTATGAGGGCGGCGGTGATATCTGTTGCCAATCCTCAATTGGTGTTTTTTACCAGCTTCCAGGCCCTGGAGTCCTCATGCACTGGCTCCTTATCCAAAGCCCTCACCGTGCGACATCGTCCTGGCTTGAGTCGTAGGTTGGTTGATCGCGGTTTCAGGTGGCCTCGGAGTACCGCGATCCTCGATCTTCGATCCTCTACTCTCCCCTCCCATCCGACGCCCAGAACAGCGAGCCCGGCCAGCGTGCCGCGCACATGCGCGCGAGTATAATTGCAAACTCTCGCGGAGAGGCCCTCTCTGCACGTTCGGCGCGCGCGCGCGCGCGTCTAGCTGAGCCAATCGGACAGCATCTCTGGTCGCAAGTGCGCGAGCGGAGCCGTGACGGTGACGACGACCATGACGTTGATGATGATAGTAGTGGCGGTGATGCTGTTTCTGAGGTTGTTGATTATATGTCGATGGTGGTGATGTTGATGATGATATTGATGTCAATGATGATGATGATGATGATGATGATGATGATGATGATGATGATGCTGATGATGATGATTATGATTATGATGAAGATGATGGCGATGACGATGAGGATGAGGATGATGAGACGAGGGGCTAAAGGTGACACCGAGCAAGGATCAGGAAGAGATACGAGGGGGATGATGGGATGATGATGATGACGATGCTGATAATGATAACAAGGTTGTGGATGATGATGATGATGATGATGATGATGATGATGATGATGATGATGATGATGATGCTGATGCTGATGCTGATGATGGTGATGGTGGTGCTGATGCTGATGATGACGATGATGATATGGATGATGAGAAGAGGGGCTGACGGTGCAACTGAGGATGGATCAGGAAGGGTTACGAGGTGGATGAGGGGATGATGTTGATGATGATGGTGATGATGATAACGATGATGCTGATGATGTTGATGATGATGGCGATGCAGATGCAGATGATGATGATGATGATGATGATGATGATGATGATGATGATGATGAACATGCTGAAGATGATGATGGTGGTGATGATGATGGTGATGCTGATGATGACGACGATGGGAATGAGGATACTGAGACGAGGGGAAAACGGTGACACCGAGGAATGATCAGAAATCTATGCGAGAAGGATGGTGATGATGCTGATGATGGTGACGGTGCTGCTGATGACGACGATGAATATGTGGATGATGAGACGAGGGGCAACGATGACACTGAGGAGGGACCAAGAATATATACGAGGAGCATGATGTGATGCTGTTGTTGATGATGGTGATGATGACGATGCTGATGATACTGATGGCGATGAAGATGACAATGATGCTGATGCTTGAATTTAATGATGATTCGGATGATGATGATGATGATGATGATGATGATGATGATGATGATGCTGATGATGATGATGATGATGATGATGATACTGATTATGATACTGATGATGATCATGATGACGATCATGATGATGGCGATGATGCTGATGCTGATGCTGCTGCTGCTGATGATGATGGTGCTGGTGACGATATGTGGCGGGGAAGGATGAAGAGTAACGGCGAGGTCGTGGAAGTACGAATGCCGATTCAGACAATATAGGAGTGCTGGTGGTGAGGAGGAGGAGGAGGATGAGCAAGAGAGAGAAAACGGGCTGGAGGAGAAGGGCATGGGAAGTAATACGCGGAAGTGGTATACCCATTACGGAGGGCTCGGCATTTGTATTATATTATTTGTTGCTCTTTCCGAGGGGCCTCCTCTTCCGAACTGGAAGCGCCAGTTTTGCATGCGAGCTGAAGGTTAAAAACATGGAACCACGGCCAGCGAACTGCCAACACTGTGTTTTTAGAGCATTGCATGTACAGGACGAACAGGAGCAGGAGCAGGACAACGACGATGACGAGAACAGAAGAGACGAGAAGAGACGAGAATGATGGTGATAAGGTAGTGCGCGGCGGGGGAAGGGATGACGAGGACTATCTGAGGTAAGGGTAAGAAGAGGCGGAAGAGGAATGCGAAGAGGGGAAGGATGCGGGTAGGTTGGCGAGGATGTTGACGATTGGGCCGTCTTGGGGGTTTCTTGGGCCGTCTTGGGGTCGTCTTACCCTGAACGGGATCCGCGAGATGACGAGCGAGCAGCTTCAGCAGCTTGGCGTGGCCGCCCTCGCCACTGCCCGCCAGGGCAAGCGCATGGAGGTGAAGGAGGCGCTAGTGGGCTACACCAACTGGGTGCAGGAGCAGGAGGCAGTAGGGGCAGGCAAACCCCATAGAAAGACGAAGGATCAGCCCAGGTGCGACAACGAGATCCGCATCGGGGACGGGGAGACCAGGAGCAGGGTCGATTACATGGACGCGAAGGGTGCGCAGTGAGCGGCCAAGTGGAGGAACCAGACCAGCCGCGAGCAGCTGCTTAGCGCTGTGGAGCTCACGCGCAGGGCTGCTCAAGAGGAGGAGTGGGCACCTTGGCTGCTCGGATACGCACGTTTTGAAACGTGACACGTGCCGTGTTCAAAACGTCCGTGTTCAAAACTTACGTGTTCAGTCTGCGTGTTGAGCTCCGTTTCACTACGCTACGTGTTGCGTGTTGCGTACCGGGGCAGCGAAGGTGGGCACCCATCACGCCAGAGGCGATGGACCATGCCATAGGCACCATGTCGAAGAGCAAGGCGAAGGGCGTCGAGCAGTTGGGGGCGCTCGCGTTTACGCGGCTCCCCAGCGCGAGGAAGCAGCTAGTGCAGCTCATCACGGAGGTGGAGACTCGTGGCACGTGGCCTTGGCAACTCATGGTCACGTTGGCCAGTTTGTTGCGGAAGGACACAGGAGGCGACAGGGCGTTCGGGTTGCTCCCAAAGGTGGTGAAGTTGTGGTCCAAGATACGCAGCGAGTGCACCAACGAGTGGGTCACCGCCATGGCTGGCAAGTGGGACGTCGCTGTGGCAGGCAACAGTGCACTGAAGGAGGCGCTGGTCAGGTCCTTCGCCGACGAGGTCATCGAGTGGGCGCCCCAGAAGATCTACACGGCGACGGTGCTATGGAACTTGGCGGAGTTCTACGACACCCTCGTGCCGCTGCTGATCCTGGGTGTCCGACTGGAGTTACCGTCGCTCACTTCACGCCTGGAGATGCTGAGCCACGATCTGCGCAGGGGCGAGGAGAGGCACCGGCTTCGGCAGGGTCGCTTTGCACGCGGTCTTGGAGAAGGCCAGCACCAAGTTCCAGCAGGTGTACGTCAGGTCGTGGGTCGACGATGTCGCGACCAGGATCGAGGGCTCCAAGGCGGAGGTGGTGCGGCAGCTGACGCGCGCAGGGTTGGACTTCGCAGCGGGGGTAAAGCAGGCCAAGCTGGCGTTGCCCAAGAAGCCAGCGGCGATCGGCAACGACAGGGAGGTCGCGCAGGAGATCGCTCTACGGTTGCGCATTCGCAACATCACCGTCTCGCTGAAGGAGCAGGCGCACGATCCGGGCATCGACAGGAGCAACGTTGCCAAGAGCAAGCCCAGGCGCGCCAAGCGGGTGGCACGCGCGGACAGGCAGGTGGAGAAGGCGATGAGGACGCTACGCGTTGGGCGAAGGGCCAGAGGAGGAGCTCGCGCGGCGGCGCAGAGGGGATCGCTGCCGAGGGCGGCGCACGCAAGCAAGGCCCGCCTACAGCTGGAGCTGGGGAAGAGCGACCCAGGCCACGGTGCTATCTTCGCGCTGCTCGACTCCTGGATGCACGTTATCAGCGACGAGAAGAGGAGGAAGAAGGCGGCCCTGATTTTGGGGCGCGCGGTGAGGCCATGGGGCCGAAGAAGTTTAGCGACCGTTGGAGAGGGGTAACAGGAGTGACGCGCGCCGCGGCGTGCGCGCTGATGGACTCGAGGTGGAAGACGCGCGGCCCCCGGCACTGGATGCCCGACTTCGGCGTGGAGTTCGGCGGGGCCGACGGCAGCGACATCGACGCCGATGCGGACACCAGCGAGCTCAAGATGGCCATCGCCGAGAGTTTCGAGCGGAGGGATCGGAGCAAGGCTGCAGGGCGCTACGCAGGAGGAGGACTCGAAGGAGGAGCAGATCTTTCATCGGCAAGGGCGTCGCTGCGGAGGCTTTGCAAGCAGGGCAACTTCGAGAGGCCGGGGGCCATGCCCGCCGTCTACGCGGGCGGGGCGTGGCCGCGGCAGCGCGTCGCCGATTTGTGCTTGGAGATCGAGAGCACTATATGCCCGAGGTGTGAAGAGGGGCCCGAGACGTGGGGGATCGCATGTGGGCGCGAAAGTGCAACGACATCCTGAAGATCAGCGAGAAGACGAAGAAGCTGCAGGAGAGGGCGGGGGAAGGCGCGGCGACACAGCCACGCCTATGGCTCAGAGGCATTTTGCCGAAGAGCTGGACACAGGAGCAGGCGCCGCGAGAGCCAGGCGAGGAGCTGCGCGAGATTGCGGGGGGGCCGTTTGCTCTCGAGGAGGAGGTGTGGGCGAACATCGCCGGCGACGCTTCAGGAGTCGAACGTGCCCGGGGCGCGCGCGCGAAGAGAATCGCCCGGGGCTGGGTACTCCTCAACGCCGAGGAAGGCGGCAGCGGGCGCAGCATGGGCAGCAGGGGCGGCCTACCAGGATGGCGTCAGAGCGTCAACAGGGGCGAGCTCAACGCGCCGGTGGAGGCCGCGGAGCATTTCGAGACCCATAGGACGACGAGGTACGTCACCTCTTCGGGTTGCGCGATGAGAGGCGCGGCCAAGATCGAGAGGGGGCGGATGCCGAATGCGCATGTGGACCTGTGGGGCAGATGCAGGCGGGCGTCGGCGGGAAGGCAGGCCGTTGCGGTCAAGATCGGGAGCCGCATCGGCATCGCCGGCGCCGTCAACAGCGGGGTAAACCTGACGGGCTTGGTGGGCGACCACCTGGCGGGCGATTTCGCGGAGGGCGCCGTCGGCGAGGCGCAGGCGCCGTGGGGCGAGGCGCAGCGCGTGAAGTGCGCGGAGGAGGTGGCGGCGCAGATCATGAAGAGGGCCTGCGCGACGCTGACGGCGGCAGCGGAGGCAGAGCCATCACAGCCAAGACCGACGAAGCAAGAGCGGAAGAAGGCGAATACGAAGCGCGATAAGCGAGAGGAGATGATACATAGGAGCAGCCACGACATCGTCAAGGACGGGGGCCGTTATCTCCGCTGCAGGCTGTGCGTTTCGCGAGTGGCGAGGCACGAGTGCGAGAAGCGGGTGACGGAGCAGCGCGCGCCGACCAATGCTATGCAGACGACGCCGACGGGCGCCAGGGTTGCGAGTGGGCAGATCGGCACGCAGAAGCCGCATCCCACGCGCGCGACCGAGTTCGACGAGACTCTGGAGGTGTATTGCCGCGCGGTCTGCGGCAGCATCGCCAGGGGGCGCTTGCGGGATCTGGGCAAGCCCTGCAGCGGCAGGGCTACCAAGCAGGGCGCCGTGCACTTAGCCAGGGTCGTGAATGGGGCTGCGGCCAGGCTGCTCACAGCTGGCGCAGGCGCACAACGCGGCGCGGGCGAAAAGCATCAATACAGAGGATGAGAAGGGCGGGCGTCAGAACGCAGGGGGGCCTTCCGCCCCGCCGCTGAGAGCGCGCTCAGCGGCTGACCTGGAGGGTTGCGTCGTGCGCGCTGCTGACAGTGAGGCCCCGAGTCAGAACGCAGGGGTGCCATCCGCCCCGCTGCTGGAAGTTTCCTCGGCGGCAAACTTGGGTGGCAACGTCGTGCGTTTTGCTGGCAGCGGGGCCTCGAGTCAGATCGCGGGGGGGCCTCCCGCCCCGCCGCTGGGTGTCGGGGCCAAGCCGCCAGAGGGCTCTGGTGGCGCGGTCTGTAGCCCAGCGGTTGATTCGGGAGGTTACGTCGCCAGTTTTGCTGCGGAGCTGGAACTGGTGGAGGACGGGAGCGAGGCCGACGGCAGCGTGCCTGTTCGGGCCAGGGAGACGGGCGTCGGGACAGGAGCGAGCCCAAGAGGTGGAGCGCGGATCGGCACGGAGACGGACGTACCTGCATGCAGAGGAAGACCAGCGCGGAGGAGTCGGGCGTCGAGCTGGCGGCGAGCCCGAGTGGAGTGCGGATCAACACGGAGATGGTTTTTCCCGCGAAGCAGGAGAAGCCCAACGGAGCCGTGCAGGGCGGCGAGGTGCCGCCGTCGACAACGAGCCGAAGGCGGAGGCCAGCGGCGAGTTCGGCGCGCTGAAGGGCCGCTGCCGCTTGCAGCGCGGATCTGCCCCAGCCCGGGGCGCGGCTGTCCGCTGGAGCCGAGCCACAAACAATTCTCGAGGGCCTCGTAGGCCGTCGCAGGCCCCCCTTGGGCCGTCCAAGGGCTCTCTTGGGACTCTGTTGTGCTGCCCTGGGGCCCCCTTAGCACTTTGGGCCGTATGAGTTTTTATGGGAGCCAGAGAGGGCGAGCGCATGTTATAATTCGCTAAAGCCCTATGGCAACAATTTACCCCAGTGCGACCCGACCTAGAAGCTGGAGTCCTACGAAAGCAGCATTAGTTGCTATGCTATGCTATGATGTGCCATGCTATGCTGCGCTATGCTATGATATGCTGTGCTTTGCTATGCTATGCTATGATAATATATACCATGCCATGCTGCGCTGTGCTCTGCTAAGCTATGCTATGCTATGCTGTGCTAAGCTGCGCTATGCTCTGCTCTGCTCTGCCTTGCTATGCTGTGCTGTGCTGTGCTGTGCTATGCCTCGCTATGGTATGCTATGCTATGCAATGCTATGCTGCGCTACGCTCTGCTATGCTATGTTGGGCTATGTTATGATATGTTATGCTGCGCTAGGCTACGCTATGCTATTATATGCTATGCTGTGCCTGCTATGCTAAATATCAGCGAAGGTAAGATGAATGTAAGCTAAGCAAAGATAAACCTGAGCTTATATGAAGCCAAGCTAAGCTAAGATCAAATAGGCTAAGCTAAGATGAGATAAGCAACGCTAAGCTAAGGGGGCGTAGCTGGGGGAACCGCGGGGCGGATACTGGGGGAACCGCCCGGGCCGGTTCCCACTCCCCGGCCCGTGAAGCCAAGATAGTAAGAACCCTTCTAGGCAGAGCCTAGGTAGGGAACAGTGTGTTTTGCTTTCGAGGGCCTCTCGGACGTCATGTCGGAACTCTCTCGGGCCGTCTTTGGGGCCTCTAGGGTTCTCTTGAGGCATTACTGTGCCGTCTTGGGGCCATCTTCGAGCGTCTGCAGGCTTTCTTTGGCAGTCTTGGGACCGCCTTGGAAGACTTTTGGCAGTCTTGGGGCGAGCGCCGCTGTCTTGTTTTCTGTGTTGTGTGACTGCCTTGGACATGTATTGGCTGGTTGTGTGGTTATAGCTATTTGGCATGTTGCGTATGGTTTGTATGGCTTTCTCCAAACGGTGATTGCATTTAGGGGTTCTGATTTCTTTTCTCCGGAACTGGGCTGGTGTGGCGGTGTGGAGGCTACGTTGTCGCCGTCGCCGCCCCGTCGCCGCCTCGTCGACACTTATTGTGGTGGTCAGGCGGTTATGTTATCGCCGCCGCCGCCCCGTCGCCGGTTCGTCGCCGCCCGTTGTCTGGGCCGGAGTGGTGGTCTGGCGGCTATGTTGTCGCCGCCGCCGCCCCGTAGCTGGCTCGTCGCCGCCCGTCGTCTGGGCTGGTGCGGTGGTTTGGCGGCTATGTCGTCGCCGTCGCCGCCCCGTCGCCGCCTCGTCGCCTCCCGTTTTCTGGGCTGGTGTGGCGGTCCGTCCGGCGGCTATGTTGTCGTCATCACCGCCCCGTCGCTGCCCCGTCGCCACTCGTCGACGCCGCCACATTGCAACAAATAGGATGCACATGTCAGATCGCACCACATATATTGCACCACGTAGAGTGCACAACATGGATTACAGCACATATATTGCACAACATAGATTGCAGCACCTAGATCGCACAACGCATATAGCTCAACATGAACGGCGCAAGACATATTGCTCCACATGTATTGCCCAACACAGATTGCACCACATAGCTTGCACAACACAGATTGCGCCACATAAACTGCACGACATCGATTGCACAACATATTGCACAATCTAGATCGAAACACATTTATTGCACCGTGTAGATTTCGCCGCATAGATTGCACAACGCTGTTTCGGTCCACGCTGGTTATCTTTTAATTGTTTTTACCCCATAAGGGGGCTCTCTGAGGCTTCTCATGGGGAGTATCCCCAAATCGGCTCAGGCGAGGGGGGGGGGGGATAATTCTCCATGGCTGGTCGCGGCCCTGGGAGGGGATCGGCCATAGAAAACACGAGGGACGCAGTCTAACACGCCCCAACGTGCACAAGGCACTGGTACAGATCTCAACATGGCGCTGCCGCTCCACGGATAGCGCAATGCGTGCACCCGATTGCAACGCTCAAGATGAAACTGAGCTGTCACGCCGCTGACGCCCACGCTCAGCTTGCCACTGCTGATCCCTCGCCTAAAGTGACAGGTCACCAGAAAAGGTTTTGGGCTACATGCCACGCTGTGTGCAAGATGGACCGTTCCAGAACAGCACGCCGTTCATGGGTAGTAGTATACGCGCGTAGCCGCAAGCCACGTGACGCGTTGCGCCTCTATTGAGACCGCAGACCTCCATACCGCCATGCCGCAGGAGAACGCATTCAAACAAAAACGCTGGTTTTGCTCCTCCACGTTTTTTGCCGCATACCATAACACTGGATTACAAGAGCGGAAAATAGGCAGCATCACACGCCCTCGGGATGGTTGGTGAATGCCATTGCGAGTCACCTCAATCCCTGCGATAGCTGCCGATCATTTCCTTGAACATGCACCAAACACCAATCGGCAACTGAAACCACGCCCAAAAAATGTTGAGGTCGCCCAGCACTTGTTACACTTTTTGAACGGAGATTCAACAGCCCGCTTTCAGCGTACGTAATCTGAGTAGCCACCACCTCACGTGCGGAGAGTGGTAACTCAATCCCGCGTGTTCCCTCTCAACAAGCGGCTTGATTGTCGAACGATACGCTCCGATTGGCTGAGCAGAGAGCGGAAATAAATCCCACGTTCTCCCGCCTTCTTGTCGCTAGGCGTGTCCCTCATGCGCCAATTTGGAGGCACTGAGGACGACTTTAGGCTACCGGGCAGCCACACGATTATCGACAAGCTCGGGCCGCATGCGACCTGAGCCTTCCATGGCAACGAGCTGGGACGGGAGGAGGAGGAGGAAGGGGGGAGACAATGAAGACAGGGAGGGAGATGACGATGAGGAGGAACTAGAAGATGGGGAGGAGCAGGAGGGGTGAGGAGTGTACGACGGAGCAGACGCAGGGGGCGGAGCGGCTGAATGAGCTTGAGGGCTGGCGCCGACAGCAGAGAGCAAAATGGAAGGAAGAGAGGATGGTAGCGGATCGGAGGGACGGAAGGACAAGGGAAAGGAGGAGGAAGGATGGGGCAGGGCCGCAGTTGTCGGAGGGGCTCGATGTATACACCACGTCCTTTGGTCGGTTCGGGAGCCAAGGATTTAGGCGACGAGATTCGGTCTACAGACGCTTCGGCGTCCCGCAAGTTGGGCAGAGAGGGCGTCTATACACAAAGCTCCCCGTCCGACCAGACGGCGCGGTGCACACATCGAGCCTCTCCCACGTTGTGGCTGGTCGTCTCCCAGGAGTGCCGCCCGCGCGTCTCTGGATCGCTGCCCCAGGCGATGATCACCAGCGAGATGATGAAAAAGTTCAACAAGAGAGCCGCAGACCTCTCTGGAGCGCGGAGGGTCGGTGGAAGGGGAAGCGACACCACCACCACCACCACCACCAGGGGTGCAACCTCCAGCGAGGAGATCCACGATGCCTCCCCGAGCTGGGGATAGGGGATGTCTCGAGCGAGAGGGGGGGGACCACACCACCAGGGGGAACCACGTTGGCTTCTCCCGCTGGTGGTCCCTAGTTGTGGTGGTGGTGTCGCTTTTCCTTATTCCTAGGGGGGGTGGGGTGGAAGAGCGAGGGCTCGCGTGGAGTCCCTGGGTCCCTGAGGGACTGCCGACTCTTCTCCGATCAACGTGCGGGTCTCCAGCTAGATCAATCCAGGCACATTTGCGCACGTCGATGTAAATCCAGAGGGATCGAGATAGATCCAGAGATCACCAAATTAGCCTTGGACACACTGAGGAAGTGCCTGCGCGAGTCGAGGGACAGTGGAAGCCGTTAAGCCATCAGCGATGGAGGTAGGCTTAGGGGAATCAATGGGGGACCCAGTCGACGACGAGGGCGACTGAGGACCGTGACGACGAAAACGAGGACAGCGGTGACGGCCAGGACTGCGACGACGAGAACGAGGGGGGGGGAATCAAGGGTCAGGGGAGAAGTCCAGGGGGGCCCATGCCGACTACGAGCCGTTCTGGAGACCCTTGCATGGGCGCTCCAGGACGCTCCGCAGCGGCCGCGGCACCAGATCTCTCACAGGTCCTGGGCTGCCTCTGCTCCATGCTGCCCTCATCCTGCCGTGGAGGGGAGAGGAAGTCCAGGGGGGGTACGTCCAGGCGGGGACAGCCAGGGGGGGGGCTTTGGGCCAGGCCGAATGTGAGCCGTTCTGGGGCCTCCCCTGGGCGCTCCGGGACGCTCCGGAGCGGCCACTGCTTGGTGTTGCCCTCGTCCTGCCGTGGAGGGGACGGGGAGTCGGAGGGAAGGGGGGTTTGGGGTTGAAGGGAGGGCGGGGGTGGGGGCGGGGGCATGGAAAGGGGGGTGAGATGGGGGATGGGGAGGGGACTTGGTGGGGGACGGGGGCGATGGGAAGAGGGGGGAGGGGAGGGGAGAGTGGGAGGGAAGGGGGTGGAGGAGGGGGAAGAGGAGCAGGGGATAGCCCCCCCTCTCTCTCTCTCTTTCTTTGTCTCTCTCTCTCTCTCTCTCGCTCTCTCTCTCTCTCTGTCTCTCGCGCTCTCTCTATCTCTCTCTTTCTCTCTCTGTTACCTCTTTCTGTTTGTTATATCTCTCTGTGTCTCTCTTTCTCTGTCTCTCTCTCTCTCTTCCTCTCTTTTGTCTCCCTCTCTCACTCTCTTTCTTTATTGATGTATGTATCCGTAAGGGCTTCGCCCCCTGTCGCCGGCCCCCTCTCTCGGATGATGGGCAATGCAAGAGCGAAATCATGAGGCCTTGGCGCCGCCGTGAAGCAGCGTCGGGACTTCACGCGAAGAAGATGAGTAATCGGCAAGACAAATTTGGATTCTGATGATATTGTTGAATTCGGTGTTGTATTTCGAGCTTGCTCGCGTATGCTGTGCAAGCAGCTTTTCTACGAAGTATTGAAATGTTGCAAATCCCATGGTATTGTTTGACCCTGACCCCACCGATCTGCTTGAGGGATGCTACCGGACTTCAAGACGTGGAAAATCCCATGTGTTTTTCGACCCTGACCCCGCCGATTTGCATGAGGAGTGCCACCGAATTTCAAGACATGTGTCAAATCCAATTCTTTTTTCGACCCTGACCCCGCCGATCTGCGTGAGGAGGGCCACCGAATTTCAAGACATGTGGCAAATCCCAAAGGTTTTTCGACCCTGACCCCGCCGATCTACAAAAGGGGGGTCGCCAATGTTTTTCGAAATGTGGTAAATCCCATTGGTTTTTCGACCGTGACCCCGCCGATCTGCGTGAGGGGTGCTACCGAATTTCAGGAATGTGGCAAATCCCATTAATTTTTCGTCTCTGACCCCGCCGATCTGCGTGAGGGGTGCCGCAGATTTGTTTTTGAAATGTCGCGAATCCCATTGATTTTTCGACCCTGACCTTGGCGATCTGCGTGAGGGGTGCTACCGAATTTTAGAAATGTGGCAAATCCCATTAATTGTTCGTCTCTGACCCCGCCGATCTGCGTGAGGGGAGCTTCCGAATTTTAGAAATGTGGCAAATCCCATGTGCTTGTTATCCCCCGACCCTGGCGATCTGCGTGAGGGGTGCTACCGAATTTAGGAAATGTGGCAAATCCGATTGATTTTTCGACCCTGACCCTGGCGATCTGCGAGAGGGGTGCCGCCGAATTTCAGACATGTGGCAAAATCCATTGGTTTTTCGACCCTGATCCCGCCGATCTACGTAAGGGGTGCCGCCCAAGTGTAAAAATGTGGCACATCCCATGTGTCTTTGGACCCTGACCCCGCCGATCTGCGTGAGAGGCGCCGCCGAATTTTAGAAATGTGGCAAATCCCATGTGTTTTAAGACCCTGACCCTGCTTATCTGCGTGAGGGGTGCCGCCGATGTTTTATGTGACATATTGTATTTGTTTTTGGACCCTGACCCCGCTGATCTGCCTCAGGGGTGCCACCGAATTTCAGAAATGTAGCAAATCCCATAGGGTTCTTGGACCCTGACCCCGCCGAACTGCGTGGGGGATGTCAATTTCGACCCCCCCCCATGAAATTCTGAGACCCCTCCCGGGAGGTGCTAACCAGACGGTTTTCGGCTCCCCCCCCCCCTCGCGCGGTCTACAACAAGGAACAGTAAGCAGCAAGAAACATAACTGTAACAGTGGAAACTGGAAGCTGGCACTGGCGCGGGGAACAGCAAACCCTGAGCCTACAGCCTTGTGGCCCCGCAAGGGGGCTGGCGGATTTTATTGTTTTTTGTCTTTTTTTTTGTTTTCTCTCTCTCTCTATCCATATCTCTCTCTCTCTCTCTCTCTCTTTCTCTTTCTTGTATATATATTTATATATATGTATATATCTATATATGTATATATATATATATATATATATATATATATCACTCTCTCTCTCGCTCTTTCTGCCCCCCCCAAGGGTTTCCACAACGGTTGCCGAGGCACACAGTCCGAGACCTTGGTCAGACTTTGGCCCAACGTTTGGCTGCATAGGGCTTACCACAGAGGCAGGGAGCAGGGAGTTGTCGTTCTCGCGGTCGCACTTGCCGTTCTCCTGGTCCTAGTTGCCGTCACCATTGCTATGATGACCCTCAGAATTTGCTTGTCTGTCACGCAGCTCGCTGTATTTTGATACATTGTTGTAGGCGGCAGTGGTGACGATCATGATGTCCTTTGGGTTTTGGTGGAGCCCATGTCTCAGGCACTACCCCATCCGCTTGAGAGCTGCAACTGCTCTCAGTCTCGGCCTGGCATCTGCCGGTAGGTCTCCACAGATAGTGGGATGAATTCGTAGCATTGGTGGTTCGCGAAGCTCGGCCTGTAAATCTTGAGGTTCAGCCTGTAGATCGTGAGGGTCAGCCTGTCAATCTTGAGGTGCAGCCTGTAGGTCTTGCTGTATCGCTTCGCTGTGGTATGGCGCCTGCTGGGGCCGGCCCGCGGGACGCGCCGCGAAGCGCGCGCGCGGGCGAGTGCGGGGGATGGATCCCGCATATGGTGCTCCCCCTCCCCCTCGTTCGTCTCGTCTCCCTTGAGAAGAGGCGCGTGAGGTGCAAATCCGGTCCAAATCTTGTCCCAAATGTGTTCCAGATCAGGTCCAAATCAGGCCCAAATCGGACAGCACCAGAGGCCACGTAGGCTCCCATGGAACGGACACCAAAGAGCGGTAAACCGATGCTCACCCGCCCCCGGGGGGGAGAGCATGTTGCTACGCATCAGGTGAATGTCAATGAGAACGGTCAGTGATGAGGCCATGCTGCTTTTTTTGGCCAGCCAGCCAGCACTGATGCCCACTCGCCGACGGGGGCCGCGCCAGGCGCCGCGCCCAGAGCCAGCTCCGCGGCCGCCGCCGCGGCCGCGGAGGGGCCGCCCGCAGCGCGGGCCGGGGCCTCCTGAAGGACTCTGCCGGCGCGCCCTCATGCCAGGGGGGGCCGAGATGGGTACGACTTCTGGAGGTATCGCCAAGGCCTTGCGGCCGGTGCCGTCGAAACTGAAGGGGGACGACGACGACAACGACGACGACGACGACGGCGATGACGGCGACGACGCTGACGCTCTGGATCCGAAAGCTTCTCCTGGGGCGGGGTGCTCCCCTTGGGGGGGGATCATAGCCCCTGGGACCCCCCCATGCCCCCCCCCCCAGAACTCTCCCCCTCCCGGCGGGGGAGGGATCAAAGGGCAGGGGCTTCGGGGGCCGAGATGGGTACGCTCTCTTGTTTATGTTGGACCGGATTATCTGTCGGCGTCGCCGCGCACGACCGTTACGGGGGGCTTCTTGCGGTGCGGGCCGGGACCTCCTGAATGATCTCACCGGCGCGCTCTCTTGTCCTTCGCCTGCTCGAGATTGCCTTTATCCCTTGGCCCCCTGGCCATAACGGGCGTGGCTGGGGAGGGGGGGGCGGGGGCCGGTGACATCACGGGTCGCGCCGGAGCCGTCTGGGAATGCATGTTTGAAAAAGGTTCATTCCCAGACGGCGCCAGCGCGATTCGTGATTTGACCAGGGGGTGAGGGTTGGGACGGTGCCAGTCACGGGCGTTATCGTGAATTTTGAGAGAACGGATTATTAATGGGGGCAATTTTATATGATTTTTTGTTCGGGGCCGCATCGGCCGCAAAAGACGTGGTTTCCTTGGCTGTCCGTATTCCATCTTTCGGTTGTTATTTCGCTTGGGCGAGTATTTTTTCTGGCAAAGATGTTTTCTTTAGTTTGCTCTTCGCTGACCCTGACCCCCAGAAGTTTGAACCGCATGAGCAGGCGAATGATCGTGCTGGTGGGGCCGCGATCGCCGCGCACGTTGTCCATTTGAAACGAGATTGTTGTTTTCACAATTCGGTTTACCCGAAACGTGCGTTACGGGTGGTCGCCCCCCCCCTCTCACCCCATCCCGCCTCCTCCCCCCCCCTTTCCCGTAACGGTTCCTAACGTACGTCGGGGGCAGTGCCAGTTCCCCCACATGCATAGTGCGGTGCTCACAGGCGTGCTGTGGTGCTGGCAGCCATCCTGTGGTGCTAACAAGCATGCTGTGGCGCTCGTAGGCCCGACGCCCCCGTTCCCGTCCCGCCGGCAATAACATCAACAATCTCAACGAGAGTCGTCCGCCCAACAGTGTTTACCGATTTAGTTGTTCTTGAGATTTCGTCGCGCCGGTCGACAGTCGTTGAGCAATTTTCCAAGGTTGCCCTTGCATCATTCTCCTTTCGGCCCATGCTTAGCCGCTTTCGCTGGCCGCGCCCCGCCCGCAAAGTGTCGGCACGGCCTTCCAAAGCCTTTGCATCCGCATCGTGCGTCCTTACTATCGAATGGGCTTCGGCCCATCTCGCCACCGTGCCTGGGTTGTGGGCGGGCCTGAACAATTCACGCGCAACCTCTTGGCAAAGCCTGGGCGACACGCGACAAGCCCCAAGAGATGTTGGATTGTGGGGTCCTGGCTCCTGAACGATCCCTCAGGACGGAGCCAGTCCGCGCCCAGAGGCACAGGGGCGGATACGGGTTGACTGCAGCACTCCTCGGGGTGGGCATCGTAGTCAGTTCGCTTCGCTGCATGCTCCGCTGCTGTCAACCCATGCGTAGCATGCTCTCCCCGCCGCGGCGGGCCCAACCTTGGCCACGAGGGCGCCCCAGGAGGCCCACGGCCCGAGTGCGCCCGAAGGCCGCGCCCTTCGAGCCCCGATGCTCGATCGTCGCCACTCCATTCCTGCTGCGGCCCGCCAGGAGCGGGTTGGACGGAAAGGGGGGGATAATTCGTCTGAAAGGCAGTTATCGGGTTGGGAGGATGGGGCTGGGAGGAATGATCAGATCATCGTATCATCCGTCTGATCGTGTATGTTGCAGGCGATTGTTACACAGTCATTCACATCGCCATTGGCCGTCGCATCCTCCAAACCCTCCAGAGAGTGAATTGTCTGCCGATCTTGCTGGCGCGTTTGCTTGAACTTATTCGGGCTCTTCGCTTCCATCTCGGTGGAAACGACGTTCCCGCTCATCGCACTCACGTGTCTCCCCTTCATCGTCAGCAGTTCCTCCTGAAGTACCCTGCTCGGCGCATCATGGGTTGGGGCAGTGTAGTCTGGCATCATCTACGGGGTCCGATCGGCAACGTTGCTGCACCGCTGGTGCCGACGTATCATGCCGAACTCGTGGTGGAACCCATGAAGAACGGAAGCGGACCAATGCAGCAATGATTCCGTATCACGAGCGTGACGCAGTACGGAATTCATTGTCCAATGGCCTTCGGCCCATCCCGCCACCGTGCCTGGGTTGTGGGTATAAAGTCTGTTTGATGTGCGTTGGGATCTCGTGGGCGGCCTTTCGGGGGCCTCTTGGCAGTTTGGGGGCCGTTTGGGGGCCTTTGGGGCCTTCTTTGGGCCTCTTGGGGCGAAAAAACCGGATTTTCGATTCGGGTTCCCTCTCTTGGGCCCCTTCTGGGGCCGTCTTGGGGCCCTTTCGGGCCGTCTTGGGCGCCGTTGGGGCCGTCTTGGGGCTTTCGAAGGCCGTCTTGGGGCCCTCTTGGAGGCCTCTTGGGTCGTTTTGGGGTGGTCGTGGGGGGCCTCTTGGGCGGTCTTGGAGCGTCAGTAGGTCGAAAAGACGAGTAGGCCAAGACCATGCAAAACCCAGGCAAATCAATGATTTGGGCCTCTGGGTGCCCTCTTGGAGGGCTTCTTGGAGGCCTCTTGGGGCGCCTCGGAAGCATCCTGGGCCGATATTTGGGAGTCGCGGGGCCCTCTTGGACCGTCTCGGGTACCTCTGGCGGCTCTGTTGGCCCGTCTTGAGGCCGTTTGGGGCCCAAAGAAGTCACGCGACAAGATGCGGGGGAACCCAGGGGGCACGCGACAAGCCCCAAGAGATTTCGGAAATTTGGGCTTGGGCCCCGAATTGACCCTTCAGAACTGATGATTGAGGTCCAGGGGATTGAGCAAAGGACCTGACGACATGCCCACTCCGTGCCCAGCTGCACGTTGGCTGATTACTTCCGCCTCAGGTGCGGAACGCACTACGGGACCTGCCGCGGCCCCACAATCTCCCCAATTTTGTATGAGAACGAGGAACTATCACAAGATAATTCCGTCCCAGCCAAGGATCGCAATACGGACCCCGATGCGGAAAACATAATTCACCGAGCAATTGCCAGAACCCCCAGCATTGCTCATGCCATTGATCCGTCCCCAGTACTCGTCGCGTCGCTTCAACACCTGGTATTGTCCATCATGGCTCCGAGAGGGCCCGGAACACAGACAAGAGGTCTCCTGGACGACTCCCCGAAGGCCTCGTCAGGGCTCCAACGAACCCCAAGAGTGTCACGAAGTAGGCTGCAGGGTGCAATCTATTTCTTTGGAAGTTCCCGGGGTCCCGAGATGGCCGCAAGAGGGCCACGAAGTAGGCTGCAGGTTGCAATCCGCTTCTGCGTAAGCTTGCGCGGTGTTGGCTTGGCGGCCCATGCGCTGCAGCGGCGCGGCAACACGCTTCCGTTTCGCTGAATGCAGGCGGTCGAAAGTATCGTTCATTTACGATGGGATCCGATTGTTATTGTTCATGCCCCGTATCCTCCCAACCCATTCCTCCCAGCACGATACGTTCGTTTTCAAGTCAGGGAAAGGGGGGTATACCAAATCTGCTGCCATCGGCTGGATTCGGCCCCGCGGCTTGGCGCGTTCCTTGATGCGTGGACGCCTCGGGCGCCTGGGTGCGCCAGGGAAAGCAGCCACGTGAGCTGATGATTTCCCCCCCCCCCTTCGTCCGATCCGCTCGCGTCTCCTTTTCCTTATTCCTGCCCAAGACGGAGCGACTTCGGGTTCTGACTAAATTTGTGTAGTTTTTCGTTGGGCCACCCCTGTCGTCTGTCTGTCGCCCGTCGTCGCCCTCCCCCTCCCCCGCCGCATTTTTGTGCTAGTCCCTGGTGCACTCGGCTCTGAGGAGGCTGGTGAGTTTCGAGGGTCAGGCTGGACGAGCTTGGCGGGTCGGCCCTTCACTCGGCCTCGCGCGATGGTGCGTGTGCCGAGCTCTGCTGACCTGTCTCCGCCTCGGTGCCTCCCCTTGGCGGGAGTGCATCGGTCCGCGCCCGTCCCCCCTCCTCAAGAAAGCGCTGGCAGTCGGTGTTTCTGCTGGTTCCTACGTGGTGCAACGGTTGTCGCGAAGACTGCCCACGTGGCATTCGGCCGACCCTGCGATCGATGGTCCGTCTGCCGCCCTCCAGGAGACCGCAGACAGGAGCAGGCACGCAGACAGCCTTTGCCTTGCCTTGTTCGGGGGCCTCAGTTGGTGTGGTGCGGGCTGCGCGGTGCTTTCGAAACCCCACGAGACCTTGCCGCGCGGTCCGTCACCGCCCGTTCTTGGGACCTCCCCGGTCGTCCGAGACGCCCCTGGAGAACAATCCGAGTCCCGAAGCCGCGCGGTGATTCCGAATCCCCACTGGCTCACCACGCAGCGTGGTCACCGATTGCACCGTTGGGGGGGCCCGTCTTGCCCCCGTCTGGCCCGATCCCCGCGCGCCCCGGCCCGCCAGGATCCCCTCGGCCGCCGCCGCGCGGCGGCGCGCCTGCCCCGCCACCCCTGCGGGCGGGCGGGCGGCGGGCGCCGCCGGCGCGTCCCCAGCGGCCGCGCGCGCGCGCCGCGAGCGCAGGGCCGCGGGAAAGGCGCGGCGGCGGCGACGACGACGGCGACGGCGACGACGGCGACGACGACGGCGAGGGCGAGGACGAGGACGAGGACGAGGACGAGGACAAGGACGAGGACAAGGACGAGCACGAGGACGAGGACGAGCTCGAGGATTCGGAGGAGGACGAGGACGAGGACACGAACGAGCACGAGGACGAGGACGAGGCCGAGGACGAGGATGAAGAGGAGGAGGAGGACGACGACGACAACGACGACGGCGACGATGGCGACGGCGACGACGTTAACGACGAGGGCGAGGACGTCGACGACGACGACGACCACGACGACGGCGAGGACGTCGACGACGACCACTACGACGACGAAGACGACGACGACGACGATGACCACGACGACGGCGGCGGCGGCGACGACTGCACTGGCAGCGGCGACGACTACGCCGAAGACGACGAGACGAATCTGAAGTCGGCGACTCTTGACTACTTTGGCGGCAGTGCCGGCGAACGACAGCGACAGAAACAACGACCATGACAGAAACAGCGGCGAGGGTGGCGGCATCGGCGGAGGCGGCATCGGCGACAACGTTGACGACGACGACGACGACGACGACGACGACGACGACGACGACGACGACGACGACGACGACGACGACGACCACGACCACGACCACGACCACGACCACGACCACGACCACGACCACGGTGGCTGCGGCGACGAGGACGACGAGGGTCGGGCTGATAGTCCGCGGCCGAGGGTCGCTGGTGCCTTCAGGCGGCCTAGGGACAGGCTGCCAGTCGACAGCCCTGGGTTTTCTTTTGGGGGGAGGGAGGTCGTCCCAGACTTTTGGAGAAACGTCGTGAACGAAATCACACATAGATTCAGTTTCTTGCAATTTTCTTTGTCTGGGGGCTGTTTTCGGGCTCCACAGCAACTGCTGGCAAACAATCTGGGGCGAAAGCCGGGACCCCAGGAAAACTCCGGGTGCCCTCGGTGGCCCACGTCGCGAGGAAGGCGTGATTCTGGCTTGGGGGGCTCCTCAGGGCTGCACGCACGCAGCCCCTTGAGGCAAGTCTGGCTGGCCTGTACCCTGCAGGCCCCAAGCGTAGTCTGGGACGGTCTGAACACCTTGGCTTGGCGCCGCCGTCGGAGGCGCCTCCAGGGCGCTCTCGTGCCCGGGGTCGGGGCGTAGAGATCCCCGTGGGTTACACTGGGGGCCTGTGGAGGCCAGCCTGGGCTGCAGTTGGGCTCTGCCTGTGTGCCCCTGACTTGGCCGTGCCAGTCTCTCCGACCGTCCCTCCCATTAGGAACATTTTAGCTGGCGTCGGCACCCCAGCAGCTGACCCTTTGCACAGGGCCTGGCGAATTCTGCGCGTGAGTTCTGCCGCAAATCGAACATAATGTCGGACGCATGGGCTCGTGTGGGGAAAGCAGGACGCGTGTGGCACCCACACTCTTTGAATTTCGAATCTGGAGTCAACACGACATTCAGAGCTCATTGGAATGCTCGCTCGCTGTTTCTTTGTGTTGTAGGATTGCACACGGTGTGATCATCGGGCTTACTACCCATGGTGGTTTGGGGGGCAACTGCCGCGGAGGGGGCTGGGCGGCCTCTGTCGCTGGCCGCTTGGGCCAGACGGTGTATTGTTCCTTGGGCGTAATTGCGCGCGCGTGTGTGTGTGTGTGTGTGTGTGTGCCTGTGCGTGTGCGTGTGCGTGTGCGTGCGCGTGCGCGCGTGCGCGCGTGTGCGCGTGTGCGCGTGTGCGCGTGTGCGCGTGTGTGCGTGTGTGCGTGTGTGCGTGTGCGTGTGTGCGCGTCTGCGCGTGTGCGCGTATGTGCGTGTGTGCGTGTGTGTGTGAGATGTGTGTGTGTGTGTGTTTGTGTGTGTGTGTGTTTGCGTGTCCTTCCACTGTGTAGCTCGCGCCCGCGCTCCCGCGGGACCCACAAACGGCTAGTGGTCAGGCCAAGCCTGCGACGACCGACATGTGTGCGTGTGTGTGTGTGTGTGTGTCTTCCCGTCCCTATTCCCGTCTGCCTGACCCCGCCGTATCGCTGCCCACACGGCATCGACGCCCCAACGAGAGCGTGAGGTTGTTCCGAAGCCTAAGCAGCGGCTGCCGCTCCGCGGGGTGGTTCTCGGCGTGCTGCCTTGGCCAATGTATTTCGCCGCTCGTGTTTTCGCGCTCGGGGCAGCCGATGTTACGTCGGATTCAGCTCGTGGTGTATCTCTCGTGACCTGCTGTGTTCCTCTGGCTTCGGTGGTTTATTCACCGTCCGCTGCATCCGACACACGCGTGCGACTCGGGCCACCAACGCGATGTGTGTGTGTGTGTGCGTGCGTGCGTGCGTGCGTGCGTGCGTGCGTGCGTGCGTGCGTGCGTGCGTGCGTGTGTGCGTGTATGTGTGTGTTTGTGTGTGTGTTTGTGTGTGTGCGTGTGTGTGTGTGTGTGTGTGTGTGCGTGTGTGTGTGTGTGTGTGTGTGTGCGTGCGTGCGTGCGTGCGTGCGTGCGTGTGTTTGTGTGTGTGTTGGCATGTGCGCATATGTGTGTCTGTGAGCGTTGACGGCCGTTCCAAACATGGTTTGGAATTGTCGTGGCGCCGCGTAGCGTTGCAGATGTCAGAGAAGTGTGGAAACGCTGGAGAGAAATCGTGAAGGCCCCGAAGGCCTTCAAGAGGGTGACTTCCAGAGTTACTCGCGAAAGCCATCCCCCTATCTCCTCCCAGTTATTTCCACATATGCTGGGAAGGTGGGAGAGGGAGGAGTGAGGAGGAAGGAGAAGGACGAGGACGAGCAGGAGGAAGAGACGGAGGAGGGGGGGAGAGGATGGATTGGGAGGAGTTGAAGAGAGAGGATGAGAAAGAACTGGGGATAAGGGTGAGGCGGAGGAGGATTAGGGAAACAACATGGAAATTATGATGCTAATGAGGAGGAAACGCAGTCCAGTAGCTTGGTCAGACCGTGGCCCAGCGACAATCCGCAGAGGCGGTGTGAACAAAAGAGTCAGCTGGGCGGCGTTGACTCTCCTAGATGAGCTCTCGAAACAACTGATGAGCACATACTGCAAGCAGGAGGATGAGGAGGATGAGGACAAGGATGTGGACGAGGGGGGGGGGAGAACGAGACGGAGAAGGAGAGATATTGTTGCGCGGCACCCCCCTTGGAGCCGCGATCCGTTTTGATCCACGAGGGCTGCGGTCCTGCGCCCTCACAACATCCCTGAACTATCTTCATAGCCCTGGCACGCCTCCTCGCCGCGTCTTTGCGGAGCGAGGCGCGGCGCCCCCCATGAAGTTTCCCGTTGGGAGCGGCCTCTCAGGGGTCGTTGTGCACCTTCAGGTGCTGGCGCTCGCAGCCGATGTCGTAGTCGCCGACCCGACCAGCTCGTCGATGGTCGGCCTCGGGCCCTGATTGGCCCTGGATGGCCTCGCCGCCATCCTCGCCATCCTGTTGGCAATTTTCGCCTTCAGGCCAGTCGTGCTGAGGCCACGCGCCCGCAGCGCCGCCCTCAGGTCGTCCACCCTGTAGCGCATCAGCTCGTCCCTGACGGCAATCTGCTCGCCATTGAGTGGTACGCCGTGGAGCTCATCATATTTGCACTCCACGATCCTCGACGCGACCTGTCGTCGCTGCCGAGGTCCTTCCTTGGTCGGCGCGGTGCCTCCCGCTGCCGATCCCTTCCGTGTCCGCGTTCGCCGAGGTTGGAGGCGGTGCTTCCCGTTCTCGTCCGTCCTGAGCGTGCGCGCGATATGTGGCTGGAGGCGGTGCGTCCCGCTCTCGTCCGCCCTGAGCGCTGTCGTATTGCCCGTGGTCGGTGCCCTCCATTACCTCGCCGCCCGCAGTATCGGGCTGACGTTCCCTCGAGCGCCTCTTGGCGAGGTAGCGCACCGCTACCGTGGCTCCTAGCACGCACACAGCATGAACAGGAACAGCGGCATGACGATGCCAATCGTGTTGCCGTCATATTGGCCGTCTCCCGTGGCTGGGGTGCCCCCCCCCCGCTACGTCACGCACACACACACACACACATTGATGCTAAGACTACCTTCAGCATAGCTGCCGTGGAATCGCCCACATGGCCAGCCGTACGCTCTCTTGTCGCTAGCCCCCATGAGCTTCAGCAAGGCCTCGATCCTCGAGCCGTCCAGGTACTTCGTCCCGACGGCTGCTCGGTTCACAGCTTCTTGATTTCGATGTGCTCCTTCATCAGCGCGTCGAGCACGTCCAGCTTCGCCGAGATCCCCTCGGCCACAAAGTCGTCACCGTGCACGCCCAGCGTGATGTCCAACGTCTCGGTGTAGAAGGCATCAGGGCATGGCGTGATCCGAGCCCATGGTGGCTGACTCTTCTCGAATACGTCGCCGACGTACGCCTGCCACAACCTTGACGCAGGTCTTGTACCGTAGAGCGTCTTCGCAGCCCAGGCGGAGGCATCACGCACAACCATTCGTCCATGTCCGCGTGGAAGAACGCCACGCTGGCATCGTACAGAGCCGCTTGCTTCTACCCCTACGGGGGCTTCGAGGCAGCCAGGGAAACCACCAAGCGCAAGTAGAAGGGGTACGGCGTACCTGCCGCCACGTCGTCGCGCTCGAAGAGGTTGAAGTCCATGGCCACGAGTCTCGACCGTACGAAGGGCGTCCCATCTGGCCTGTACCGGAGTCCGTCAAGCCACTTGCTCCGTATGCGCATGCCTACGCTCGAGTCATCGGACGCGTCCTCGTAGACGCCGAACGCGGCCATCTGGTTGAGCTCCTGCTGGCGTCCCTGCACCACGAGCTCCCTCGGCAGCACCTCGCCCGAACGGCTATCGCACACCACCGCCTCTGGCACGAGGTCGTACGCCCATGCTGTCGGAGCCTCCCGATCACACACGGACGCCGCGAACAGCTGCAGCCGCTCGCAGTCCTCGCCGTCGAGTCCCGAGTAGGCAGGTTCACTGACGTCCACGGGTACCACGAGGTTGGCCACCATGGGCGCCTTCGACCGTGGCTCGCTGTCCGCGGGAGCTGCTGGTCGGCTCCTCGAGTCCACGTCCATCCCCGCGGAGTCGCCCGCTGAGCCGCCCTCCGCAGGAGGTGGCTGGGATGAACTCGCCGCTGTTGCTGCACCACCTTCTGCTGCTGCCATCGCGGCTGCGGGGTCG
Organism: Prorocentrum cordatum; assembly: GCA_963575745.1. Lineage (NCBI taxonomy): Eukaryota > Dinophyceae > Prorocentrales > Prorocentraceae > Prorocentrum > Prorocentrum cordatum. Next base: position 48,542 of record CAUYUJ010017172.1, on the reverse strand, counting down.
ACCGCTGCCGCGTCCACCTCCATCTCTGGGGCTGTGATTGCGCCGCCTGGCAACGGGTGAACCGCTGCCTGCCGATTCGCCTCGTCCAAGAGCTTCCCCATCCATGCGCTTCCTGCACTCGTGGGAGTGCGGCGCTTCGCCACCCCAGCACCTTGGACAGTTCAAGGTGGGCCCGTAGGTCTGCACCATCCTCTTCGTCACGAAGGTGGCCCGTCCGAGCCTCGGCTCGGGTAGGGGTGCTGGCGGAGCGTCCAGAGGTCCTGGAGGTGGGCGTGCTGGCTCTTCCGCCACTGGAGCTGCTGCTGCTGCCGCTGCCGCTGGATGCGCCTCCTCGGCCTGGCGCTGCTGAGCCTGCGCCTGGCGCGCCCTCGCCACGTTGTCTTCGTGGTGGGACTCGGCGCCGCCCCAGGGCTGCCCCACAGCGGTGGCTGCGCGCTCAGGCTTGGACGGGAGGTCCCAAGGCAGGCCCGCGAAGCTGTTCAGCGCATCTACGTTGAACCTCCGCTCCTTCGGCTGCCTCCTGATCGCCCGATGGCGGCTGGTCTGCCGCGACCCGCCGACCAGGTGCTCGTCGCTCTTCTCGGTCTTGCCCAGCCAGACACCTAAGCGCCACTGAGCCTCTGCCTTCTGCGTGCGGTCGCCTGGCACGCGGGCCCGGACAACTTCTCCGGGCGTGGCCACCTCCCCGCGGCACGGCTTGCCCCGATTGACGTGGTAGGCCGTCTTGCCAGCGGCCTGCCTGACAGCAAACCGTGTGAGGAGCCACCCAGCGTGCCTGATCACCCATGGCATCACCCTGTGGAATACGGGAATGCGCGCGCCCATGTCCGACTCGAGCTGGAGCTTGATCGCCCGCTCCTGCTTGGCCACCTGGTCGTTCATGGCCTCAATGAAACCCATCGACGAGTGGCTCCCGGCAGGCGCTGCCGTGAGCTGGCACTTGAAGCCCTTCAGCTTCCGCTCCTCGGAGATCTGCTCGGCCAGCGCCTGGACTGCTGGCTCCTGGTCGTTGCGCAGGATGCACTCCGCGATGCCCTAGGCGTCGATGGCCGCACTCGCTGCTATGAACATGAAGGGATGCATACCCTTCGACCCCAAGACCGCGCGTATTGCAGTAGACTGGCGGTGCGCCACCACCAGCACGTGGAGCAGCACCTCCACGCCGTCGCCAGCGACTGGGTCCACCAGCGGCGGCATCAGGACGGCCTGGTCGATCTGCTGATCCGCTGGCGCCAACCACGCCATGCTGTCGGCTGAGGCCGCCAGCTCCTCAGCTGTGACCACGGCGCCGAGCTGCAGGTAGTCCATCTGCACCTTTCCCAGAACCAGTCCTCGTCATCCCGCGCCTTTTTGTGGAAGTCCCTGGGCCCGTGGAGTGCCCTGAGGGACCGAACACGAGAAATGCTTCCATGACCCCTTTTCTCCATGACTCGGCCGGTCCAGCTACTCCGGGCTACTCCCGGCTAGTCCAGCTTAGCAATTGTTGCGGTCAGTCCGGCTCAATCCCGCGACTCCATTTGGCCTAAGTTTGCTTAGTTCTTGTTCTTCGATCATGCCCCACAGCCCCATTATCGATCCCCAGGAGTTGCATCCTAACGTTCCCTTCGTGCTGACCTCCCTCCCCGAATCCTCCTCACGCGAGCCAGCATCCAAGACCAATGACGAGAAGTCGAGACGACACACGTGCCTGCACCGACACCAGCGACTTCGTTTGCTCCTCCTCCTCCTCTTCTCCTCCTTCTTTTTGATGCCTCGCGAGGCATGTGTCCAGACGCGCCAGAATCCAGAGGCCACGGCCTCATCCACTCGTCTGTCTGAGCTGGGCCCAGACGCTTGCTCGATGCGGTGGTCGCTCGCTCGGTTCCCTCCCCTGGCCCTCCCGCCCAGGGACCGTATTCTCGGGCGCCGTGGCCGCGGCCCCCCCCACCCGCCGGCCCCGCCGCGCGGTTAGTCCCGCGCTCGGCCCCAGAGGCGGGCGCGGCCCCGCCCCCTGCCCGGGCGGAGGGCGGCAGGGGAGGGCGTTGGCGTCCCCGCGGATGTGGGCGTCGCAGGAAGTGGGCCTCGACGTTCCCTCTCCCCCTTCCTTCCCGCTCCTTCTCCTCCTCCCTCTCGAGGCTTGCTTTCACTCCGTTGGTCGCCCTGCCCTTGCGGCAGGTGTAGCACGCGGGGGCGTGCACTGATTGTTTGCGCCCAGGGCTGTTCACTCAATGTTTGCCCCCACGTGTGCAGCATATGTTCGTATCGTGCGTCAGGTTGAGGCGGCTGGAGTTTCACGCATGCTGTCCGCTCCAATCGTCTCTCTCTCTCTCTCTCTATTCCCCTATTCCTCTCGCCTCAGCATAAAAAGGATCTGGCGTCGCAACAACACATCGCGGCGGCTTGTTTTTTTTCCCAACTATCCTGTGGTGTTGGGTCCCCGCTTTTACGAGAGCGCCGCGCGTCTTTCTTCTTCCTCCTCCTCCTCCTCCTCCTCCTCCTCTTCCTCCTCCTCCTCCTCCTCCTCCTCCTCCTCCCCCTCCTCCCCCTCCTCCCTCCCTCCTCCCATCATCACCATCATTATCGTCATCGTCATCGTGATCGTCGTCATCATCAACATCATGGCCGTCACCATCATCAGCATCATCATCATCAGCATCATCATCATCAGTATCATCAGTATCCTCATCATCTTCACCATCACAATCATCACAATCATCATCGTCATCCGTATCATCATCAAAAGCATATGTCTCACCATCATTACCACCATCAGCATCATCATCATCATCATCATCAGCATCATCATCGTCGTCGTCATCATCACCGTGTTCATCATCATCGTCATCACCCCTCACACGTTTCGTGGCCCCACAGGGAGCTCCACCCAGTGTCCCAGTGACGCAGTCCGCATGGCGGTGTCGCCCTATGTTGGAACACCACTCACACTTTTCAGGGCCCCGTAGGGAGCTCCACCGAAGGTCCCAGTGGCGCAGTCCGCATGGCGGCGCCGCCCCATTTTGGCACACCCCTCAGATGTTTCGTGGCCCTGTAGGGAGCTCCACCTCAGGCTCCAGTGGCGCAGTCCGCATGGCGGCTCCGCCCCAGTTTCGCACACCCCTCACATGTTTCCGTGGCTCTGTAGGGAGCTCCACCTCAGGTCCCAGTGGCGCAGTCCGCATGGCGGCGCCGCCCCATTTTGGCACGCCCTCACATGTTTCGTGGCCCCATAGGGAGCTCCACCTCAGGCTCCAGTGGCGCAGTCCGCATGGCGGCGCCGCCCTATTTTGGCACACCCCTCGCACGCTTCGTGGCCCCATAGGGAGCTCCGCCCTGCTCCTCCTCTACCCCCGTCGCGCAGCCTATCGCCGATCGAAGTATGCTGGCAATGAATTTGGTCACGTCCGCGCTGCTTCGACACAGAGTGTTCGCTTTGCGCACGCTTTGTCGGACGGTCGCACGTATGTCGGCGGCGCAAAGGGACAGGACCTTCGCGAAATGTTTGAAGTGTGTGTGGCGATCGTTGGAGCGTTCGCTTTGCGCGTGCCTTTTCGGACAGTCGCACGTTGGCCTGTGGGGAGGAAAGCGCGGGGGTGGGTGGAAATTCGTTGAGTGTGTTCGAGTGCGTGGAAGGACAGGACCATCGCGAAATGGTTAAAATGGTTTTGGGGGGCTCCTTGAGGTGTTCGCCTTGCGCAGACGCTGTCGGACGGTCGCACGTAGGTCGGTGGCGTAGAATGGCAGGACCTTGGCGAAATCTTTGGAATTGAGGCTTGCGCTCGTTGGAGCGTTGGCTTTGCACGCGCGTGTCCGGAGGGTCGCACGTTGGCCACTGGTGAGGTATGAGCGGTAGTGGAGGGAAGTTGTTGTGGAGTTGTTCGAGTGCGTAGAAGGACAAGACCATTGTGAAATGTTCGAAATGTTTTTTGGGGGGCTCGTTGGGGTACTCACTTTGCGCGCTTTCGGACGGTCGCACGTAGGTCGGTCGCGCAGAAGGACAGGACCCTCGCGAAATGTTTGACATGTTGTTTAGCCCTCTCTGGAGCTTCACCGAAGGCCCCAGTGGCAGCGCCCGCATGGCGTCCCCGCGCCATTTCGGCACATCCCCCACACGTTTTGTAGCCCCATAAAGGGGGCCTTACATCAGGTCCCAGTAGCAGCGCCCGCATGGCGGCCCCGCCCCATTGCGGCACTCTTCACGCGCTTCGTTGCCCCAGTGGGAGATCCACCGAAGGCGATATTAACAACGACGGTATTCACAACTGCATATGATAGGGTCCTTCTCCAGGCTAGTTCCAATAGTTCGGCGTCTTGACGCCATGTTCCTGGCCACGGCCCCAGGGAAGGGGTTGAGATAACCCCATCAAGGGAGTTCACGTCACGGAACAAACATGTGTCACCGGGAGGAGAGGGCACTGCAGGCTGAGCACCTCACCAAGCGCAAGCGTGCCGAATGGATGAAGATTGCCAGTCGCCCCGTCTCGAACCTTCAGCCACGCGCAGAGGGGGCTAGGGGAATGGGGGAGGGCTTCTTAGAAGCACACGTGCTTCCTAGACGGCGCGAGCTTTATCTGCAGATGTTGGGCCAGCGCCTTCTGAGAAGCAGCCTCCTTCTAAGAAGCCTTCCCCTCCCCCCCTTACCCCGTGTGCGCTACGCCAACAACCTGTGTCACTCTTTTGTGTTTGACCCTCTCTATGCCAAGGACATCGCAGCCGCCGGATGCCGACAGGCAGTATGCAGTACTCTGTGCTCAGCAGGACAAATTCATCGTCGAGCAATGCTCTCATGCACTATCGTGGCTTGCATTGCCAGTTGCAGTCCAGAATGGTCCACGAAAGCCGCAGACAAAGTTTTTGCGACCCTCAGGTCGATGGTAGCTGGCTCCAAAAAACTACTCACCATCCAAGCCCTCCCCATCGTCAGAGGCCCTGATGGGACTCCCGCCAGAGACCGCACAGAGGCAACCGATATCTGGCGGCAGAGCTTCGGGAGAGAGAACATGTCTCCCGTCATTTCCATCTCTCATGCGCCGGGAGCGGGGGGCGGGGAAGGACTGGAGAAGGTGAGGGGTGACGAGCAGGAGGAGAGAGGCAGAGGAGTATGAGGAGAAGGGAGAGACAGCTGGAGAGGAGGAAGGAGGAGTAGTAGAGGGATGATGGTGCTGATTATGCGGAGGAGGAAGAGGAGGAGGAGGAGGAGGAGGAGGAGGAGGAGGAGGAGGAGGAGGAGGAGGAGGAGGTCCCCAGAGCACGCTGCGAGCGCGCAGGGCGAGACCTTCCCCAGGCATGCCGGACAAGTCGGACAACCCCATGCGGCAGATCAAGGTCCGCGGTCCGCGCTTTCTCCTCGGCCCTGAGGGAGGTTCGGGGAAGCGTTCTGCTTGCCGCAATTCGGGCAGCCTCGGCCTCAGTTTCTTTGGCGGCCATGGCATGGGCTCTGGCGTTCCAGCTTTCGTGAGACGCTTGCAGCGCGAGCTCGCGCAACATTTCCGTCTTGGTCCCACCATTCCTCCAACGGTCCAGGAGGCATAGTCGAGTCCACCAAGCTCGAGTGTTGCGTATCCTCGGGGAGGAGGATCGAGGATCTGGGAGGATCAGCCAGTGCGTTTTTGCTGATTAGGGATCGAGGAGGATCGAGGATCGGTTTCGGCGAGGATCAGTGCCCAGGGTTTAGTCGTGTGTGTGGGTGTGTCTGTGTCTATTCTTGGGCATTCCTGGCACGCTCTCATGGCCGCGGCCGGATCCGCACCTCTATATTTCTTGCCAGAACACACTAGGAGAGGTCCCGGGGCTGCTATTGAGATATCTTCACCGTGCTTCCCGTCCTCCGCAATGCCCAGAGCTCTCGCCCCAAACCCCAGTGCTGATTCCGCGTCGCGGTTATGTCTTGATGACCCCGTGACCCGAGCTGGGCCTCTCAACGGTCTGACGTCGTGCAGCATTGCCGTCGTGTTTTTTTCGTGACGTTGGAGTTGAGGGCCTTCTCAGCTGCGAGATTTGAGCTACGCAGTCCCGGGTCACGATCATAATTCAGGAGGGGAGCAGAGCACACACACAGACACAAATAAACGTCGATTCCCAGAACATTATGGGAAAATATCGGAAGGGTGGGGAAGACGAAACTCCAGAACATATGCGACCATATGGCGAATCATGGGATTTGTGTCTATTTTATGTGTCCCTGGGCCCCTGGAGCACTGGCGTCCGAGAGGTGTAACTGGAGCCGGAACTGGAGATCTGCGGCCGAGGCTGGGACTGGAGCTGGGCTGCCGCTGGAGCTGGAACTGAATCTGGACCTGGTGACCTGGGGCAGGGGCTGAAGTCAGTGGTGGAAAAGGTGCCGATGCCGCTGCTCTTGCCGGCGTGTTCCCCTTTGTGGGCCTCCTGAGAGGCCCTTCGTCGCCACCGCTGGATTCGCCTCGAAATTCTGGCCAGGACGCACCCCTGGAGAGGTCCAGGGACCAGCGGTATGGGTACCTTGTAGTTTCCCCTGGGCAGGGGCTGACGCTGAAGCTCGAGATTGGCAGGAGCTGGTATGAAGCTAGAGCTGGTCCTGGAGCTGGGGCTGGGACAGGAGATGGCTCTTGTGCGGAGCTGGTTCTGTGTAGCTGCAGCCTGGCCGGAGCTGAAGCTGGAGCTGAGCCTGGTTCTGGGTCTGAGCTGGGGCTGGGGCTGGGGCTGGGGCTGGAGCGGAGCTGGAGCTGGGCTAATTTGACCTGGAGCTGGGGCTTGAGCTGGAGGGACGCTGTAGCTGGAGTGGCAACTGGGGCTGGACCTGGAGCTTGGGACGGAGCTGGAGCTGAACCTCGGCCAGACCTGGACCTGAGGCTGGAGCTGGGGCTGGAGCTGACGCTGGAGCTGGATCGAAGCTTGGGCTTGGGATGGGGCTGGGACTGGAGCTCTTGCGAAGCTTCAGCGAAGCTGTATCCGGAGCTTGAGCTGGGGCTGGAGCTGGAGCTGGAGATGGGGCCGAAGCTGGGGCTGTGGCCGTGGCTGGAGTTGGGCTGGGGCCGGAGCTGGTGCTAGATAGCGATAGAGTGGAGGTGGAGCGGAACCTGGAACTGGGGCTGTATCCGGAATTGCTGGCGTTGGCCCTGGAGCGAGGCTGGAGCTGGGCTGGAGCTGGAGCTGGGGCTGGAGCTTGGGAGCTGGGGCTTGAGAGTTCGGCTGACCTGGGGCTGGAGCTGGGCTGGAGCTACAGCTGTAGCTGGAGCTAGGGGTGAAGCTGATGCTGGGCTGGACATGGAGCTGGAGTTTAGAGCGGGGGCAAGAACTCGGCAGGAGCTGAGCAGTACCTGAAGCTGGGGCTGAGGCTGCGGCTGGTGTTGGGCTGGAATTGGGACTGGATCACGAGCAGCGTCTGGGGCTCCGGCTGGACCTGGAGCTTGGGCTAGGTCTAGGGCTCGGAGCTGGAGCGATGGCTGGCGGCTGGACCTGGACCTGGGCTGGACCTGGGAATTGGGCTGGAGCTTCTCCGGGCTTCTCCGGAGCAGGAGCTGGAGCTCGGGCTGGAGCGAAAGGAGCTGGGGTACAAGGTTGAGATGGAGCTGGACTCGAGCTCGAGCTGGAGCTGGTGCTGGAGCGGGAGCCGAATCAGAGCTGGAGATCGAGGTCCGAGCTGGGCAGGAGGTCGGCCAGGGAAATGGTCCTGGAGCTCGGAGATTGGACCAGAGCTGGAGCCAGGGCTGGAGCTCGAGCTGGGCTGGAGCTTCAGCTGGAGGGAGGGCTTGGGCTGGAGCTGGAGCGAATCTGGAGCTGTCAGACGAGGAAAAGGTACCCTTACCGCTACCCTTGCTTCGTTTTCCCCTTTTTGGGCCTCCGGGGAGGCCCTCGTTGCCACCGTCGGATTCGCTTCGAAATCCTGGTCAGAACGCACTCCGGGAGAGGTCCGGTCAGAAGCGGTATCGGTACCTGTCGATATCTCCAAGCTGGGGCCAAAACTTGGAGCTGAACGGGATCTGAGCTGGGCTGGAGCTGGGCTGGAGCCAGAGATTGACACGGAGATGAAGTTCTGGCAACGTGGTGCCATTCGCTTGAAGGTTGGCCATGGACTCGTTGTCGACATCGTCCTCTAGGTTTCAGCCATCCTTCCAGAGGTTCCGAGGGATCTCGTTCAAGAGGTTCCAAGAATGCCTCCAGAGGCCTCTGGAGGCCCACAACAAGATACAGCAACGTTCAAAACCTCGATTCTCGGACCTCCTCCTCCTCCTCCTCCTCCTCCTCCTCCTCCTCCTACTGCATCCTCGGTCATCCTCCTTCTCCTCCTTTTCTTCTCCTTCTCCTCCGCCTCCTCTTCCCTCGTCATCACTCTCTCGATCCTTCTCTTCCTCGATCTCGAGATCCCCGATCCCTCGATCCTCGATACCCTCTCACCTCAATACCTCGATGCCCATCGATCCTCCTCATCCTCCCTCCTCCTCGTTTCCCCTCCCCCTCCCTTCCCTCTCCCTCCTCGCTCTTGCCGAGTGGGCCCCCGAGGTGGAGAAGCTGACCCTCAACATCAGCGTCGGCGAGAGTGGCGACAGGCTCACGCGCGCCGCCAAGGCCTGCGGTGCGCCCCTCGGGTCAGATCGGTCGCAGTCGAGGTTATGCGACAAGGTCCACCTCAGTTCCGTAAGGGCCTCGGTGTACCTTAGGTCCTTCCGGGGATTGCCAACTACGAACACCGATCCTGCCGAGGCCCATCCTGGGACGGGGATTGGTGAAACCGCCTTCTGGCCAAGCCAGGAATGTTCATACACCTTTCCTGCGTCCGGGATGGGCCCAGGACCGGTGTTGGTGCAGAAAGTAAGCGATCCGTATTCATGGTAAGGCCCACTTTAGTTTCGATCGCGGCTCGATGTTCCTTGGTCCTTCCACAAGTATTTCCTTGCCGTCTCTCACGCAGCTGGGCGCAACCGAGGCCCGACAGGCTTCGTTCCAGACCCAACGCACTCTGTGCCGAAGCTTTGACTGTACGACGGAGGCGACGGACGTCGGACGACGACGTCGGACGACTTGGACCACGGCGGACGACGACGACGAGGAGGAGGAGGAGGAGGGCGACGACGAGGGAACGAGAGAGAGAGAGAGAACGATACAGAGAGAGAGAGAGAGAGAAGAATAAGCAGAGAGGGAGAAGGGAGGAAGGGGGAGAGATAGCAACGGACGACGAGGACGAGTAATTCTTGACACCTCGCGTATCCCCACCAGACCCAGCAGCTGCCCCTCAGCCGCCGCTTCTGAGCGCTGGCCCGGCCGTCTTGCGCGTCGCTCAGTAGCTAATTAGGCTGGCCCGCGCCCCGCACCCCCCTCTCGGCGACAGCTTCACGCGTCTGCCCGCGACCAAAAAAAAGTATCCCCACCAGAGATGTGTGCAATTTAGGCTCCTGCTGGTTAGCTGTAGCTCCGGACGGCGCGCGGCCCTTCCGTTTGCGCTGGCGATCAAAACGTATCCACCAGCGTCAGGTCGCGCCGACCTGCTTCATCTTCTGGTTCACGCTCTCGGGGCTCTTGGTGTCGGTGTGCGGCCATCAGAAGTTCTACCGGTACGGCAAGGGTGGTACTCTGGGGTGCTCGGTCTCGGCTACTGGGCGTCGCTGCCGGCTGGCACGGCACCCTGTTCCTGCTGGTCCACTTCCCATATGGTCTGCCCACTTCCCGGTGTATTTACTTCACGGTGTTCATCTTCTGCCACTTGGCCGCCTTCTCGCGCCAGATTGGCTGCGTCCGCCACTGGCACGCGGTTTGTTCCCTGCACGCCTCTTCCGCTCCATTTCCTTGGTCCCCGTGCTCGCCGCGGCCACGTGGCCTTCGTCTTCGGCACGCTTGCCTGGCCGGCACCGCGGCTCGCGGGCCGTTGCCCTCACTGCTTTTTCGTTTGCTACCGACGCGGCCCGCCGTAGCACGCTCGGCGTTCGACTTGTTTCGCGCGCCTGCTAAACAAAAGTATCCCCACCAACCCATCCAGACACGATCGGAGGCTGTTTCGAGGCCTCTTGGAGGCTATCGTGAGCCAGGTTCGGCTACAGGCTGTCGGAGGCTACCTTCAACCATGCTCAGCTATCTTGGACCGTCTTGCTGCTGTTTTGAAGCCTAATGGATGTCCGTCGGAGGCGTCTTGAACCATGCTCGACCTTCTGGGGCCATTTTGGGGGGTGGGAAAGAGGGGGAAGGGGAGAAGGAGGGGGAGTAGGAAGAGGAGGAGGAGGAGGAGGACGACGACGACGAGAGGAAGAAAGAAAAAGAGAGAGAAAGCGAGAGACGAAACGATACAGAGAGAGAGAGAGAGAGACAGAGAGAAAAGGGGCACGCAGAGTGGGAGAAGGGAGACAAGGGGAGAGATAGCAACGGACGACGAGGACGAGTAATTCTTGACACTTCGCGTATCCCCACCAGGTAGGGTCAAGATCGACCGGGCTGTCGCAAGGAGAAGAAAACAGTACGCTGGAAACTTCAGCGCGTGCTACGGCCTCCCCCCCGACCAAAACTTCTCCTGGCACGCCCTCGGCCGCCAGCTAGACAAGGCCCTGGAGGAGTTCCTCTCCAGCCCCGCGCTGTCGCAGCGCGCCTCATTGTCCAGATGTCACTCGCGCCCTCCAGTGCTCCCAGGCAAGATTTTGTCTTCCTGGGCCGCTCACCCCCCGCGTGGGGAAGTGGCGGTCGGCATGCCGTCTGGGGAAGAAACGATCAGGAATCAGGGGGCCCCGCCCGCCCCTGCCGATGTGGGGAGGAGGGGGAGGAGGAAGGAAGGAGGGAGGCAGCTGGCCGTGCCCACTCGCCGAGCGAGTGCTCCCGAGCAGGGGGGGGCCCCTCCGTCTCAAGGCCTTTCGGCCGAGGTGCCCTTCCCGGGAGCCGCTGTTGCAGCTCTTCCGGCCCCCCGGGGGGCCCGAAGAGCGGCCCCTGGACGCCGGTCAGCACGAAAACCTTCGGTTTGATCTGCTGAAGGAGGCAGGTCCCACGACGTTTTCATCGCCGTCACGCTCGTCGCCCTGCGGGGGGGGGGAGGGCGATGTGCCGCCTCCCGCGTTCGGTGGCTCAACCGCTTGTCTGTGGGTCAATTATGCACTGCTGACCCCCGATCTATTTTTGAATACACGTGACGTGGCTGGTCTGGTCGAATGTTGGATGCTGGATGTTCGTGGGCGATATATGTATATATATATATATATATATATATATATATATATAATATATATATATATACACATCTATATATATATATATATATATATATATATATATGTGTATACATATATACATATATATACATATATATACATATATATACATATATCTATACATACACAGAATTTGTATATAGTTATCATTAGAATACATAAAACGACCCCCTCTCCTGCAATGGCCCAGTCCGCAACCATCCGAGAACAATTTGTAATACCCTTCCGGTTCGTTTCCCAGAGACGGCCCAGAGAGGCCAAGGGGGCCCCAAGACTTTACAAGAGGGCTCCAGAAAGCGCCCAATAGGGTCCAAGAGGCGGCCTCCAAGACAGCCCGAGAACGCCCCAAGACGCCCAAGATGGCCCCAAGACGGCCCAAGAGGCGCCAAAGAAGCCCTAAGAGCGCTCCAAGAGGACCCCCAAGAGGGCCCAAATAGGCAGCAAACATCAGCGCTTTCCTTTGTATGTTTCAAATGATTTTCGTGCTCTCGCGTTATAAGCTTCCGACGCTCCAAGACCGCCCCAGAGGCACCCCAAACCGCCCCAAGACGGCCCAAGAGGCCCGCAAGAAGGCCCATATGCATAGAGGGCCCCAAGAAGGCCCAAGAGGGCCCCAAAACGGCCCATGAGGCGCCCAAGATCGCGCAAGAGGGCCCCAAGCTGGCCCCAGGAGGGGCCCAAGAGGGGGAACACGAACCGACAATTCGAGCCTTCCGCCCCAAGCGGTCCCCTGGAGGCCCCAGGAGGCCCAAAAAGAGACCCCCAAACGCCTCCATGAGGCCTCCAAACCTACCTCCAAGGGGCCCCCGAGAGGCCTCCCACGATGTCCGAACGAACTTCAAGAGGCCTCCAACCCACAACCCAGGCACGGTGGCGGGATGGGTCGATGGAACGCTTACGACGGCCTCCAGACGGCCCCAAAGGCCCCCAATATACCCAAGAGGCTTCCAAAAGGTCTCCCAACAGAGCTCGACGAGGCAAACAAACAGTGATTTTCCAAGAGTTTGTGAACAATTTGCGTTTCCGCCTCTTCCGCTTCCCGACGCTGCAAGACGCCACGAGAGGCTCCGAGGATCGCCCCAAGACGGCCCAATAGGCTTCAAAAGCGCCCCAAGGCGGCCCCACAACGGCCGAAGAGACGTCCAAGACGGCCTGCCCCAACCGCGGCCCAGGACCGGGAACGTGAACCGAGAATCCGAGATCTTCGCCCTAGGAGACCCCCAGGAGGCCTCAAGAGGCCCTTGAGAAACCCCAAAGAAACCTAGCAGAGCCCCAAGAGAGGCCCCGAGGGCATTTGAAAACAAGGGAATTCCTACATTTTCTTTTTGTCCGAGTTCGCCTGGCAGCCTGGCTGAGCGCGCGCGCGATGGTTCTAGTGTGTGTGTGTATAGGTATATGTAGATGTATGTATGTATGTATGTATGTATGTATGTATGTATGTATGTATGTATATACATACATACATATATGTATGGATCAAATTTCCTTGTTGCTTCCGTTCAAATTGTTTTGTCTTGGAGTGTTCCCGGGTCGCCCGGCCGGTGCCCGGGGGCATCGTGGTGGTAAGAACGAATGCCGCCCGAGAGGCCCGCGCGTCGAGACATTGACAATATGTTGAGGTGGTTCGGCAAGTTCCACATGAGATATCTTTACAAGTCTGCGTTCTGAGACGACCAGATTTGACATGGTTTGGCCCGTTTCGCTTGAGACATCCTCGCAACTCTGGGCTCCCAGACGGTACGCGAGAGGTGGTCTGGCCCATATCGTCTGAAACATCCTCAAACTTTTTCGGCTCGAGGATACCGTGGCCTGATGTTGCTTCGTCTGTTTCGCTTGAGACATCGTCGCTGCACTAGGCTTCAAGGTGCCGCCCGCGAGTTGATCCTGTCTATTTCGCTTGAGAGGTCTCCGCAATTGTGGGCAGAGAGATGCCGCGTGCGAGGGGTCCAGCCATTTTCGCATGGGACGCCCCCGCAATTCCGAGCAACCGTCGGGGAGTGCGAAGTGAAGGAGGAGGGAGAGGAGGAGTAGCAGGATGACTGAGGACGAGGGGGAGGAAGGATACTGCTCGTATTGCTGTCAGATAAGTACTCTTGTTTTCAATGCTCTTGGGACACTTCTCGTCGCCAGTGGCTGGGCGCGGCTCGATCGTGCCTGGTGATGCGGGCCGGTGCTCTGCCGACGAAGGGTGTATTACGGGCCCGTTCGCGTTCAGATTGTGGGATATCTGAAACGGTCCATTCGTTTTAGGGGGTGGAGGTGTGTTTCGGAGCCGTATGGTCTTCGCTGGCCACTTCGGTTGGCTTTTGGGGCTGTTTGGGGCCCCATCCAGAGCTCGCCTTGGCTGGCGAGGGGGGCAGTGCACCCAATTCCCTGGTGCCCGGGTCGCCCAGGACAGATTTGGGCGACCCCGGCAACCCCAAGGGCAACCCCTCGAGGGGTTGCCCTCAAAAGAGCTGAGTGCGCCCCATGGCCCACAGAGAGCCATCCTCGAAGCCTCGGGCTCCGAGATGCTCCGACTTGATGTGCTCTGGCTCTTCTCGCTTGAGACGTCCTCACAATTCTGGATTCCAGGATGTGATTCGCGAGGTACTCAGGCTTGTTTTGCCTGAGGTGTCCTCGGAACCCCAGAATTGAAGTGCCCTGGCCCTTTTAGCTTGAGACGTCCTCACCACCAAGACGTGGTCCGCGAGGTACTCAGGCATGTTTCGCCAGTGACATCCTCGGTATCCTTGGCTCTGACCGTTTGGCCTGAGACGTTCTCGCAACTCTGGGTTGGAGATGCGGTTCACGAGGTGCTCAGGCCCGGTTCGCTTGAGACATCCTCGGAACCCCCGATTCCGAGGTGCCTTGACTTGAGATTTTCTGGCCCGCTTGGGTTGAGGCATCCTCGCAACTCGCTCCTCTGGGTTCCAAGATGTGGCTCGCGAGGTGCTCTGGCTCGTCTCGCTTGAGACGTCGCAAGCCTGGATTCCAAGATGTGGTTCGCGAAGTACTCAGGCCTGTTTTTCCTGAGACATCACCCAGACCCTGGGCTACTGCGAGATGCCCTGAATTGAGGTACTCTGGCCCATTTCGCTTGAGATGTTCTCACAATTCTGGGTTCCAAGACGTGGTCCGCGAGGTGCTCAGGCCCGTTTCGCCTGAGACTTCCTCGGAATCCGTGGTTTCGAAATGCCTTGACTTGAGGTGATCTGGGTGAAGTGCGCCACGCTTGAAGGCGACATTCACGGAGTTGTTGCTTTGGTTGCCCCCGGTGCCGGGGGAAGTTGGGCACCAACAGAAAGTGACAGAACAGACGAGAAGTCGCAATTCTAGGTATACATGTCGCATGTATATATATATATACACACATATATATACACACACCGTAGCCCCCCGCAGATACGGATAAGAGTGAGGGGGCGGTGCGGACGTTTGCAGTTTGCGAGACTCTGGGGAAACCCGCCGCAGGCGCCAAAGTTTCACACATTATACAACGAGCCCGCCGCAGGCGCCGACTTTTTCGTTAAACCAATGTGGGTAGGTCGCGGGTGGGTCGTGGGTGGGTTGCAAATGGGTCGCGGGTGGGTCGCGGGTCGCGGGGTGGGTCGCGGGTGGGTCGCGGATGGGTCGCGGGGTGGGTCGCGGGTGGGTCGCGGGGTGGGTCGCGGGTGGGTGGCCGGTGGGTCGCGGGGTGGGTTGCGGGGTGGGTCGCGGGGTGGGTCGCGGGTGGGTCGCGGGGTGGGACGCGAGTTGGGTCGCGGGGTGGGTCGCGGGGTGGTCGCGGGTGGGACAACGACAATTAACAGCAACAACAACAACAATCACTTTAAGATTGTTCGCTCTTGCTGGCACGCGTGTCTTGCACTCCGTATACCCCAACCCTCGACACCCGCCCACTTCGTCTTCGATTGCTTCCCCTTTCGGGGAGAATCGCTTCCTTGTCGGTCACTGACTGAAGTGCGAAGAAGTCTCGAGCGAGAACGCTGTTCCGGAGTTCGGGGGCCTCTCTGGCCAGGGGCTCTCGGAATACCGATGGAGAAATATCGAACGGGAACTCTTGTCGCCGTGTCCGGGCCTCCACCAACTTGCCTGAATCTCGGGAAAGTCTCGAACGAGAGCGCCGTTTCATGAGTTCGGGGGCCTTCTTGGCTTGGGGCTCTCGGAGTAAATCGTGAAGAAGTATCGAGCAGGAGCCCTTGTCGTCGTGGCTGGGCCTCCGCCAACTTAATCGAATTGCGAGGAAGTCTGGAGCAAGAGTGCCGCTCCTGAGTTCGTGGGCCTCTCTGGCCAGGATATCTCGGGGTAAATTGTGAGGACGTATCGAGCGGGAGCCGTTGTTGTCGTAGCTGGGCCTCCAAGGGCCCACATTCAGGCTCAAGCCAACGCTCGAGCGGGAGCCTCGTTTCCGGAGAAAATGTAGCCTGCGTCTAGGCGAGAGCGCGCGGAACCGTTTCCGGAGATCAGCAATAATTATTCTTTAGACATGAACCACCATCATTTTACCTTCATGCGCGATGTTTCCACACGAAGCATGCGACCATCATGATAACCATCCCCATCACTGGGGATTATTGTTATATAGCGGGGTCCGTTATTCCCATTCCCAGATCTCCCGCCCAATGAGGTCTTGCAAACACCTTCTCCGAGGAATTTGGATATATCCCGCCTCGGAAACACATGCTCGTTCCTTGCTGCGCCGATGCGAGACCGCCAATGGAGCCCCAGCCAAGGGTAAAGCACAAGGAAGTATCGGGCGACAGAATTGCCTTGGTGGGGATGGGGGCCGTCGGAGGCGAGGCAAGGACCTGGCCCTGAATAGAAAGGGAAAAAGTCTCGAGCAAGGCCGCTGTCGTTGCTGGGAGCGGCGCCAATGCTGAAGAGAGTAACACTTGTCTAGCGCAAAACAAAACGAAATCTCGAGCGGGAACGCTGGTTTTGTTTGGACGGCGGTTGTCGGCGGCGAGGAGGAAAACCTCCTTGAGTAAAAAGGGAGGAAGCCTCGACCGGGAGCCGTTGTTTTGTCGGGACGGGGGCTGTCGCGGCGAGGAACAGCACCGTCCTGAGGAAAAAGGGAGGAAGCCTCGAGCGGGAGCGTTGTTGCTGGGAGCGGCGCCAATTCAAAAGAGATCAGGGCGCCAGTCTAGCGCAAAACGAGAGGAAGTCTCGAGCGGGAGCGTGGGTTTTGTTGGGACGGCTGTTTTCCGCGGCGAGGAGGAGTGCCGCCTTGAGTAAAAAAGGGAGGAAGTCTCGAGCTGGAGCGTTGTTGTTGCTGGGGGTGGCGCCGCTGAGGGAAAGAGTAGCGCGCCAGTCCACGGTAAAACGGGGGGGAATTCTCGAGCGGGATCGCTGGTTTTGTTGGGACGGCGGCTTTCGGCGGCGAGCAAGAGCATTGGCCCTTTGAGTAAAAAGGGAGGAAGCCTCGATCGGGAGCGTTGTTGTTGTTGTTGCTGCTGCTGCTGCTGTTGTTGTTGTTGGTGGTGGTGGTGGTGGTGGTGGTGTTGTTGTTGTTGTTGAACATTATTACTTCTAAAGAATAATTATTGTTGGGACCCCTGGTGCACGAGCCCCCCGCCGCGCCTAGGCCGCAGCCTCATTTTCATCATTTTCGTGAGGAAGTCTCAGGCAAAACGGGGTCCGGATCCGGTTGTGTTGTTACGATCGGTTTTCCCTTGCAAAAAATAAGCTAAAGTGGACATTTCTTGTTCTAACATAACCAAACTTCAAGAATCCCTTGCAAAAAATAAGGTAAAGTGGACATTCGCGCGCGCAAGACGAAATCCTTCCAAAACCTTAGTGTTCGTAGCGATTTCAACATAAAAACATCAAAAAACCAATGGTTTTTCAAAAAAAATGTCAAAATTTCATCCCGCGCGCTCTTGCGGATTTGTCGGAAACCCAACACTTTTTAAACATTTCTGTCAAATGGGCTTTTGCCGAGCAACTTTTTCGAACTTCTGCAACAACGGTTGCGCACCTGCCAGGGCCATCATCCCTGTCAAATAATACCATGCGGGACACATTCGTTTTTTCTTCGCGCGCGCACGCCGTCGTCGTCGGCCGCGGGGCCCTGAATAGTAGCCACGGTCGTCCGCATGCCACGAAGTGAAGTGTCCGAACGTCATAGGGCGGGAAGCTGGGTGTGGGTGGTGGCGAAGAGTCGTTTGGAAATTTGGTAGAGCTTGAACCGGCCCCCCCACAAAGTGGGGGTATTGCCCGCCTCCTATGAAAACCCTGGCACTGGTGAGAACGGAGTGTCCCCACGTGCTAGTAATTGTTGTTGTTGTTGTTGAACATTATTACTTCTAAAGAATAATTATTGTTGGGACCCCTGGTGCACGACCCCCCCGCCGCGCCTAGGCCGCAGCCTCATTTTCATCATTTTCGTGAGGAAGTCTCAGGCAAAACGGGGGAGTCCGGATCCGGTTGTGTTGTTACGATCGGTTTTCCCTTGCAAAAAATAAGCTAAAGTGGACATTTCTTGTTCTAACATAACCAAACTTCAAGAATCCCTTGCAAAAAATAAGGTAAAGTGGACATTCGCGCGCGCAAGACGAAATCCTTCCAAAACCTTAGTTTTCGTAGCGATTTTAACATAAAAACATCAAAAAACCAATGGTTTTTCAACAAAAAAATGTCAAAATTTCATCCCGCGCGCTCTTGCGGATTCGTAGGAAACCCAACACTTTTTAAACATTTCTGTCAAACGGGCTTTTGCGAGCAACTTTTTCGAACTTCTGCAACAACGGTTGCGCACCTGCCAGGGCCATCATCCCTGTCAAATAATACCATGCGGGACACATTCGTTTTTTCTTCGCGCGCGCACGCCGTCGTCGTCGGCCGCGGGGCCCTGAATAGTAGCCACGGTCGTCCGCATGCCACGAAGTGAAGTGTCCGAACGTCATAGGGCGGGAAGCTGGGTGTGGGTGGTGGCGAAGAGTCGTTTGGAAATTTGGTAGAGCTTGAACCGGCCCCCCCACAAAGTGGGGGTATTGCCCGCCTCCTATGAAAACCCTGGCACTGGTGAGAACGGAGTGTCCCCACGTGCTAGTAATTGTTGTTGTTGTTGTTGTTGTTGTTGTTGTTGTTGAATGAGGACGATTAGACCGGCCCGGGGGGACCCCAGCAACCCCAGCAACCCCAGCAACCCCAGCAACCCTTCCGCGGCCGCGGAAGGGGTCCTGGTAGGATCCCATAGGATTCCTGAGGGATCCCTATCGGATTCCTCAGGGATCCCATAGGATTCCTTAGGGATCCCATAGGTTTCCTATACGATTCCTATAGGATTCCTTAGGGATCCCATAGGATTCCTATACGATTCCTATAGGATTCCTAAGGGATCCCATAGGCTTCCTCAGGGATCCCATAGGATTCCTCAGGGTACCTAAGGGATACCCATAGGATCCCCATAGGATTCCTAAGGGATCCCATAGGATTCCCATACGATTCCTTTAGGATCCGCATCGGATTCCTATAGGATTCCAGTAGGATTCCTAAGGGATCCCATAGGATTCCTCAGGGACCCCATCGGATTCCCAAGGGACCCTACAGGATTCCTCAGGGATCCCATAGGATTCCTAAGGGCTCCCATAGGATTCCTAAGGGACCCCATAGGATTCCTAAGGGATCCTGTAGGATTCCTTAGGGATTCCATAGGATTCCTAAGGGATCCCATGGGATCCTATAGGATTCCTCAGGGATCCCATAGGATTCCTAAGGGGCCCCATAGGATTCCCAAGGGATCCCCATAGGATTCCTAAGGGAGCCCATAGGATTCCCATACGATTCCTATAGGATCCGCATAGGATTCCTAAGGGATCCTATAGGATTCCTAAGGGATCCTATAGGATTCCTCAGGGATCCCATCGGATTCCTAAGGGATCTCATAGGAATCCTAAGGGATCCCATAGGATGCCTATAGGATTCCAATAGGATTCCCATAGGATCCCAGTAGGATTCCTCAGGGACCCCATAGGATTCCCAAGGGATCCCATAGGATTCCTAAGGGATCCCATAGGATTCCCCCATAGGATTCCCGTACGATTCCTATAGGATCCCCATAGGGTTCCTAAGGGATCCTATAGGATTCCTAAGGGATCCTATAGGATTCTTGAGGGATCCCATCGGATTCCTAAGGGATCCCATAGGATTCCTAAGGGATCCCATAGGATTACTATAGGATTCCAACAGGATTCCTATAGGATCCCCAGTGGGATTCCTAAGGGAACCCATAGGATTCCTCAGGGACCCCATAGGATTCCCAAGGGACCCTACAGATTTGACTTCGCCATCCCTGGGGGGGCTGCGGTCTGCGAAACTGTCGCCACTTTCGAGGGCTGCTGGGGGGGGGGGGGGCATCGGAGTGACCTGCGCGGGGACTTAGTATAAACAGGTTGGATCCTTCGGAACGCTGAAATAGGAATTCGATAGGAAATGGTCGAGTCCCAGCCGCCGGAGGAATTCCTTAATCATTTATTTGTTTTTGAATCGGAATTCAATAGGACATGGTCGAGTCGGGGACGGGGGGGTCCTTAACTGCGTCCCCCCGTCGGGGCCCGAAAATGAACCTCTTGGGGCCCTCGTGGGCCGCTCTTGGAGCGGTCTTGGGTGTTCTTGGGGCGGTCTTGGGGCCCCCCTGGGCCCCTTTTGGGGCCCTCTTGGGCCATCCAGAAGCCATCTTGAGGCCTCAAGAGGCCATCGGGCGCGAAAGGGTGACAATGCAAAAAACATCGGAAAAACATACAGGATTTGAATGATTTTGGCCTCTTGAGGGCTTCCTTGGAGGGCTCGAAAGGCACTTGGAGCCGTCCTGGGGCGGTCTCCAGAGCTCTTGGATGCATGTTGATAGCTATCTTGAACCATCTTGGGATATCTTGCGCGATCTTGGAGACCATCTTGGGCTCTCTGGGACCCGCTTGGAGCCATCTTGGGCCATCTTGGACGCTCCAACCGCTCGCGGCACCCTCCCTCCAGGTCCAGGGGGAGGGGGTAGGGGGAGGGGGAACCCCCTCCCCGAAGGGGAAAAAGGGGGTTTAGCAGAACGAGCTCCTTAGACCACTCACGCCCTAAAGTGCTGGTGGGATTCGCCGGTTTGGGCCCACGCTGGCTAACATCGTAGCCACTCTGCCCCAGGCCTCTTGGGCGAACCCCACCGCGAACACCTTGGGCAAAGCTGTTGTTGTTGTTGTTGCTCCTGGGTCTCCTCCTCCTTGCGTTCCAGCGTGGGCGTGCATGGTTGAATGCGCCCAGGGTATTTTTTCTTCGGGCCCCAGGACTCACGGAAATCGACCCGCGGTCCGAAATCATGATTCCAGGACGGCCTCCAGGTGCGCAGATCGCTCAAGAGTGAACGACCCACGCGATGTCAGCAGCCAGTTCCCATGTCGTCGCGACTGCGGTCGTCTGCGTCGTCGTCGTCGCCATCGCCCTCATGTCATCGGCTGGCTCGAGTGGATCCTATAGGATTCCTAAGGAATCCTATAGTATTCCTAAGGGATCCTATAGGATTTCCTATAGGATCCTATAGGATTTCTCGAGGATCCTATAGGATTCCTCAAGAGCTCGCTGCACCGGTGCGCACACGCGTCGTGCTGTCAGAATCCGCATGGAGGACGTAGCGTTGAGAGCTTGGTCTGTGGAGGTAAGCTTTCGGGGTTGCGGGGGGTTGCTGGGGTTGCTGGGGTTGCTGGGGTTGCTGGGGTCCCGCGGTTGCCCCCGGGCCGGTCAAGTCGGCCTTGTCCCTAGGGGAGGAGGCGCTGTGGAGCTCCCCACTGGACGGGCCGGTCAACTGCGCCTCGTTCTTGTTGTTGTTGTTGTTGTTGTTGTTGTTGTTGTTGTTGTTGTTGTTGTTGTTGTTGGGGGGCCGGTTTTGGCGCCCCCCAAACCGCTCGAGTGGACTCATTTTCAATGAAAGTGTAGCCGGCGCCGAGGCGAGAGCGCCAAAGCGCCAGGGAGGGGTCCAGCAATACAAAATGTTTAGCAATTAATTTTCAACAAGAGCAGCAACAACACTCACTTTAAGGCTCTTCGCCCTTCTCAACTCGAGTGTCCAATAACGCGTATTTCCCAAACCTTCGATACCCGCCGTCTTCGTCTTCGATCGAACTCCTTTTGGGGGGTATACGTTTCTTCCCCGCAGGCCGGGCCCCGGCAAGCGGCGGGGCGGCCGCGGACCAGGGGACACGAAGGGAATGCGTATGGGGCCACGCGAAGCGCGAACGAGCGGGGGCCACGAAGGGCAGATAATGCGGGGCCACAGAAGGCAACGATGGGGCCACTGAGGGTAGCAACTGGGCCACGTAGGACAGTGAGGGGGCCTCAAACAGCGACAGCGGGGCCACGAAGGGAATGCACATGGGGCCACGACGGGCGCGACTCCTGGGTGCCTGGGTGCCGGGAGCGCGGCGCTGGAGCAAATTGCAAGAAATTCCAACGCAAGGGCGTTATTCTTCAGCAAATTGCAAGCAGGTCTCCAGCGAGAGCGCGATTCCAGAACGCCGGGAGAGCGATTCCTGAATAAATTGTACGGAGCTCCCATGCGAGAGCGCGATTCCCAAATAAAATGCGAGGATGTCTCGGGCGGGAGCGGGGGTCCTGGCTAAATGGAGAGGAAGGCTGAGGCGGGAGCCGTTGTTGTTGTAACCTGGGGGCCAGGGGCACAGTTTGAGCAGTCGAGGGGCACACTTTGACTGAGAAATTATCCCGGCAAAGCAACCTAAGAGCGATGTGTAGGAGCATATCTGGAAGCATTCCCCTTCAGATTCAGATGAGAGTCCAGTTGTAGAATTCTGCCGATCTCGCAGTCGTAGTCGCATTCGCGATGACAGTCGCAGTGGCAGCGGCAGTCGCATTCACAGCCTCAGCCTCAGCCTGCCTCAGCCTCAGCCGCAGCCTGCCTCAGCCTCAGCCTGCCTCAGCCTCAGCCTCAGCCTGCCTCAGCCTCAGCATCAGTCTGCCTTCAGCCTCGGCCACAGCCTCCGCCTGCCTCAGCCTCAGCCTGCATGAGCCTCAGCCTCAGCCTCAGCCTCAGCCTGCCTCAGCATCAGCCTGCCTCAGCCTCAGCCTCAGCCTGCCTCAGCCTCAGCCTCAGCCTGCTTCAGCCTCAGCCTCAGTCTGCCTTCAGCCTCGGCCTCAGCCTCAGCCTGCCTCAGCCTCAGCCTGCATCAGCCTCAGCCTCAGCCTCAGCCTGCCTCAGCATCAGCCTGCCTCAGCCTCAGCCTGCCTCAGCCTCAGCCTCAGCCTGCCTCAGCCTCAGCCTGCCTCAGCCTCAGCCTCAGCCTGCCTTCAGCCTCAGCCTCAGTCTGCCTTCAGCCTCGGCCTCAGCCTCAGCCTGCCTCAGCCTCAGCCTGCATCAGCCTCAGCCTCAGCCTCAGCCTGCCTCAGCATCAGCCTGCCTCAGCCTCAGCCTCAGCCTGCAGCCTCAGCCTCAGCCTCAGCCTGCAGCCTCAGCCTCAGCCTCAGCCTCAGCCTCAGCCTCAGCCTGCCTCAGCCTCAGCCTGCAGCCTCAGCCTCAGCCTCAGCCTCAGCCTCAGCCTCAGCCTGCCTCAGCCAGCCTGCCTCAGCCTCAGCCTCAGCCTCAGCCTGCCTCAGCCTCAGCCTCAGCCTCAGCCTGCCTCAGCCTCAGGCCTTCAGCCTCAGCCTGCCTCAGCCAGCCTGCCTCAGCCTCAGCCTCAGCCTGCCTCAGCCTCAGCCTCAGCCTGCTTCAGCCTCAGCCTCAGTCTGCCTTCAGCCTCGGCCTCAGCCTCAGCCTGCCTCAGCCTCAGCCTGCCTCAGCCTCAGCCTCAGCCTCAGCCTGCCTCAGCCTCAGCCTGCCTCAGCCTCAGCCTCAGCCTGCCTCAGCCTCAGCCTCAGCCTGCTTCAGCCTCAGCCTCAGTCTGCCTTCAGCCTCGGCCTCAGCCTCAGCCTGCCTCAGCCTCAGCCTGCATCAGCCTCAGCCTCAGCCTCAACCTGCCTCAGCATCAGCCTGCCTCAGCCTCAGCCTCAGCCTGCCTCAGCCTGCCTCAGCCTCAGCCTCAGCCTGTCAGTCTCAGCCTCAGTTGCCTTCAACCTCGGCCTCAGCCTCAGCCTGCCTCAGCCTCAGCATCAGCCTGCCTCAGCATTCAAAATGTGGCCCAGGAATGGAGTTCTGGGAACTCGAAGAACACGAAGTGGCATACAGTTGGCTCCCGGCTTTCAACATCATGCCCAGGAATGGAGTTCTGGGAACTCGAAGACCACGAAGTGGCCTACAGTTGGCTCCGGGCATTCAAAATCATGCCCAGGAATGGAGTTCTGGGAACTCGAAGACCACGAAGTGGCCTACAGTTGGCTCGGGGCATTCAAAATCATGCCCAGGAATGGAGTTCTGGGATCTCGAAGAACACGAAGTGGCTTACAATTGGCTCCGGGCATTCGAAATCATGCCCAGGAATGGAGTTCTGGGAACACGAAGACCACGAAGTGCGTTACTGTTGGCTAAAAAAGGAGTCCCCGGATCCCGTCCGGCATCTGCCCAGACCCCCTTGGGGAGTCATGATGGTTTCTTTTGAGACCACTAGAAACCTATCAGTCTTCGCTGTTAGGTAAAAACAGTTTGCACCGGTGAGGGGGGTTAACAATAATTATTCTTCAGAAGTGAGAAGACAACAATAACAACGCAACAAGCAGAGTCCTCACCACGGATGCCCACTTCAGCCACGCACTCAGGGACAATGAATGACTGTTCGGCCCCCTCACTCTGCCATATCCTCGGCCTCGCGTGCTGGGGCCCTGGGCCGCGACCCCGCGGATACGGGGCGTTGTTTCGCGGATGCCCCGTACGGAACGCATCCGTGCGACCGCGTATCCGCGGGTTCGGGCCCCGGAATCGAGACCACGAAGGCGCGGATACGGATCGCTGTTCGTGAGATACACCCGGATGCTGGATGCACGTGACGTGTCGAGCTGGTGGAGACGGCGGCCCATGCACACGGGGGTCAGTCAGAGCGCCAAATCTTGCAGGACCTTGCGAAGCCAGGGTTGAATTGCCCCAGGTTAACTTAGCGCGCAGGATCCTGCACGATCCTGGAAGATACTGCAGGATCCTCCAGAGCCAGACTGACCCGGGCTTGTATTTACCCGGGTCAGTAGAAGCCCGAAAGTTGCAGTCTTGGTCGAGGGCTGGATGCACATGTGGCCGCATGTCCTTCCGGCGCCCAGCCATCGTGTGGCGGGGTCGGGCACCATCCGCGTGTGTATGCAGCGCGTGGCCTCCCGATGCTCCACATGCGGCTCCAGGCATGTGAGCGACGCAGAAAGAAGCGGGTAGTCTTCACAGACATTGGCGCATGAGTTGCACGCGTAAGGTCGCGCGTGAACACCTTCGTTGGTCGCGTGCCGCGCCCGGGGCCAGTGTACGCCACCGCGCCGCGTAAGGTCGCCGAGCCATTTTGCGGAAGACCCGTGGAATAGTAGCCATACGGTGTCTCGCGTCCGGGCTCTCCACCGTGGAATGCTCATCGTCTTGCGGCATCTCCATGGGCCCCTGGCGCTCGCGAAGTGGGGGCCCCAGGGGGTGCGGCCTCAGAAGGGCGCCGCGAGGTCCTGGAGCAGCTGACCGAGCAGCAGCCCGTCTTCTCCAAGTGCCGCATGACCATCCGGTCCTTCGGCGTGAGGCGCAACGAGAAGATCGCGTGCCACACGCAAGCTGCCCCCGATCGCCAGAACCGACGCTCGGGCAGGCGCATGACCAGGATAAGTCTTTGCAGAGCGTCCTGGATTACTCCCAGTACGCTCCGGAGCGCTCTGGAACGGCTGCGGCGCCTGAAGCGCCAGTCCTACGAGATCCCCGATCGAACTCCCGGTCTAACTATCTCTCGTGATCCTGGCTTTGTCTTACGTAGATTCGTCCAGAGGTTGTGAGGACTTGTTCGAAGAAGAAACCGAAGGTGGACGCGGCACAGACATAAACGTTGGGTCGGCAGGTTTTTCGGATTGGCGCCGGACCCCCCCACGCGCCATAACCAGCGCCAGAGGCGCCGCCAGCGGGTCCATCGCCGATCCAAGCAGTCTGCACGGACCTCCGAAGGTTTGTGCTAAACTATGCTGCGTTGCTTCGTTTGCTGGCGGTGGTCTGTTCAGGTCTTGACCTGGCCTGCCTGCACGAGAGACTCCGCGGCCTCAAGGGCCGGCTGGGTGTCTGAGCGCACTGCGTTGGGAGGCACGCCAGAATCTCGAGGCGGACTCAGCCGTGGCGACGCGAAGCCTCCCACAGGCCCCAAGAGAGCGGCACATGGCCAAAAGCCTGGGTCCTCGGGCTTCCACACCCTCGAAGGTAAGTGCTCGGTCCGTGCCGGACTCGGTGGCCAAAGATCGGCCTTCCGACCTGCCCAGAGGGTGCGATCAGACCATAATCCCAAAGAGAACCAAGCCGTGACCACGAAGTGCGCCACCTCGGATTTCGAACATCTTCCGATATGCTGATTGTTGTTCAATGCGCGTCCCCAAGAGGCCCAGGCCCTTTCCCTGGAGGTCGTTTTCCGTCCCACCTTCGTTGTGGATGGCCCTAAGGCTCGATAACGGCCCCCCGAAGCCGAACTCGAGGAAATACGTCCAGATTAGAAAATCTCAGGAAGGAAAAAATCACAGACACAAATAATCGTCGATGCCCTGAAAAACATGGAAACTATGAGAAGTGGAGGGGGAGACGAACATCCAGGAAAAAATCGAAACATACGGGGGATGGATGTGTGTCTATTGATTTGTGTGTCGCTGGGCCCCTTCACAACTCATAGCGGCGGAGATCTGGGATCCTGGCCCGTCGTGCGGGGCTGGGACCGCCATCAACCGCTCCAGAGCGTGCCAGAACGCTCTGGAGCACTCTGCAGTGGGCGTCGAGTAAGGAGGGGCGATAAATGGGGGGCAACGAGGGCTGCAGAAAAGGTTCCCTTTAGGCCCCAAAAGGTGGCCTTCAGGGTCCGCGAAGTGTATCTCCTTTCTTCCCCCCCCCGATTATCAATCGTAGCGCCCCCATGCAGCGACGCCCACCTGCAACGGCCGCGGCACCCGATACATCATCCAGAACTTCCCAGTTTCAGGGATCCTCAGTAGCCCAGCAAGGGCGCGTAGCCTGCGAACGGGCGCGTAGCCCAGCAAAGGCGCGTAGCCTGCAAATCGGCGCGTAACCTGTCCTGGCCCAGACCGCGAGGCCAGAGCAGGGCCCCAACCTGGGAGGGAAACCTGAAACCCTGCTCCCGCGCCAACCTGGGAGGGAAACCTGAAACCCTGCCCCCGCGCCAGGCGGCAGCCATTGCAGAACGGGCCCCGTAGGGCCACTTCGAGCCGGATATTTGCTACCCCGCCTCCGCGCTAAGCGGACGAGACGTTGCCCTTGCGGAGAAAGAAATCCGCCGCTCCCGTGGGAGCTCCCCAAGACATGGGGCTCCTGGCACACTGAAACCCATGAAGCCCATGAACCAGAAGGTACATGAATCGAATAACTCCGTCTCAGTTGCAGATTGTCCTCCCCGGCGAAATCTCCGATTTAGGGGATATGAGACGTCGGCACCAACACGCATGAGCATGTGGGAATAATATGTGATATGTAGGGGAAGAGGGGCATCCAGAGAACATTATCCCAGAGCGACCCTACCTAGGAGTTGGAGCCCCGAGGAGAGCTTGCTTTGCTTTTGCTTTGCTTTGCTTTGCGTTGCTTGTGCTTTGCGTTGCTGTCGCTGCTGTTGCTTTGCCTTTGCTTTGCTACTGTGCTATGCTCTGCTCTGCTACGCTATGCTATGCTATGCTATGCTGCGCGGTGCTATGCTGTGCTGTGCTGTGCTGCGCTATGCTATGCTATGCTATGCTATGCCATGCTATGCTGCGCTATGCTGAACTATGCTGGGCTTTGCTATGATATGCTGTGCTGCGCTGTGCTGTGCTACGCTCTGCTATGCTATGCTGTGCTCTGCTATGCTAAAGCTCGGCGAAGCTAAGATAAAGGTGCGCTAAGCTAAGATAAACCTGAGCTAAGATGAAGCTAAGCTAAGCTAAGATGAAATAAGCTAAGCTAAGATGAGATAAGCAACGCTAAGCTAAGGGAACGTCACTTGGGGAACCGCGGGGCGGATCCTGGGGGAACCGCCCGGGGCGGGGAGCTCTGCCCGGCCCTTTAAGCACACACGGTAAGAACCCTTTCAGGCAGAGCCTAGGTAGGGAATGAGCAAGTATGGGAAATCCTGGAATTTGTGTTGATTTATTTGTGACCCCCTGGGCCCCTTTATCCCCGATATGTCCCGGCCTCGAACATCGATCGATCCTGGCCGGAGCATCCTCTGGGCCCCCGTGGACCTGTTCTGGAGCGCGTTCAGACCTGAATTTTGAGGCGGATCCGGCCGTGTGGACGGAGGGCCCTCGCATAGGCCCAGAAGAGGCGAACGCGCAGAAAAATCGTCGTCTTTCGAATTGGGGACACGGCGAAAATACAGAAAAAGCATTCGAATTTCGAACGGGTGAAGAGGGGCATAGAATTTTCGAGCGCTAAAACTCGAACTTTGACGCTTCGAACTTCGAATTTCGGACGCGAAAAGACGAGAATGAAGATTAGCCTGGCGAAGGACCCAACCATCTGCAGATGTGAGTACCGTCACTGTGAGTATCGCCTTCGGTGGATCTCCTTCTGGGGCCACGAAGCGTGTGAAGGGTGTACCAAAATGGGGCGGGGCCGCCATGAGGGCGCTGCCACTGGGGCCGTAGGAAGAGTCCCTTCTGTGGCCAAGCAGTGTGAGAGGGGTGTGCCGGAGTAGGGCGGGTGTTTCCGTTGCGCGTTGCGTTCCTGCACAGCTGGCCCGCAATGGCCCGAGCCCCAGGCCTTGCCGTTTTGAGTTCACCTCCTTCCCTCTCTGTCTGTGCGTCTTGGTGGCCGCGGCTCTGGGCAGCGTGCAACGCAGAGTCCCCGCGACGCGCGCCAGCGGCCCCAAAGGAGTCCCGGCGACGCGCGCCACTGCAGCCTTGGGTTCTATGCTTCCCAGATGGGGTCGGCGTAGAGCTGGGTCGGAGGATCGCACCGCATCGCTGATGCATCGGCGATGCGGATCGATGTGGAGCCCGATTTTTTCAAAGCCAACGTCGACGATGCAACGCCGATATATCGGCGATGCGGCGACATCCTCCGACCCCATCTACTCGGACCCCATCCAGGGGGCCTATGGGTCCAGCTTCTAATGAGAAACGAAACGTGTGAGCGGTGTGCCGAAATGGGCGGCGCGGGCGCATGCGGACGTCGCCACTGCGGCCTTGGGTAGAGCTCCTTACGGGGCCACGAAATGTGTGAGGGGTGGGCCGAAATGGGCGGCGCGGACGCATGCGAACGGCCTTATTAAAGCCTTACGTGGAGCCACCTCAGTGGGGCCGCGAAACATGTGAAGGGTGTGCCGAAATGGGCGGCGCGTACGCATGCGAACGGCACCAGTGAGGCTTCAGGTGGGGAGTCCGATGGGACCACGATGCGTGTGAGGGGTAGGGGTGTAACGAAGTCAGCAACGCGAACGCATGCGAACGGCACCAGTGAGGTTGTAGGTGGAAATCCCGACGAGGCCACGAAACGTGTGAGGGTTGGACCGGATTGTGCGGCGCGGGCGCATGCGAACGACACCATTAGGGCCTTGGGTGGAGATCCCGATGGGCCACGACACGTGTGCGGAGTGGGCCGACATGTGCGGCGCAGACGCATGCGAACGACACCATTGGGGCCTTGGGTGAAACCCCTTGTGGGGTCACGAAGCGTGTGAGGGGTGTGCTGAAATGTGCGGCGCGGACGCACGCGAACGGCCCCATCGGGGCCCTGGGTGGAGCTTTTTGTGGGGCCACGAAACGTGTGAGGGGTGCCCCGAAATTGTGGACATCCGGAGAGCAGAGTCAGAGCTGGGATGAGGGAGGGAGGAAGGGAGTAGGGGGAGGAGGAGGGATACGCGGGGCGCGGTCTCTCAAAAGCGAGAGCCCAACACCACAGGATGGTTGGGAAAAACCATTGATAAGGCGAAAACCCGTTCATAGCCGTCCGGTGTCGTCCGTCGCCGTCCGTCGTCGGCGTCCTCGTCGACGGCGTCGGCGGCGTTGGCGGCGAGGACGAGGACAGCAGGGACGCGGACGGCGGCGGCGAGGTTGCGGACAGTGAGGACGGCGAGGATGGCGACGAGGACTAGGAAGGAGATGAGCCAGACGTGGACAGGGGCAGAGGCGGCGGTGAGAATGGCGACGGCGGCGGCGACGATCAGGACACCAACGAAGACGAGGAGTGGGACGAGGAAAAACAGTTAAACCTTCGAACCTGCTCGTCGAGCTCCCCCAGGACCGGCGCCCTGCTCGCTGAGGTGCCACGCGCCCGCGACGGTACTACCTCTCTCTCCGTCGCTCGATGTCGTCGTCGTCGCGTTTGTCGTCGTCGTCGTTGTCGTCGTCACCGCCGCCGTCGTCGCCGCCGCCGCCGCCTCCGTCGTCGTCGTCGTCGTCGTCGTCGTCGTCGTCGTCGTCGTCTTCGTCGTTGTCGTCGACGCCGCCGTCGTCGTCGTCCCTTCGAGCCTGGCTCGCGAGCTCCCTCGGCACCCGCGCCCTGCTCGCCGAGGTGCCACGTGACCGTGCGCGGCGAGAAGGCCGCCAATTACGTCTCTTGCTCTGTCATCTCATTCAGTGCGCGCGTCCACCAACATAATTGATGAGCAGATCTCTACCCAGACCTCCGACGTTTTACCTTTTGCAACGCGGGTTCCCCATCACCTCAAGACGCTTCTCGGGGGCCCAGTTCTTCGTGGCGCACAGTTCTCTCGTGGCCCGGGAGCCTGAATGCCGCGTCCAGACGCCACAGACTACGAAAAGTTTCCGCCTTGGTGTTGTTCTCGACCTCGTAGGTCTGAGCACGACGCCCTCGGTTCCCGCCCTTGGCCTGCCTCTTCGCTTCCCTGTGGCGCCTGGCCAGCCGCTGGCTTCCAGCGGCGCTGGCGCGTCCGACGGCAGCCCATGGGCTCGAGCTGGGCGCGCCGAGTGACCCTGAGCCCCATGGCGTTGGGGGTCGAGGCCTCTGGCGTTGAAACGATCCTCTGATTTTCTTTCCAGCGACCCCCACCTGAGAACGCAAGGCGGGATCCCCGGGGAGCATTGGTCCCCCTGTGGCCTGGCGGCCGGGGTATGCAGTCGCCATTTGTCGGAGACACGAGGCGGGATTCCCACGGAGCACCGGCGCACTTCAGGCTTGGCGACCGCCGTGATTATGCAGGGTGTGCGAGGCGCGTCGGGAGCTTTCTTTGTCTAATCTGACTACTCCAACCTGCCGGGCGGGGAATCGTATGGAGGCCGTTTGCTGGGCTTGGTGAGGGATCGTATGGAGAGCGTTTGCTACGAGGCCATCAGAAACGATCCATCATAAAAGGCTCGTTTCCAGGGGTTTGCCGAGAGGCGTGGTGAGTTCGCATTTAAACAACATGATGTTGGAGAGTGTTCCCAACCCTCCCTTGGTTGGGTTCTCGTTCGGTTCGAATAGAGCACTGTGATCGCCCCGTCATCCTCTCCTCTCCCGCCTCCCCCACCTCCTGCGCTGCTCTTTGGGTGGCTGCGAAGTGCGCAGCTGTCGCCACTTTCGTGGGCTCTTGGGAGGTTCAGCTGAGTGGAGTTACGCGCAGAAGCAGCCGAGACGTCGCTCCACTGGGGGGCTGCGAAGTGCGCAAACGTCGCCCCTTTCATGGCTCCTAGGAGGCCCAGCGGAGTGGAGTTCCCCGCAAACCCAGCCGAGACCTCGCGGCCCTCTGGGAGACTGCGAAGTGTGCAACCGTCGCCACTTTCGTGGGCTCCTGGGAGTGCTGGCGGAGTGGTGTCACACGCAGACCGAGCCCAGACCTCGCGGCTCCCCCGGGAGGCTGTGAAGTACGCAACCCTCGCCACTTGCGTTGGTTTCTGTGAGATTCAGCGGGGTGGAGACCCAGCCGAGGCCTCGCTGCTCCCCCGGGGGGCTGCGAAGTGAGCAATCGTCCCCGCTGTCGTGGGCTCCTGGGAGCTCTGGCGGAGTGGTGTCACACGCAGACCCAGCCGAATCCTCGCGGCTTCCCTTGGGGGGCTGCGAAATGCGCAAACGTCGCCACTTTCGCGGGCTCCTCGGAGGTCCAGCGGAGTGGAGTTACACACGGACCCAGCCGAGACCTCGCGGCTCCGCTGGGGGGCTGCGAAGTACGCAAACGTTGCTATTCCCGTGGGCTCCTGGGAGGTCCAGCGGAGAGGATTTACACGCAGAACCAGCCGAGACCTCGCGGTTCCTTCGGGGGGCTCTTGGGAGGTCCAGCGGAGTGGAGTTACACGCAGACCCAGCCGAGACCTCGCTGCTTCCGGGCGCTGCGAAGTGCGCAATCGTCCCCGCTTTCGTGGGCTCCTAGGAGTTCTGGCGGAGTGGAACTACACGCAGACCCAGCCGAGACCTCGCGGCTCCATAGGGGGGCTTCGAAGTCCCCAATTTTCGCATCTTTTGTGGGCCCCTGGGAGGTCAGCGGAGTGGAGTTACACGCAGACCCAGCCGAGACCTCGCGGCTCCGGGGGAGGCTGCAAAGTGCGAGACCGTTCCCAATTGCATGGGCTCCTGAGACCCAGCCGAGACCTCGCGGCTCCCCTGGGGCTGCGAAGTGCGCAACCGTCGCCAATTTCGTGGGCGCCTGGGAGGGCCAATAGAATTGCAGGAAGCAGTTCATGAAGATGGCGTGCGCGCTCGGCCTTGCCAAGTTCCTTCGCGACTGAACAGGGGAGGGCCGCAAGCGGATTGTTGGCGAGCGTTCGCATTGGCTGCAATTTCGGCGGCGGCATCGGCGATGTTTGCAACGGGCGATTGCCAGTCGAGTATGACAGGGAGCGCGCCCACATGGCTCGTGGCGCTGCCCCGTCATGCAGCGCGAGGCGCTGTTGCATCACAGAACGCAGGGTGCTAGAGGGTCACGAAGCGAAGTGCGCTGTCCTTAGTGGCCCACTCCACCCCCTCCCGCCCCCAGGTGTCTGCCGCACGCTGCGGCAACACGGGCGAATTGATCAGATTTGGCGCATGGCGATTTTACCCTTAGTGGTAGTTCCTCCCCTGCCTTCTCCATCCTTCTTGTCCTCCCCGCCATTGCTCATCAGCTTCTGTCCCCCGGCCCAAGGTTGGCAGGCGTGCGATGCGCGTTGCCCGGCTTTTTTTGCGTCGCCTTCCCAGGCGCTGCGTATCTCGCAATGTGTTTTGTGTATAGTGCGTCCATTTATACAGCCGCCACGCGTGCACATGGAAGGCTCCGCGTGCAGAGAGGGTTGAGTGCGTTTCGGATAAATGTGTTGTGTGTTGTGGCTATGCTTGTACATGTTGGTGCGCCTTCTGCACGTTTCTCGTCGCCACGGCAGGGGGGTTCCGTCGGAATTCTGGCCTGAGTGTGCCCCAGGACATCCACGGGGGCAGATGTTTTGGCATGCGGCCGTGCAAGTGTTTGTCAGTTTTTCTGTCTCGGCCTGCAGGGGTCGGCTTGGGGTCCTGGGCCGTCGAAGAAGCATTCTGGATCGTGGGCCGGATGCGTATCCGTATCCACGGCCTCCTGGGCCGGGCCCCTGGGCCGCGACCCCGTGGATGCGGAAGGTTTTGTTCGCGTGCGCCCCGCGCGGAACGTGTCCATGCGACCGCGTGCGGATCCAATGGGTCGCGCCCAACAGCCAGACTGCGAGGGGGTGGATGTGGATACGTTCGCCGCTCGTGGTTCGATGACGGCCCAGTGGGCCGGCGACCTGAAACGCTCGAGTCATCGGGGGGAGGGGGGGGCGGATGCCCCGAGGCCACGAGGACTGGCAGAATGCTGCCCACGGCTCGAACCAAGAGCTGTCTCCTCAAAGGACCTTCTCTGAGACTTCCAGCATGCAGAAATCGACAACAGACTGGCGGAGGAGGAAGAGGAGGAGGAGGAGGAGGAGGAGGAGGAAGAGGAGGAAGAGGAGGAGAAGGAGGACGAGGAGGAGGATACGCAAACCGCAGGCAAAGGCGGCCAGCTCCTCCTCCTGTTCATTCCTGCACGGATGGAGTTGGACTCAGTGGATTGGGCGATGCGGGCATTTCGATCGATCTGCGGTCACGAGAGGTTTTTGACATGCCTGGGCGGAGGTTTGAACACCTGGTCTGGAAGCATCACAAGGAGGCGTCGAAGCGTTCGTCTTGACATGTCGGACCCTTTGGGATTGGTAAGATCACCTTGGAATATAATTGCTCCTTGACCCCTTCTCATTCAGCGCATCTTTCGTCTCACCCTGGTCCTCTCCTGCAGCACTTCCAGAGGTTATCATTATGGAGCTTCACCCTTGCACAAGGAAGTGTCTGACGCTTCGCAGCCAATCGGAATCCTTTGAGTCGTCGCCGCCTTTGTAGTGCAGGTTGACGTCGGATGCTGTTGCAGCGACGCGCAGGGGGAGATGCGAGAGAGACCACACAACACATTCAGTTCAAGTTTAGCCTTCACTGTGACTTAGGTTATTGAGACCTTGACCCGATATTGCAAAGCCATGTTCGTTATTCGTTATCCTACAAAGTGGACCAGGCTTGGAACCGAAGCACGATCATCTGACGTGTGGGGGCGCTGTCGCACCGTCACGCGTTGCTCATGTATGATTACCGACCCCTCCCCATCTCCTCTCCTCACTGCCTCTCTCCCATCACTCCCCAGACGTTGTCCGTCTTGCTTGCTTTTTCACGGCCTGGCCGCCGAGCTATCGACCCCATCCTCAGGACTTTGATCTGGTCGTGTGCCGCCTGTTCAATGATCCCCCCTTCTTCCCCACTCCCTCGTGCCCCTCCTTCCCGGGCCTCCTCGGGGCGCTGCGAGGCGGAGGAGATCCTGGAGAAGGGCCTCAAGGCCGGTGGTCGTGCGTAAGCTGGATACGTCACCACGAGGGAAGGGGTCTTGGGAAAGGGGAGAGGACTCTGCGGTCCTCCATGGGCGGGGCGGAAAAGGTTTCGGAACGCACTTCTGGAAGATTTGACGAGGACGATGACCCGGCCCGCCGTGGTTGTGACGGCGGCCCCCGTGGATTTCGACCACTTCCCCGGGGCCGGCTCTTCATCCTCAGTTGTTCCCAACCTTCCCTCGGTTGGGCTCTCGTTCCAACATAGAGGACTGTGGTCGCCCCACCCTTCCTCTCCTCTCCCGCCTCCCCCCCCTCCTCCTGCCTCCTCCAGCGCTGCTCCATGGGTGGCTGCGAAGTGCGCAATCGTCGCCATTCTCGTGGGCTTCTTGGAGGTCCAGAGGGGTGGAGCTGGACGCAGACCCAGCCGAGACCTCGCGGCTCCCCTGGGGGGCTGAGAATTGCGCAGCAGTCGCCATCTTCGCGGGCTTCCGGGATGTCCAGCGGAGTGGAGTTTCACGCAGACCCAGCCGAGACCTCGCGGCTATCTTGGGGGGCTGCGATTTGCGAAACCGTCGCCATTCGTGGGTTCTTGGAAGGTTCAGCGGAGTGGAGTTACACGCAGACCCAGCCGAGACCTCGCGGCTCCCTGTGGGCTCCTGGAAGGTTCAGAGGAGGGCAGTTACACGCAGACCCAGCCGAGACCTCGCAGTTCCCTACGGCCTATGTTGGCTGCGAAGTGCGCATTGTTCGCCGCTTTCGTGGGCTTCTGGGACGTCCAGCGGAGTGGAGTTACACGCAGACCCAGCCGAGACCTCGCGGCTCCTTTTGGTGGCTGAGAGGTGCGCAACCGTCGCCACTTTCGCGGGCGGAAGGTCCTGCAGAGTGGAGTCACACGCAGACCCAGCCGAGGCCTCGCGGCTTCCTTGCGGGGGTGCGAGGTGTGCGAAGTGCGCAACCGTCGCCAATTTCGAGGGCTCTTGGGAGTTTCACTAGAACTGCAGGAGGCAGTCCATGAAGGTGGCGTGCGCGCTCGGCCCTGCCAAGTTGCTACGCGACTGAAGGGTGGGGGGTCGCAAGCGGGTTTTGGGCGAACGTGCGCATTGGCTGCAATTTCGGCGGCGGCATCGGCGATGTTTGCAACGGGCGATTGCCAGTCGAGTGTGAAAGGGAGCGCGCCCTCATGGCGCGTGGCGTTGCCCCGTCATGCAGCGCGCGGCTCCGTTTCATCACAGAGCGTAGGGCGCTGGAGCGTCACGCAGCGAGTTGCGTTGTCCTTAGTGGCCCACTCATCGCCTCTCGTCCGCAGGTGTCTGTTGCCCGCTGCGGCAGCAAGGGCGAACCGAGCAGACATAGCGAATGGCGCTGTTTCCCTGTTCGGTATGTCTTCCCTTTCGGTATCCAGGTATCCATCCTCCTTGTCCTCCCAACCCTCCTCCTGCTCCTCCAATTTTGTCCCCCGTCCTATATTCGTTGCGCAGGTGTGCGATGTGCGTGGCCCGATATTGTTTTGCGTCGCCTTCGCAGGTGCGGCAAATTTCGCAATGTGTTCTTACGTTTTGAAGCGTTCACAGAAACAATCGGAGTACGCGCAGAAAGGGGTTGGGTACGTTTCGTTTTTGGTGTTCCCTGGGGAGGACGTAGATGCCGAAAACGGTGCCCAGATGTTGAAAACTTAATTCGTCCAGTTGTCGCGGCTGTTTTGCGTCACCCGAATTTGGGTGGGAGGAGAAGGAGGAGGAAGAGGAGTAGGAGGAGGAGGAGGAAGAGGAGGAGGAGGAGGACAACGCAGAACGAACAAATCATGAGCGCGGGGAGTAAGGGCCCCGAGTTGTTCCGCCGTGCTCGGGCTCTAGGCCCCCTACTGGGCCCGAGGACCGTCAAATGACAGCTCGGAATGGAAAGCCAGCCCCACGAAGAAGCCCAGGGGTCCATGAGGTATGCTTCCTCAGCCGGAAAAGGTCCAGTCGAGACATCGGCGACCCTCCCTGGCAGCTGTTGCTTGGGGACTTCAAACGAGGGAAGACAGATGCTGTCACCGCTGCCCTTCCCTCATCGCCACGGCTGCATTCGCTTCGAGAGTCTGGCCAGAACGTGCCCCCCCCCAGAGTTTCGGCCGAGGAAAACAATGAACATTCACCAGTCCTTTCCAGGCCCATCGTGGGCCCACGGTCAGTGTGTACAGATTGCACGAGGGTCAGGCACCGTTATGTCTTTCGCGTTTGGGATCTAAATCCTAACCTGTTCTTCGTTTCGGGTATTTCAATCGGGCCTTGGGCCATGGGCCTTCGGCGTAGGCGCTCAGGTTTTTTTACCCGCTTTCTTGTGGCCAGGTTCCGACGGAATGCTTCCATGGCCATGCTAGGTGCGCGTGTGCGCCGATCGTGGGTCCAGGGCGGGCATGGGCAAGACCGCTGCGTCAACATATGCATAGCTCGCTATGTTTCCCCAGTAGCGCTGCACTAGAGGCTTGCAATAGTGGTGAAAAAGGAGCCGAGAAGATTCCCACTAGGGGGGGGGGCGGTGCCCTTGGACGTTTGGACCGCCAGCCGTTTTGCTTGAAGCCATGTCACAATTTATTCAGGAATCGTACTGTCGCCTCATTGCTGGCAACACTTTTGGTCCGTACGGCACCGATCTTTGTTGAACCACACACGTTCCCACTAGCCGCCTTACTCGACCCGCCTGTTCACCTTGGCTGTTATCAGGGCGCTCTGTTGAGGGGAATACGGTTGTTCTTGTAGCTGCTGCCTGGAAACTGGCCCTAAGATCCGCTCGGCTCTGCGACGTCGTATTCCCCGAGGCCCGCCGAGGGCCTGGGTCCACGCTGGCCTCCCCTCTCGGCCTCGCCTGCCCCTAGGCGTGAGGCACAGAATGCACGTAGACGGCTTGGGTGTCCTCTCCCTTGTCGCCTCGTCCTTCGTTCCCGCTCTGTGCTCGTGTCCTCGTCGTCGTTGTCCTCCCCCTGAGTCCATCCTCTTGTACTCGGCCAAGACTTCGGGCGGGTTGCTTTTCAATATTTGGGCTTTTCCTGATTTCCTAGGGCCATCAAGAATGACGCGGGACAACAACCTGCCTTTATGAAAGTGGTCGAACCCTCTGGAACCGCGGCTAGAAAACATCACCCAGGGAAGTACCAAAAGCCTTCGTACACATGGGGTGACGATACTCGGGACTGTTCATTACAAAAGTATGACCTGAATGAACTGCAGTGCAACTGAGGGCTTCCCCACAGAACGTCTGGCCACAGCCACATGTTCCCAGAAGCCCGTGGCAACAGCTGTGCAGTTCGCAGCTCCCCAAGCCCAAGAATGGAAACAAAGGGACGCGGCAACGACAGTAACCAGAGGCGCTTATCAATGGAACCAAAAGGGCACGGCTGCAAAAGAAACTTGAAGCCCCCAAGGGACGGCAAGGTCTCATTATGATGTGCGTAGGACTTCCCTATGCTGGACCCCCCGGCAGCCCTCGAAAGGGGCGCGCAGCCGCCAGGGACGGCGAGGTCTCATTTTGACTTGCGTAGACGTCGCTATGCTGGACCGCTCAGCAGCCCTTGAAAGTGGCGACAGTTTCTCAGTGCGCAGCTCGATGGGACGGCGAGGTCTCATTTCGATGTACGCGGGACGACACTATGCTGGACCCCCTAGCAGCCTTCGAACGTGGCGACAGTTTTGCAGCTCGGCAGCGCCCAGGGACGGCGAGGTCTCATTTCGATGTGCGCAGGACGCCAACATGCTGGACCCTCCAGCATCTCACGAACTGGCGACAGTTTACACTTCGAGTGGCGACAGTTGCGCAGTTCACAGCCACCCAGGGAGCAGCGCAGGAGGAGGCAGGAGTGGGGTGAGGAGAAGGAGAAGGAGTGGATACCACAGTACACCATTCAGGACGGGAACCCAACACAGGAGGGTCGGGAAGTATCCGAAGTATCCTGGCAAATGACCCAACCTCATGTAGTTGTGAGCGAGTGCCGCCGATGTGAAAAACGCCCTCGGTGGAGCCGACTACCAGGCCACGAAACACGCGAAGGGAGCGCCGAAATGGGGCGGGGCCGCCATGCGGGCGCTGCCGCTGGGGCCGCCCGCAGGGGGCGCGGAGGTCAGACGAAACGGGTTACATGTTGGTGTAATCCGTTGCGGCTGACAGGCACCGGGAAAAGCGGGAGAAGACATGCGGGCGCGGCATGCGAAAGTAGCCATTTGGGCCTTCGGTGGAGCTCCCTATGGGGCCACGAAGCTTGTGAGCGGTGTGCCAAAGTGCGGGGGGGGGGGGGGGGCGGCATGCGAACGCAGCCACTAGCGCCTTCGGTGGAGCTCCCTATGGGGCAACGAAACGTGTGAGGGTTGCGCCAATGTGAGGGGGGGGCGGCATGCGAAGGCAGCCACTGGCGCCGTCGATGGAGTCCCTATGGGGCCACGAAGCGTGTGAAGGTTGCGCCAAAGTGAGGGGGGTGATGGGAGTGCCGAACTGGCTGATATGCGGAGGGCAGAGGCAAGGGTGGGAGGACGGAGGAGCGGGAGGAGGAGGAGAGGAGAGGGGGGACGCGAGGACTGTCTCTTCACGACGAGGACCAAACACCAAAGGACCGTTTGGAAAAACAATGCATCGGATGTTTGGGTACTGTGCGTGCTGTCTGCAAGGTACCGGGCCCCCTGTCGCTGCTCCCGCGGCTCCCTGCGAGGGCCCGCTCTTGCTTCCTGCCGGGCCACCCCGCCCCATGCGCACGGTGGTTTTGCACCTGCGCGCAGGCCGGGCCTGGCGCTTGTCCTGAGAGGCTGCCTTTGGCGTTGAGCAAGGGGGGGGGGCGATACCCGGACGGGGCTGGGACGAGGACAAATCCGTTCCAGAGCGTTCTGGAATGCTCTCATAGCGTTCCGGAACGCCCTGAGAAGACCGTGGCGCCCGAGATATCCTCCAGAGCCGCGGAATCTCAGAGATCATCGAGTTATCCTCACCCGATGTTATCCTCATCTTGGCTTCGTCTCAGATGCTCAGGCATGCTCTTGCCGCGGCAGCAAACACGACGGACGGCTTTTGGCCGTCTTTGGCCTCCAGAGGCCCTCGCTGGGGCCAGAGCCGGTACCAGCAAACGGGCTCGGGACGAACGGCAGGCCCTGGGCAAAGGGTCGGGGCTTTGGGGCCCCGTGAGGAAAAAAAACAGATGTTGCATGTCTTGGTGAGATCTAGGCCTCCCAGATGGGGTCGGAGGATCGCTCCGCATCGCCAGTGCATTGGCGATGCGGCTCGATGCGGATCCCGATGGTTTGCACGTCGACGGGCCGTTGCATCGCCGACGTTGACGGTGCATCGCCGATGCAGTAGCGATATATTAGCGATGCGGCGTGATCCTCCGACCCCATCTTCTCAGACCCCATCTGGGAGGCCTTTAGACGAGGGGGGAAGAAAGGTGCACCTTTCGTGCACCTGCTGGGCCCTAAATGGCCCCCCTCCCCAGGGGCCACCAGAAGGTGTACGAAAGGTGCGTGTTTCTTCGCCCCCCCGCTTGCCGCCCCCATCGAGCCACACCCAGCTGCCAGTGAGCCAGCGCTGGTTCCCATCGGTGAGATCTGAGGCGGGTGCCCAGCACCCAAGGGCTTGCTTGTCAGCGGCGACGCGGGACAGCGATGCGTAGGATGCGGCCGAGCTGATCGCGCACTGACTGCTGGTGGGCGAGACGGGGAGCGGCCGCGGAGGATCAACGAGGGAGCCGCGCTCGCAGCGTGTCGCACTTCACGCGGAGTGCGGGTGGCCTCGGGCTCTGGAGTCAGTGAGGATTGAAGAACGCTAATTTCGGTCCACGTGCTTGCATCAGGGACAACAGTTCTGGGCGGTTCGGTTTGAGACATCTGCAGGAAAGACCCCCTATCCCTCATGCTTTGGGCCACTTAACTTAGGCCCGCACCCAAAGTGTTAGGTGTATCTCATTGCTCATCCCAGAAGGGGTCATGCGAAGTGGCCAGTCCCCAAAACACGGAGGATCGAAAAACACGGGGGGTCGGGGATCTCGGCAAGCGGTGGAGGTGTCGCCGCTGGCGTTGTCCATCCGGCACGGGCATCGCCATCCCATCATTGGCCGCTGCCAGCTGTGGGCATCACTTGCTTCTGGGCATCGTCGACCCAGGGGCGCCAATTTCGGGCATGTTCACCCTTGCTTCCGCCCCTATTTCGGGCGAGCCAATCAGATGCCCCAACGCCATCGGGTCGGACGTCTTGGGCCGCTGGCCAGGCTGCTTTTGGCCAACAGGGTTCGCAATCAAGAAAGAATGGGTTCTGAGGGGAGGGCTTTTTTTCTGCGCCGTCTTCGGTCTGATGTCGGAGAACCTTTCCCGGGCTGCTGGGGCTGGGGTCGTCAGAAGTCCGATCAGGATGAAGAGCCGATGCTGTGGGGAGCCCCGGGATCCGAGGACCCTTTCCCCTCAGGACCGTTCTTCCCATCGCAAGTGGGGGAACAGAGAATGGCATAAGCATGCACTTTCAGATAGGCGCTGGAGCCCCCTGGCGGCGCTCCTGGTGCCGCACTTGGCGCGCTCCGCGCGCCAGCGGGGGGGATCCAGCGCCGATCCAAGGAATCAGCGCGGACCTGGCAGCAGATGGAGGGGCTTCGTCGGCACCCCCTACGAGTGGCCCTTCGCCAGAGTGGCCTTGAGTGTGGGCCCAATGTGGTCCCCCGATCGCTAAATGTGACGCGATAGCACCGGCTTGCGCGCTTTGGTTTGACGTTTAGCACCCCCGCGCCCCCCTAGAGTCGCGCACCAAAAGTTCTTGTTTTAAGCGTTCGATCATCGACCCCTTGTTGACCGTAGTCATCAAGCTTTCGCGCCGAAGACCGCTGGAAACCGCCAAAGGCCAAAGACCGCCGAAGACCGCCGAAGACTGCCGACGACCGCCGAAAACCGTCCGAAGACCGCCGGAGCCCGTCGAAGACGGCCCAGGAGCGATGGGTAACAAGGGGTCCATGGTCGAACACGTGATCTGTTGCTCAGGGCCACTGTTCGCTCGTCTGCAACACCGGAGGTCTCGGGTCCCTTCTTGCAGGCAGGAAGAAACTCGCCCGCCACCCTCTTCTCCTCCACGGTGAGCTGCAGGTCTGTCACCTCTGCAAAGCTCCGCCCCCCCCCCCCCAAAACGGCCTGGAGCCTAGCTGTCTG
Organism: Prorocentrum cordatum; assembly: GCA_963575745.1. NCBI lineage: Eukaryota > Dinophyceae > Prorocentrales > Prorocentraceae > Prorocentrum > Prorocentrum cordatum. The sequence continues at coordinate 7,444 of CAUYUJ010017172.1, read as the reverse complement.
ACTAGGCCTGGGCAGGGTACCTGCCCTGCTTAGCTGCCAGCCTCTAACTACAATGAGGCGTCTCTTCGGACCTCGGGCTGCGACCCCTGTCGCCGTGGTCAGACACATATTCAAAAGCACGTCAGGACGGTGTCGGGGGGGCGGGTTCCTGGGTAGATTTCGAGACGGTTCTTGGGTTGGCCGGAGACAGAAGGTCGTTGCTGCGCTGAGAAGTCCCGCGCGAACGCTTCACGTAGCGGTGCTCGACGACGGCCCCTTCTCAGAAGCTCTCTCGCCTTGGGGAAGCCTTGTGTGTCTTCAGAGACGGGCGAGGGAGCTCCTCGGAGGGCTGGAGGTCTCTTGAGCCTCATAAGCAGTCCCGGCCCCTCTGTCTTGCCCCCTGGGCTCGCCGCCCATCGACCCGAACGCCTCGCGCAAGTGTTCAAGCAAGGCGAGCAGGTGGTGGGCTCAAGTCGAAGACTCCTGCATCCCTCCCCGTCCGGCTGGCACCCCTCTCCGGCGAGGTCAAGGAGTACGAGCTGGTGAAGAGGAATTTCGCGAAGAATGGTAGTTTCGGCTTCGGCATCACCGAGCACATCGACCTGGGCATCAAGTACGATCCCAGCGGGGGGCTCAGATGAAGCACCGCGCGTGCATGTGGGCACCGGCCAGGCCTCCCCGCAGAATTCCTCCATGTTCTTCCGCTGCTGGAGCCAGCGTCTTGGGGGAACGCGCCGACCCTGGCCAGGTCTCCAGGTCTGAGGCTCTGGGCGCCCCCTCGACACGAGGCAAGCGGGTCCTGAGCCAACTGGGTCCTGAGGTTTTCGTTCCGTTTTGGGGGTGCCTCTGTAGGCCTTTCACCATTGGCCCGGGGACTGACAAAAAAACCCGTTTCGTTCGGGATGTGTTCTTTTCTTTATGCCAAGCCCCGCGTTCCCCAGATCCGCCTCTCTGGAAGGAAGTTCCCCGCCGTCGATCAACGTGCGCGTGTATGAACATGTTGACAAAGATGGACTGGTCGTCTTTGCAGTGCCCCTATCCCTTTTCCAACTTCTCACCGCTGGCTGGAACCCACTGGCACGCCAGAGAAAACGTGCGCGAACATGTTGGGGCCAGGTGAGCTCAGTCCCGCCCATCTTAGCCCTCGGCCCCATCGGCCTCCCCTCCAGCGCTCCGGACGGTTTCCAGAAAGGCCCTCGCCTTCGAGGATCGAAGGAGTTGCAGTCTCCTCCTCATCGGAAGGCCTGCGGAAGGTGGTGGAAGTAAGCCGAGGCTACCTCCGCCAGCGGAAGTTCGGCGGAAACCGGCGGAATGGTTCAGAAAGCCTCGTCGGCTCGAGAAGGTTGCGTCGCAGCGGACGGTCGTGCCATGTCGCAAGTCTTGGCCAGTGCATTTTCCCCGTCGGCCGCGCCATGGCGAGTGTTGGACGCTGAGGCGGGAGAACAGCTTGCCTGACCACTGCGAGGTGATCGTTCGAGGGTAGCCCGACCCGCGAGGACGGCGACACTGTGCCGTGGCGGCTGTGTTGCTAGAGATAAGGCGCAAGGGTCACGCGCGGCAAGCGTGCCTCGGCGCGAGCGGTGAGGCTTGCATCGGTGGCGGGCGCAACGTGGTATCATGGAAGGAGGATTACACATTCTGCATCTGCGCAGCTGGCTTCCACCGAGGTGCAGAACTCGGTGCCCCACCTGCATTCAATATTTGCTAAAACTCGAGGAGAAGCGAGGGAGGAGAAGGTCCCAGTCCCCGCTGAAGGTGTGAGGTTTCAACGTGGAGTCGCTGCGCAAGGTGGGCAGACTGGACGAGTTGCTGGAGCTGGCCTAGGCGGAGGACGTAGCGAGCTTCACAATGCAGGACATGCAGATAAACTTGGGGAATACCTGGAAGGCTGACACCCCCTGGCTAGGTCGGGCAAGGGCCAGTGCGACGGCTGCCTCACTGCGATCAGCTGGAAGTTCTTCAGGTCGAGCGAAGCTCGTTGTGTGCATGCGTGGCTAGACGGGAAGTTGCAGGGCATCAGGATCAGGAGTGCGAGCGGCAGGGGGTCGGGCGTGACCTCTCTATATCTTGAACGGCTACGCTCCCACCAACGAGGCGGGCCATCGGCCTAACGGTGCCGACGCCCTTGATCACCGCGAGAAGCACGTAGAGTCCCGCGACCGCCTCTGGCAGACCTGCCGCAGTGCGGTCAGCCAGGTCCCTGCTCGTGCTGCCTTTGCCGCCGCGTTGGACGCCACTGCCCATGTGCCACGTCGCCTGCCGCGGGTAGGTAAAGCTGGGCGGAGTGCGTCGGGCATGGCCGCAGATCAACGGCAATGGCCACGAGTTGATGGAGTTGTTTGAGGACTTCGGGCTGGTGGCTCTCAATAAGTTTGGGGGGCAAGGCAGCTTCAGCGGCACATAGCGATGCCCTCAGGGGACATGGACCACGATAGACTACGTGCTGGTCCGCAGGCAGGGAGGGCACGGTCATTCTTCGCGGCCGCGGGCAGACCTCTCTGTCAACCTCGGCGGCTACAGGGATCACAGGCCGCTGGGGACAAGCATTTTCGCGGGTGCCAGGACTCCCCCCCGCCTGGCCTGCGGGCCGTTTCAGGTGGCGTCGTAAAGTTTCGCTGGCAGGTCTTATGACGGCGCAGCAAACGGAGGATGACGACAACAACTGCGTGCCACTTCCCCGTCGCCTTCGCGATGTTCGCGGCAAGGTGCGGGAGGGCATCGGGGCGGAGGGGCTGCGGGAGGATTGGTCGGACATTTGCGGCGCGGGGAAGCGGTGCGAGCCCCCGGCGGCGCACTTTGATGCGATGGGGGGAGCGATCAGGGACGCGGCGATGCAGGACTGCATATCTCCCCTGGCGAGGGGGGGGGCACGGGGGCAATGTTCAGCGAGCCTGAAGATGATCCAGACAAAGCTGTACTGGCAGAGGCAGCTAGCTTCGCGGATAGCCCAAGGTGGCCGAGGGGCTGAGGCATCAGCTCCAGCGGCAGTGCGCCGTTGCGGCGAAGGCGGCGACGGCTGCGACCAGGGGAGAGAAGGGGGCAGTGGGCGGCGGCGCTGGCTGTCCGCGGCCGAGCGAGCTACTGGGGAGCGGAACCTAAGGAGAGCTTTCGGGATGGTCAAAATATGGTGGCCCCGAAGCCCGCCGCCCCCATTGTGATTGCGAGTGGCCCGAGCAAGGGGCTGCCGCGCTTCGACTCAGAGGATGGATGGTCGACGGGTGCGAGTCCTGGGCACGCGCGATGCGTGCGTGGCGGACGGGCGACGAGGCTGGGCGGCGCTCCTCCGCGCGCTGGATGCGCGGGCAAAGACGACGACAGGATTGGCCCGTGCGATATCGATGGAGTAAGGAGGAGCGTCATGGAGCTGCCGAATATGAAGGGGGTGCCAACGCTGCAGTGGCCGCAGGGTGGGCCGCCAGCGGGCGCAGTGGCCGAAGCATGGAAGCTGGTGGTTGACTCGGTAGCCCCCCCCCCTGCGCCAGATCTCCAGCGCGGCGCAGGCGTTGGGCGAGGCCCCGCAGAGGTTCAATGACGGGGGGGCGATGCAGTCGAGGAAGCCGAAGGCGGGCGGCAGCCCGGCAGTGAGGGGCTACAGGGCCATCAATTTGATAGGCCACGTCGGAATGACATGCGCCAGGGCGGCGGCGCCGGGCGCGACGCGCCAGGTGGCCCGCAGGATGTCGCCGACGCAGTCTGGGGCGATGCCAGGGCGTGGCGCGCCCGATGCGGCTGTGACTGCGGCATCAGAAGGAATCTCGTGCAACGCGGCGGGGGGGCTTCTCTGCCCCCCGCCGATGTTGCTTGCGGCGCTGACGGACATCGCGAGGGCGCTCGACATGGTGAATCGCCAGGACATCTGGCAGGTCTTGGCTGACTTGCAGGCGCGGTGAGGGGCCGGAGTAACGATGAAGGAGCTGCGTGATGGCATGTGCTACCTGCGCAGAGATGCGAATACGCAAAAGCCTACTGACAGGATGCGGGTAAAGCGAGGGGTGCGCCAAGGAGGAGTTGAGCCCAAGCCTCTTCGTCGCGGTCTACGATGGGCTGGTGGGGGAGGTCGCGGGGCAGTTGCGATGCAATGAGTTTGCGGCCATAAAGGCGCACTTCGGCCCGACGCTCAAGAGGGCCAGGTGCGGCGGCGGCTCGGAGGAGACCGCGTGCGAGTGCCCAGACGTGACCCAGCTGAAGTTCCTGGATGACCTGCTCTCGTTCGCGGAGGTCGAGGAGTTCGATGGCGCTTCCGACGTCTTGGAGATTGCGGCGGGAGAGATCAAGTACGGGGTGCGAGGGCCAATGGAAGGAAGACCGAGCACCTCCCCTCGCCGACGGGGGCGGGGGGCAGGAACAGTCGAAGCGTCTCGGGGCACGTGCTACGGGCATCGCGGCATGGGGCGTCGACGACAGCCCCCCCCTGCACCCCCGGGCGACGGCGAAGCATCTCGGCGCGCAGTCGGCGGCGACGGGCGCTCGCGAGGCCGAGGTCGCGAGCGGGGCCGAGGCTGCCGACGCCGCGCGAACGCGCCTCCAACGCCGCGCTTGCAAGTGTGCCTTCAGTTCCAAGTTGGAGCTCAGATTATGGAAGGCCTTGGTTCGGTCGGTTTGCTTCCGCTGTTCGGAGACCGCCAGCCTCGCCAAGAGCGAGCTGAGTAAGCTTCGGAGCTGGCAGGCGCGGAAGCTTCGTGGCCTACTGAACGCGGCGGCCCACTTCTACAAGACTACCATTCGTGAGATCAGGAGGACAGCCAGGACGCCGACGGTCGTGGGCGCGCTGCCACAGAAGCGACGATTGCGGCGGTGGAGGCAGGCGTTGTGGCTTGCTATTCGGGAGCCGAGGGGGGATGCGCGCGGCCTGGCGCTGGCGGCCAGGGCGGCCGTCTTCGGGCAGATTTCGTCTGAGACGAGGGGGCGCGATGAACAGTCGGGCACGCTGGCGCTGTCGATGGATGACATGCGCCGCCTCAAGCGGACGGTGGGCTCGCAGGAGCAGGGCGAGGCACGCCGCGAATTCCTTTCTCCATGGCGAATTGCCTGAACTGACAGCCGCGGCTGGCGCTGGCTTGCCTCCTCGGGGCCGCGATGCTTCCGACGTGAATCTACGTGTGGCGTTGTCTCGAATTCAGCGAATTCAGCAGCTGATGCCCCCGCAGTTACCTGGCGGGAGCGCGACGTGCGCGGCCAGAAGTTCAACAGGGCAGAAGGGCTGGCAAATCACAAGCATGCGGCGCGCAAAGTCTATGCGAAACCGATGGCAGAGGTATTGTCCGACACAGATTCGAAACAGGAGAATGTCAATTCTGCGATAGATGTCCCACGAGGAAGGGCACTCTCGCGCGACGCGTCCCGTCGCACCGTTGCACTGCTCGTTTTGATGGCGCCCAGGCTCAAGCAATGCTCCATGGGGGCCCCAGCAGCCGACGCCCGCCCCCCCACCCGCGCCTGCCGGCCCCACCTGTGATTGGCGCCGATGTTCCAGCCGATCGGAGAGCGATGACGCACCACGACGACGAGGGTCGCAAGGCGAAGGAGAAGCTTCAGGTAGCCAACAAGGACTACATGAGCAAGCCCTTGGGCAAGAGGCCCGACGCGCTGGCGAAGGCGGCGATCTTCCGCGCGGCAGAGGCGGCGGGCGGCAAGAAGGAGCAGGCGGCGGCGGCAGCGGGGCAGGGCGTGGAGCCGATCGGGGCGAAGCAGGCGCTGATGCCCTGGACCAAGCTGGCCCAGGACCCCCAGGGGAAGATCGCGGCGACCAGGCGCTTCAGGGTGAAGACGAACGGCAGAGACGACGAGGACGAGGACGCAGAGGTGAAGCGAATCTTCGCGGCGAATCACTGCCCGAGGCTAGAGGGGCGTTGAAGGCGCTGCGTGTCAGGGGGGCGCTCGCGGCTGCCGGCGCGTAGTTGCAGCGCGACGCCGCGGCGCGTTCGAGGTCGGCCTTGGAGGCGGGGGCGCTGGCGTTCAAGGGGGGCTCGGCGGCGAAGTCGGGCAAGGGTGGGTGAGAAGCAGAGGAGGGGTGCGCGAGGGGTTGGTGAGTGGGGTGTGCCGGGTGGTGCGTTTTCTTCGCCCCCCGCGCCGTGCCCTCCTCCGCCGCCTTTCCACTCCCCGCTCCCGCTTCCTTCGCGACGAACTCAGCTCGAGAAATAATTTAGGCTCAGGCCGCGCTACGATGCGGGGGCCACCCGCGCTTGCCATGGGAGCTCACACCTGCCCATGGTGGCCCTCGGCCCCTCGGCCCCCCTCTTGCGCTCCAGCTTGCACACTCGCCAGCACGGCTGCGCACCAACCGCCTATGCCCCCCTTTTCGCGCTGCCAGTCCTCGCACGGCCACGGCCACTTCACGCGCGGCCCCTCTGTTTTCACGTTCGATCAACAATTGAACGACGGACGAAAACGGGGTCGATTGCGCCGACATGCGCGCGTAAGTTGTCCCCGTAACGTCACGCTGGCGGCCCGCGTAAGCCACCGCGTAAGATAGGTACCCATCTCGCTTAAGATCCCCTTCTTTTCGTCGTTCCGATTCGCATTGATGGTATATCCAAGACCCAGGTGGTGCCCATCAGACTGCGCCCCCTTTGGCAAAAATCGGTGCGTGGTTCGATCGTATTGCTCCATTGCACACGCCTCTTGGGCGATCTTGGATCCATCTTGGTGTCGCAAGCGCAAGCGAAAGGGCGACAAGGCACACATGATTCAATATTCAAAACAATGGAGTTAATAAGTGGCTGTTGGCTTTTCGGGGGTACCCTTGGAAGGCTCCGTGCTCTCGCGGAACCGTCTTTGGGCCGTTTCGGGGGAACCTTGGGGGTTTGCTGGAGGACTTCATGGTCCGAGGGCCATCTTGGGCCATCGCGGACGCTCTGATTGTTTGCCCCCCCCCTTCCCGTCCAGGCCCAGGGGACGACTTCCCTCACGGGGCGGGTAAACCCTTGCCCGCGCCGACCGCACCGGCGTCCTTCGTCTCCAAGGCGGCCAACACGAAGCAAATCCAGACGAGACAACACGAGGCAAAATGAGGACAGCGGGCAACGGATATGAAGCGAACAAGCACGATAGAGACTTCCAGCGCGAATATGAGTTCCCGTGCTGACTTTCTGTTTGACATTTCACCTGTTGGCTCCGGAGATCTGGGATCCTTCGGTAAACAAGACGAGGTCAGACGGTACAAGACACGAATCCAAAAGCGGAAATATCGAAACTTATGAAACAGTCCAATGGGATTGTTCTGAAGCACGCGCCACAGCGGTAGTGATGAGGAGAAGGGAACAATACCACGACGATTGGACGCCGCGAGATGAAATTGGAGGCGTTCCGCCGTGAGAGACGGAAGAAGAGGAGATAGAGTTTGGATGAGGAATGAGGAAGAGGAGGGGGAGGAGGAGGGGGAGGAGGAGGAGGAAAAGGATATTGAGTATGGAGGAGGGAGGGAGGAGGACGGGGGAGGGAGGAGGAGAAGGAGGAGGGGCAAGTA